>JAYESA010000016.1:69987423-70388732 GCA_036927795.1 Iris macrosiphon
AAAATAATTAACTAAAAAATATTAATACTCATAAATAAGTAAAAATATATTTTAGGGGGTTTATATTTTACTCAACTTATAAAAAATTTATCCTCAAAATTTAAGATAAGCATGGTAGAAAAGAATAAAAGAGTTCATTGCACAACAAAGTTAAATACGACTTGTCGTATCGAGTTTTTTGATATTAAAAATAAGGCACGATCTAAAAATTAGGAATGGGATCCTAATTTAAATATGACTTATCGTATAGAGTTTAAATATGAAAGGTCATACCTTGATTCTCGAGATATAATGGATATAGTTATCAATGAGATCTTAATTTGGTATCATATTCTAAGAGCAAGGGTATGCTTACTTCTAGACGTTGCCCTGAAGGATCGTTAGGCAACTCTAGAGGGGAGTAAATAGAGTGTAGCGGAATATATACCCAATTTAAAATTAAGACTAAGTAAAGACAGTTACCAACTAGATGAAGAGTGAATGTGTGAATAAAAATGGAAAATTCTTTTCTATTTATAGGTTTTTCTGGGACAGTTTGGGAAGAACTTGGTATCCAAATGTACAAAATTTAAACGTTGGAGCAATTAGAATAGGTCTAGCACTTTGATTCAGAAATCAGTTTTTGGTGACTTAGTTCTGACAGAGTTTGGGTAGAACTCAGACCGAGCTCGGTTGACTAATTTCCAGTATGATCTTGGTCAGTTTTGGCTCAACTGGGTTTGTATTTGAGTGAGGTATTTGGGTTAGAATGAGTGCAGGGTTGGTTCAGGTTTAGGTAGGCTTATTTTTTAGTAGACTATTGGTTATGATTCAACTAGTGACAAAGTGCGATCTGACTCACACAAGTCCTAGACTAAAGAAAAACAAAATACATAATAAATATAAAAATGGTAGAACCAAACGAACATTACTAAAGGTGCAGTCTTTTGTTGAAATGCTTTCCCGTGTATCGACTCATAGTTTCGGTTAATTATCGAAATCAGTTTGATTAAGACCAGATGGGTCAACATACACAACTTATAGAAAATAAGTTGGCAGTAGAAATACTAACCCTGATCCTATTTATAAAGCTTAAGAAAATATCTAATATTAAGAAAAGATACAAGATTAATAGGTACCTCTGACTGTAATCACATACCTTCAAAGGAGATATAGGTACAATCATGGTACTATTGGGTTAATAACTCAATAAATGAAGTCATTACCAAATCAACATTGCTTATATATAGTATCTTTCCTCATCAAGATAGAAGGGAATATCCTGGTCGGTCACAACTAGGGCAAGTTGGTACAGGGGGATAGGATCATCGCATGGCAGGGATGACAAAGTTAAAAGATCGAGAAAATCATAAAAAAGGACAATTCGTAAACTGAGATAAGTGGAATAAAAATAAGTTCAAGAAGTATTTTTATAGGATTGAATTTGAAGGTAAGGCAAGATTTAGTAGGCATATGTAGAATTAAGTTATTGTGACTAGGTCAAGAGAATTGGAATATAAAAGGGCTAACAACTTATAATGATACATCTATTAAAGACAAGAAGAGGTTCTAATCAAAGAGTTGGTTTTCGAAATAACGGCACGACTAGGGAATAAATAAAGATATTCTCAATTACCTAGTTAGAATGATTGGTAACAAAAAAAATTTATGAGGTTGCTTGAAACTACCACTTTCCACCATAGGAATATTTTAGTAATTTGGCACATTGTTAAATATTTTATATATTATTTTATATTAGTGATTGCCTAAAATTATATTAGTGTTAGTTATTTGCTAGCCAATTAGAATATGCAAGTGTTAGCTAGTGCTAATTATTAGTCATGACTTTAGTAATTAGAATTAATTAAGTTTAGTTGTCATGAAGAGAATATTCTTCTTAGTTATAGAGATTCCTTCTTTTTGTTAATTAGATTCCGTTCATTACAAATGGAGAGGAAAAACTTGATAATGTCCAAAGAGGCTACCAAAATACTAGGTAATTCTCTCAATTTCATCAAATTCATGGTTAGGAACACCCCTCGGTCATATAGGAACCTTCACAGGATTAGATTTGACTTTTTAATGGTAAATCTAGGCACTAGGAGCCCTCAATTTGGTAGATCTAAGTTGGTGTCATAATTTTGGGGCTCCAAAGAAGGGGAAAATCTCAATTGTGTCCATTGAGTGTGTGTATTATATCCTAATGAGGACTATTGAAGTTTATTTGATGGTGTGAAGGTGTTTTTATGTCCAAAGTTGGACACGTAGAGTCTGTATCATGATACGCTAGGATACGTATAGGTAAATTTGGTAAATTGGGTGTATACATCTGTTCTTTTGTCTAAAATAGCCAATATTCGTCATAGTTTTTAGCCTCATTTTTAGCAGTCATACCAACTTAGAAATATCATAACTCCTAACTCAGGACTCCTATTAATCTTTTTTTTTAAAGAACCGTATCGAAGTTAACTTTCCAAATATATAAATTAATAGGCCAAATTCGTTCTAAAACTTTCTGTAAAATTGTTTTGAGTGTCATGTGTCCGAAAGACAAATGCATTTTGGTGTTTTTCTGATTTCGTGAGCTTTCGGACACGAAAATACGATCCGTTTAAAGTTTCAAAAAGCTGATATGAAGGGATACAATATACTTTAACCCCAATATTTATTGAATAGGTCTAATAGTTGCAGTATTGGTTATAAGTAGAGAACTGACTATGTGTGTGTGTGTGTGTGTGTGTGTGTGTGTGTGTAATAGGAAATAGGTGTTATTTAGTTAGTGTGTGTGTTAATGTTGAAAAAAGTGGTTATCAAGTGAGCCATGTATAGGTAAGTTATGTGTCAAGGTATTAGAATTTGGGGCAAGGTACTAGTGTGATACTTGGGTACCCTGAGGATATTGGTATCATTACTTCAAGTATCATGAGTGGGGGTAAGTGATTATTGGAGTTTGAGTAAAGTATCCTATTATGTATCAAGTATTAGTATTAGAGTGTCACGCCCCAGTCCTAAAATACCAAGGGACTCGCCACGTGGCAATGGCCAACACCATAACTCCAATGGGCAAATCCAATTTAATGGACCCTTTAGAGTGCACTTAAACTGTAATACATATAAAATGGTCTATAAATATCTGTCACAGTTTATATATCTAATCTAATCAACAATAAGTAACAAAATCACAAAAAGACAAGTCCAGTCACAATAATATAAAATGATCTGTCGAACCAAAGCAATATAAATAATGTCACAGAAAATAACCCGTCATCAAAATGGAAAAGAAAATAACTCTAAGAACAATATCCAAAAGTCACTACAAGATCAAATATCTAAGAACCCTAAGTATAATAAATGAAGGGTGAGAATACTGTGTGCTCAAGAGAAGTCCTCTTGAATAACCTCGTCCTCTGCAATATGTACATCACCAATAGAAACACCTGTCCCGTAAACCTCGGGATAGCTCTCCTCGTCTACACCTGGGGACATAATCCGGATTCAGGTCCTCAGGGGACATAGTAAGGTACAATAAACACTCAAGTTAAATGAAATACAATAAATAAAAACAGATCCTCATGGCAAGCTATGTGACCAGCTAAGTGAAATACAAATGAGAGCAACACTAGTACTCAGGCTGAGACCACTACAAGCTCTGTGTTGGGGAGCCCATAGCAGCAAGTAATATCTCGATGGGCCAGTAAATGTGCCAAGCTCTGGTACAGAGACTAAAGCACCTCCAGTAACATAGTGTATATATATATATATATATATATATATATATATATATATATATATATATATATAATCAGCCTATAGCATGTGTGTCTCTTTCCACCCAATGTAACCTCATATCTCATGTCTAAAATGTCTCATGTCTATAATACGTAAGATCATGACCTCTAGCTAGTACAATTACTCATAATGATATCTATATAATATGCAAGTCTCTTATCACGAATCATGTATGCCTATACAAAATTACCATGAATAACTCAAGAAATATTATGTCAGATAAAATAGTGTCAAGTATTCTACGGTATGGCGTAGTTGGTAAAGCAAGCACGTAAAAATAGGATCATGGAATTAATCTCTAAGTGACGTTACTCGACTCCGCGTACGGCGTCGACACCCGAATCTTGTTCGGACGCTAAGCAATGTCTCACGGTCCTAGGTTAGAAAGGTAAATCATAAGAGTATATATATATATATATATATATATATATATATATATATATATATATATATATATATATGGAAAGAAACACAAGTATATAATATAATATGATCTACTGCAAGTTTGGCAAGGTACACTTGTCTGGGTCTGCAGTATGTAGTTGCAAAGTTGGTCCCGTGTGCATTCCTCCGAAATCTAATTGACCTAAACAATAAATTTTTTACTTTAAGTATCTAATCAAGAACCATGTAACCGTAACCAAATTGTATAATTTATTATAAACCATTAATACCCAAGTCCAACTTCATCCTAACATGTAAATTTTTGATACAACTACTTACACATTTTACGAGGTATCGAAACCTAGTTTCATAGTTTATGACTTCCAAAATTCATGGTTAAGTCCCCAATCGAAGGACATAAACATAAATCATAATAATTCATTTAATCTTGATTTAAACCTGATTTATATTCATTTTTAACCATTAAATTCTAGATTAACAAAATAATCATATTTCAATATTAGGGCTACTATAAGTTGACTAGTTTTGTTCGAAACTTGTTCGGAGCATTGCCAGTCCATGGGTATGGTTTATATTCATGAAAAATTATTTTATATCATATTTTATTCTATTTTAATCTCAAAAAATAATTAATTTATTTCTTCCAAAATAACCCCTATTTATGGGCAAAACTATGCCACAAAAGTACCCGAAACCTAGGCTAGTGACCCTTATTTTTAGGGTTCGGAATTTTGAAAAAAATATCATAAAAATAATTCTAAAATACTTATTTTACAATAATAAATTACTAATAAATTTAGTTTTAAGAATTAACAATAACGCCGCCAAGAACTGTGTCACAAAGTCTAAAATTAGCACTACTGTTGTCCAATCTATCATCAATCTAACATAAAATTTCTCATAGATTTCTATGGTGGGAAAATATGGTAAGAGAGTATTCTAAAACATTAAACTTGTATAAATCTAAGAGAGTCATGCCATGGAGATTTGAGAAGGGAAGTTTGAATTCTTACCCAAAAGCTTTGAAGGTTTGGATGACGGTGCCTCTTCTTGTTCAAGAATGCACCTTCTTGCTTGTGCTTGCCTTGCTTCTCCCTTCTTGATGGGTTGATGATGATGGAAATGGGTTCTTGATGGATTGATGATGATGGCAATGGGTTATTGATGGGTTTGATGGCAATGGTGGAGCATTTATGGTTTTTTAGTGGAGATTGGGTGGAAGGATGATGAAAGGTGGAGCTTTGGAAGAGATTAGAGGATTTTTGGTGAAGGAGATGATATTGTGAGGGATAGATGACAAGGGGGCTGCTCTTACATGTGAAGGAGAGGGGAGGGGTCGGCCAAAAAGGGAAAAGAGTTGTTAGGGTTAGAGTTTTGTGATAAGGGGGCATATATATAGGATTTTTGGATAGATTTAAACCTAGGAGGGGGTGTTCCTAGGGCTTGTAGGGGTCGGCCACCAAGGAGGCTTCTCTTGCACAAAATTATGAAGAGGTGTGGGGTTGTTATGGTTGGGATTTGGTTGGTTAGGATCTTGGGTGGTTAGGTAGTTTGTTAGTTAGGTAGTTTGCCAACTAGGATGCCGTATATGGCCCTTTCTATAAATAGAACCTAATTAATATATATATATATATATATATATATATATATATATATATATATAGGGATATTTGTGTGCACTACATGACTACATGTGTTTGGGTTGGATTTGGGTCAAGTTCTAGTCAAAAGGAGGCAGTTTTACAGTAACCTTGGTTCTAGATGTTTGACAATATTTTTGGGGCATGGGAGAAGTCAAACAAATGTAACATCCATGTCCCAAATATATTAAGCATAATCAAGATTAGTAATATAAATTTTGGTAGAAGGAAAAGGGTTGTGCATTGCTCAAAATATCCAAGCCACAGCAAAGGGTCATATATATAAAAGAAGGATTTAGAAATTAATACTTTAATCCATTAAATTAAATTAAATAAATAAAATAAATTAAAAAATACCAAATTAATCCTATTTAAAAATGAGGGGGCTTACATAGAGTTAGTTGGGTAAGTATCTAGGAGGATAAAGTATTGTTCAAGCTACTATAATATTGGGTATTAGAACTAGGTAATGGGTAATATTAAGATGTCAAGTGCCAAGAGTAGGATGAGTATCTTGGATGTAAGTTAAGTGTAGGTTATGGTCATGGGTTAATACCTTGGAAGTTGGTATCATATGATACTTAATGTGGTACCATGATACCATGTACAAACAAGTGAGATATGTGTGGGGTAAATTAGGGTGTGGTATCCTAGGATGTATCAAGTTATTTAGAATACCAAGATACCAAAATATTAGAACTAGTATAAGTTAATACTAGGATACTAAGGTAAAGTTATGATATTAAGTATTGGATTAAAATACCATGGTAAGGGTAGTGTCTAGCTTGGGTAATAGGTTAGGTATCAAGGTATGAGTTGAGGTATTGGGTATTGGTCAAGGTAATGGTATTTGGTAAGATATTAGTCTAGAAACTAGATATGGGATAATATGTTAAGGTATTGGTTAAGATAATGAGGTAATACTAAGGTAATAGCTAGGTAACGAGGTAATACAAAGGTATTGGCTCGGTATTAAGTTTTATACTAAGTTATTGTATATATTAGTATATCTATATAGTATATATATTATTGTTATATCATAGCTAACTAATATGACTTTAAAACGTAGTATTAGCAAGGTATTGACCCATAGTTGAGATATTGGTGATACGGTTAAGGTATTAGTCTATAAACTTGGATATTAGCAAGGTATTGACTAGTATGGACTAAAAACCCTAGTTTAGCCAAGGTATTGACCCTAGAACTAAGGTTTTGACTAATAGTTAAGGTATTTGAGATATGGGCTAAGGTATTAGGTAAACGTGTGATATGGGTTAAGATACTGTGATACGGGGTATGGTAAATAGCTATAGGCCAAGGTAATTACAAAAAATTATAGATAGAAGTATATATTAGGGTAATATATGCTAGGAACTTATTAGTATAGCATAAAAACCTAGTAATGGCCTAGTATTAACTAGTATTGACTAGTTTGACCTAGTTAGCACCTAAAAACCAAATACTGACTTGTTAAGACCTAGTATAACTTTATAAACCTTGTAAATGGATAAAATTAACCTAAAAACTAGGAAATGACCTAATATGACTGTGTTGAACTAGATTTGACCTAGTTTGACCAAATTTAACCTAGTTTGACTTAGTTGGACCTAATATTGACTTAGAGACCTAGTTTCAAGCTAGTATAGCATGTTTATGATTCCAAAATACCGTTTTGACTTATAATTCATATTTAGGTCTTTGAGGCACCGATACGGACACTGTCTAACATTCATTGCTCTAGACCACAGGCGAGTAAATACTTTGATAGTTTCTATTATTTTATAATTACTATAATTCAAGTACTTAGAAATATTATATCTGATTTTTGATACGATGGTACATTGATTGGTACATGCATTGGATCTTCAGTCATGAAATGTTACCTTGACTCATCATAATGATATTGAATACTGCTCATCGTTTAGTATTGGATAATATTGGTTAATATTGGATACATTAGCTAATAATGTATCATGGTTGGATCCATCTTACCAGTCGGAACGGGGAATGTACTAGCTAGATACGTGATCAAGAACTATTGGCAAGTAGTGTAAATCGTCGCCTACTAGATAATCATGCACTTCATGTATGGTTAAGCTAGCTTATCCTTAGTGTAAATTATTGAATCTCCCAAGCAGATCATATATCTATTTAGTATTTTAAAACACTTAGTATAGTTGCAGTTCTTATTGTTCAATTCATATATTATATTGCCTTGCACCCGATATTGTAGTTCCTTCTATTTTATTTCATATATGCACTGGCTATACCCTATTGCTTATATTATAAGTCTCTCTTTATTATTTACCATCGCATTAATTTATTATTTTCCTATTATTTTTAGCATCATCTATTTATTGTTTTATAGTCTTTGTCAATTAATTGGAACTGCTATTGGGTTGTAATCTTTCCATCTCGACTAGATATATTTTTCAGATGATTACTTAGAGGACTAATATCCTATGTACTATGTCCCACAAGATGGAGAGTTAGTGAGGTTACACCAGTAGTACAAAAGGAGCTAGTACTAACTATTAAGGAGGCTCAACTAGTTATAGCCGAGAATTAGCTAGTATTTCTTTATTAAATTGGATCTGTCTCCAGCTTTTAGATATTGAGATATTGTTGATATTTTAGACTGTGTTGTTATTGCTAGACTCTTAGACATGGTAAAATCTTATAGAATTCTCGACTTGTGACCTTGTGATTTCCATTCCTTTATTTGATATCGGTCTATTATCTTCCTCTAGCATATTGTGATTGAGTATTGATTGTCATTATATATATTTATCTTGTCGCATGTATGGAGTTAAGATATCATTGACAGATTGCATATATATTATTATGTGAGATGGTTATATAGTATTGTTGACCGAGATAGTATTTTACCGCTGATGGCAGCGGCGTAGGCGGGACGTACCCACGCACTCGTGACCAATCATCCGGTTGCAAGTAGTGACACATTTTTGTTGTGGCCCATGCATGCATTAGTGCGATGTCATAGTAGTGCAACAGCTTAGTTATACTACTGTTAGCCTGTGATGGGATATAAGATACAGGATACTAGGATGAGAGAATACTGAATCACAAATTAGGATTTTTTGAGAGATTCCTGAGATGACCCTTGAGATACTTATTTTGAATCTATTCCCACTTGCTTTATTTTACCTTCGTCTTTGTACTTGTCTCTGTTGTTAAATTTGATTCTTTTATCGAGACAAATCTTATGGAGTAAGTTAAGATATATTCTGATAACGTAAAAGGATAAAGACAAATCTAGTACCATTTATAGCCATAGATCTAAGATAGGTGTCAGAGTATAGTTAATAGTTGGTATCCTAGAGTATCAAGTATGTGTCCAGTATAGTTATGGAGTTAGTGACTGTGTACCAAGGGTGCCTAGAGTGTGGAAGTATCCTGGGTGTATCAAGAGTAAGATGAGTCATATGGGATAGGTCCAATGTGTTAGTTTAGTATCAGTGAGTATTAGTGTGTAAGTTAGTATTAGTTGAGTGTATCAGTGTGATAATGAGATAGGATATGTAAGGGTATATCATGGGTAGTAGGATTGCAGGTGTTCCAGGAAGTAAGAGAGCTACAACTAAGTCACATGTGGCACCGTAAATTGTCCCGCACCAGCAGAGGGAGACACAATAATAGAGCAAGACTTTTATGATGACGATCGAGGGGACTGATGCAACAGGTGTTGGGTTAGCAGGTTCTGTCCTTTTCCTTCTTTACCTTTCACCTATTGATCAATGTGACTTTATAGTACCATATAGTGTGCATGAGAACTTTTGGTGTTATGGTATTGTTAGTATTAGACCCTTGGAAGCGATTGTAATATCAGAACTAATAGGATTATAACCTCACCTGTTTGATGTACCGTGAATATTTTTTTTCCAATGGAATTGTATATTATATGAGTCGGATAGTACTTTCTTGGACCATGGTTAGATGACGGTTTGACTATAGCCAGAATTACAATGAATAGATTATAACCAGTTAGGAGAAAGTAGACAAGATTATCTTCTAAACTATAAGTTATCATTTCAGTTTGTGTCTACTTCTATCCTTAAATTGACAAAAATTTTCTTAGGTGGGTAGGATTCTAACTGCTACTTTTCACCATAGGGGTATTTTGGTAATTTTGTATGTTGTTTAAATTTTATATATTATTTTATATTAGTGATTGCCTAAAATTATATTAGTGTTAGTTAGTGGCCAACCAATTTGTATGTGCAAGTGTTAGTTAGTGCTAATTATTGTAAGTCATGACTTTAGTAATTAGAATTAATTAAGTTTAGTTGTCATGAAAGCGAATATTCCACTTAGTTGTAGAGATTCCTTCCTTTAGTAAATTAGATTACATTCATGACAAATGGAGATGGGCAAACTTAATATTTTAGTATGACCACACCTTACTATAAGAAATAAGTTTAATTTATGGCTCATCCATTCATTTTATTTCACTCATTAGCCTCATTTTTTTCAAAGCATCTTCCTTCCCATGCAAACCCAATTCCCTACCAGTTTTACTCAATTCACTTCCAATTCAACTCATTCTCACCATCATGAAGGCCTAGAGCAATAGAGATCCATAGGAGTTGAGCTTGATTGTGTCCGACTCATCTCTTCCGTATCCAAATTCAGAATTCTCCAAAGAGGCTACCAAAATACTAGATAATTCTCTCAATTTCATCAAATTCATAGTTAGGAACCCCCTTAGTCATGTAGGAACCTTTTCATGGTTAGATTTGTCTTTCCAATAGATGATCTAGGTACTAGGAGCCCTCAATTTGGTATATCTAAGTTGGTGTCATAATTTTGGGGCTCAATTTAGGGAAATCTCAATTGTGTCCATTCAGTATGTGTATTGTGTCCTAATAAGAACTATTGATGTTTATTTGATGGTGTGAAGGTATTCTTGCGTCAAAAATTAGACATGTAGAGTCCGTATCATGATACGCCATGATACGTATAGGTAGATTTGGTAAATTGGGTGTATACATGTGTTCTTTTGTCCAAAACAACCCACATTTGTCATAATTTTTAGTCTTATTTTAGCAGTCATAGCAACTTAGAAATGCCATAACTCCTAACTCATGACTCTGGTTAATCTCTTATTTTTTTATAAAGAACCATATCGAAGTTAGCTTTTCAAATATATAAATTAATTGGCCAAATTTATTCTTAAACTTTCTGTAAAATTATTTGAGTGTCAAGTGTATGAAAGACAAACGTGTTTTGATGTTTTTACGATTCCAGAAGCTTGCAGATATGAAAATAAAATCCGTTTGAAGTTTCGGAAATATGATATGAAGGGTTATAACAGACTTCAATCCTAGAATTTATTGATTAGGTCTAATAGGTGCAGTATTGGTTACAAGTAAAGAACTGACTATACGATATAGGCATTTTGTGTATCCTATGAGCCTAAGTAGTATCGATATCAAGTGAGTGTAAGTATCATAGGTTGTCAAGTATATATATATATATATATATATATATATATATATATATATATATATATATGTGTGTGTGTGTGTGTGTGTGTGTGTGTGTGTGTGTTAACACAAGTGGTTATCAAGTGAGCCAAGTATATGTAAGTTATGTGTCAAGGTATTAGAGTTTGGGGCAAGGTACTAGTGTGATACTTGAGTACAATGAGGATATTGGTATCATAACATTTATGTATCATAAGTGGGGATAAGTGAGTATTGGGACTTGAGTAAGGTATCATATTTGGTATCAAGTATTAGTATTATAGTTAGTTGGATAAGTATCTAGGAGGATAAGGTATTGTTCAAGATACTAAGATATTAAATATTAGAACTAGGAAATGGGTAATATCAAGATATGAAATGCCAAGAGTAGGGTGAGTATCTTGGATGTAAGATAAATGTAGGTTATGGTCATGGTTTAGTATCTTGGAGATTTGTATCATATGATACTTAATGTGGTACCATGGTACCATATATAAACAAGTGAGATATTTGTGGGGTAAATTAGGGTGTGGTATCCTAGGATGTATCAAGGTATTTAGAATACCAAAATATAAAAATATTAGAACTAGTATAAGATTATACTAGGTACTAAGGTAAGGTTATGATATTAGGTATTGGATTAAGATACTATGGTAAAGGTAATGTCTAGGTACCAAGGTATGAGTTAAGGCATTGGGCATTGGTCAAGGTAATGGTATTACCTAAGGTATTAGTCTAGAAACTATGAAACGAGATAATATGTTAAGGTATTGCTTAAGGTAACGGGGTAATAGCTAGGTTATAAGGTAATACTAAGGTATTGGCTAGGTATTAAGTATTAGACTAAGTTATTGTATATATTAGTATATTTATATAGTATATATGATATTATTATATCATAGGTAACTAGTATAACTTTAAAATCTAGTATTAGCAAGGTATTAACCCATAGTTGAGGAATTGGTGATATAGCTAAGGTATTAGTCTAAAAATTTGGATATTAGCAAGGTATTGAATAGTATGGACTAGAAAATCTAGTTTAACCAAGGTATTGACCCTAGATCTAAGGTATTGACTAATAATTAAGGTATTGAACCGGGAACTAAGGTATTGACTAATAATTAAGGTATTGACCCTAAAACTAAGGTATTGACTAATAATTAAGGTATTTGAGATACGGACTAAGGTATTAGGTAAATGTGTCATACGGGTTAAGGTATCATGATACGAGGTAAGGTAAAATGCTATAGGGCAAGGTATTATAAGAAATTATAGGTAGAAGTATGTATTAGGGTAGTATATGTTAAGAAGTTATTAGTATCGCCTAGAAATCTAGTATTGGTCAAGTATTAACTAGTATTGACTAGTGTGACCTAGTTAGCACCTAAAAACCAAATAGTTACTTGTTAAGACTTAGTATAACTTTATAAACCTTGTTAATAGGTAAAATCAACCTAGAAACTAAAAAATGACCTAGTTTGACTATGTTGAGCTAGATTTTGTAGGACCGTATGGCAACTCTAGAGGGGGGCAAATTGAGTGTCGTATAATAATCTATACAATTAAAAATTATGTACAATATGGAGGCAGCTAACAACTAACAGTGTATATACAAGACAGATATATATATAAAACAATAAAAGTAAGAAAGAGCAAACGCAGACACTGTAATATATACTGGTTTTCCTGTAAGAACTAGTCCGATCCCGAGAAATCTTACTCGGAGTTGTATCCACTATAATCACCAATAGTGAATGTCACCTCCCGCACCCGGTATGAGGGCACGAGTACGTAGGTACGTCCAGCCTACTCCGTAGCATCGACGGTAGAATGTTGTCTAAGTCAACAATACTATCTAAATATCTCACACAATAAATATAATAAACCTGTCAAGATATCTTAACTCCAATTGGAGGACAATAATATGATGATCTAATTATAATCGATACTCAATTACAATATGAAACTAAAGAAAGATAAAGGCACGATATGGAATAGAAAAAAGAGTCACCAAGTAAAAATATAATATATCAAAGACTAAAAGTCTAGCTACAACATAAATCGTAAACATATATATACATGCAAAAATATAAACTGAGACTTCTATAAAATAATAATGGAAATAGTTAAGTTTCCTCCGTAACTGGTACTAGATCCTCAGGTGGCTCGCCATCTTGTGGCCCGTAAAAGGTGGGACACATCTCCTCTAACCACGCATTTGAAAAATATATCCAATCAGGATTGGAGCGAAGTACAACACAATAGCAGTTCCAATTAATTTAAAATGACTATAAAACAGTAAATAGAGGATGTTATATACAATAAGAAAATAATAAACTGATGCAATGGCAAATAGTAAAGAGAAACAGGTAATGGAAGCAATAGTATATAATAGCACATATATAAAATAAAATAGAATAAACTACAATATCAGGTACAAGGCAATGTAATATGAACTGAATATGAAAACTACAGCATACAATATGTATTGAAATACTAAATAGATATGTAATCGGCTTGGGAGATTCAATGATTTACACTAAGGATGATCTAGCTAAACCATACGTGAAGTGTATGATTAGCTAGTAGCCGATAATTTATACTACTTGCCAATTATTCTTGATCATATATCTACTTAGTACTTCCCCCGCCCCGACTGATACGATGGATCCAACCATTGCACGTTACTAGCCAATGTATCCAATGTTATCCAATATTATCCAATGTTATTCGATACCAAATGATGAGTAGTATTCGATATCATTGTGATGAGTCTAGGTAACATCTCATGACTGAAGCTCCAATTTCAATACAAATCCGTATACCATCATGTCAAGAATCAGATGTAACATTTCTAAATACTTGAATTACAGTAATTATCAGATAATAAAAACTATCAAAGAATATACTCGTCTGTGGTCTAGAATAATGAATGTAAAGCGGAGTCTGAAATCGAGTTCAAGTGACCTATACATGGATTATCAATATTAACATGTGCTTTGGAAACATAAACATAATAACTAGGTTAAAACTAGGTTTCTAGGTCAAGACTAGGTTAAAACTAGGTTATTGGGTCTAAACTAGGTTATTGTCAAAATTTCTAGGTCATAATACCTATAAAGTTAGTTTATGAAGTTAGACTAGTCATACTAACTCAATACAAGGCCTATTTTAGGTAATATTAGCTAACACCTTACTTATTCCCTTTACCTCAACTTATTTATATATACCTTAGCTATAAACCTAACTAACTTGAATATCTCAAACCTTGGTACCATGTACCATAACCCTCAGCACCTCAATATCACATATTTCCCAAAATAACATTAGTATCTAATACGTTAACTATAAATTTATATCTTAACTTACCTTGAACTTACCTAGCATATCCCAATACCTCACTCTACTCTTACTGACCCCCATTCACTACCTCATACTATAATATCTACACTCTTCATTATACATCACATAGCTACACCACACCCCCATACACTGACATACTTCCACACTCGCTGTGCAAGTCACCAATTCCTGGCACAGACCTGTGCACTAGTTGTATATAGTAGAAGCTATGCTCAGTCCTTCTAAGTCCCAACTGCATACAGTTCTTAAATTATCTACTGCATGCAACATATTGCTGCACTAATACATATGCAATACAACCTTCACATCTAGTTTACCCCTATTATAGGAGAGCAATGTATGCCCAGGCACCCTTCCACTTGCAGCACTATTTTATCAACTCCTACACGCATACACACTGAAACTAGATCTCCCCTCACTTCCCTAATACCCCCAGACTTGAACTGTAAAACCTGTACCTACACTCCCCCATACTTTTACCCTACCGTTATTCCTCAGTGCATAAAACAGACACCAACACCCCCTAGTACATGCCTATTTCTTCACTTATCCGAGCCTAACAACCCAGACACCAACCAATACAAACATCTAGATATACCCACCCGAGCTCCAAACTGAAACTCACCACTCTTCTCTTCCCATAAGTGCACTTGCACTTGCCAAAAAACCTACCTCTTGCTCACACACATAAGAGCACACACAGTCAGAAGAACACTCCCTCACCAATAAACTGTACTCGAGCCCTCTCTCAAAATAACCTCTTCTGAACACATCACTCATGAACCCCCAACTAGTTAGCCAATAGACCACTCTCATAAACACATAACCCTTCCTCCCATAATATACAAGTATCAATCCTATGATACCATATACCACTAGCTATAACAACACCTAATATAACACCAACTCTATGATATATGTATCCACTCTATAGATATACACACACTCATCTATCCAACTACTGTGTTTGCAGTTCCAGGAAACTACCCCTCTCCTCACTCTTTCAGCAAACACAACTAAGAACACTCCTCTTCCTATAATTCTCTTGTTACCATGTGCTAACATGTGTATACTGCACAGTCGAGACAGTGTAACACACACCCATCAATGCTTGAATAACAAGTTGATGCACCTGTTGCAGTACCAACAACCCTCTTACTTTCCACACAACATACACACATCTAATCCCCCCCCACATATATATATATATATATATATATATATATATATATAGGTAAATATATAAATACCACACTCAAACTAGAACACACACACATACAACACCAATTAACAAGCACTTGGTGTGCACTCCCAAGTGTCATACCGTTTCTCATGATACGCTTGAAATACCCACTCCAAATCACGATACCACAACAAATAATACGTAGAACACATCCAAAACACTAAATAGACTATGAACACTACTAGGAATAACTAATCTAATGCAATATGAGAAAATTGACATGTTAGGACTCCAAATATATTGAAACTACCAACCTACACCACCGTATCATGACGTGTTATGATATATATCTCCCATATCCAATTGTGGACACGTAGCTAGCCTCACTATATTAATACAAGCCTACTTAAACCTAACAATCCTAATGACAAACACTTAGTGCTCAAATCTCGAATTTCCTCCAAATTGGGCACAAAAGTCAATATAGAAATCACAATAGGAATTATTATAAGTCAAAACTTCTTCCTATGGGTAGCCATAATGTATGGGTGGTTTCCTAATAATTAAATGCAATAATTAGAATCTAATTAAAGGAAGATTTTAAGATTTACCTTTTGAGAGATGGATTTTCAATGCAAGCCAAAATGGACACAAGCTTCTAGCTCCAAAGTCTCCTCTCCAAGTGCCCTTACTAACCTCAAGCTCCTAGGCCTCCTTGATGGTGAGAATGTATGAATTTGAGAGAAATTTGTGAAGGATTTGGTGGAGGAATGAACCAAATTAGGGAAGAACACTAATTAGAAAAGTATGGAATAAATAATAAGAGGAGAAAGATGGTCTCTCCCCACATTTAGGGCCGGCAACAACTATCCCCTCTCCCAAGCAATGTAATATGTCTAGAATACCCCTTGAAGATTTTCATGAAGAAATAATAAGGGAGGAAGCTTCTCTTCCTAATGAAGGTTAAGACTAATCTTTAAATGAAATGAATGATTAACTAATTTAGTCTCAAATGGACTAGTTTAACTAATTGTTAAGTTGTCATGTCAATTTGGTTAGGTCCACTAGAGTCATGTCTAATTAAATAGTACAATCTACCAACCAATAATAATAATAGTCACATTATATAACATGCATATTTTTATAAATAAAAATTATATTACACATTATTTATAATTATCAAAAATGACAAAAATACCCATATTCTAGAAATATGGTAGTTACAGTAAATCACAAGTTTTGATCCGAAGGCTTGCTACTTCTGACAACCATGAGTTTTGATCCGAAGGCTCGTAACTTCACACACGTGTATTTGATACAAAGAGAATGCAGACTTCAAACATAAGAGGGGCTTGATGAACCAAGTTATTAGAACTCTGACTGACTTCTAACCGAGATCGTACTTGGCACTAGAAGGCTGAGAGTTGATCTTGGAGATAGAAAAGTTTAGGTTCTGAGAGTTTACTCACTATAGGATAGAAAGAATGAGAATTATTGAGTGAGTAGGAATAGAGAAATCTAATCCTATTTATAGGGTGATAGTAATCTGTATTCAACTAGAGTTTGGATTGGACTTAATTCAAATTTTTGAACGTTAGGCCAAGAAATTAGGGATTTAACAACTGGATGATTTTATACTAAATATGTGACTGAGTTCGATCCGAGTTCGACACGAAGTCGGTTCGAGTTTGGTTGCCCATTATTGTAAGGTTTGGGTTTAAATGTAGGCTGATTTGGTAGCTAGGTTTGAGGGTTTGTTTGAGTGTACTTGGGTTATGCTAATACGACTCTATGTACACAAGTCCTATACTCAAATAAATATCAAATTACATATGATGAAAATCAAGGACACTTAATGACGCCAATCTTTGCTGAAATAGCTGCTGATTGAAGACGTCTTTTTTCTTGATGACAGTTGTCCAAAGATAAATAGACCTGGAAATATGAATACCTTTCTGGGGCTTCACCCCCGAACCCCCAGGTACGAGGCTCTAGATAAGTCGTAGGCGGTTTAGAAAAATCTTCTGGTATAATATCGTCTTTGGCTCATCATCATATAACATATGTTAATTATTTATTTCTTTCTATAAGTACATGTTAGACGAACAAAAAAATATACAGAAGCAAATATTGCATATCTGGACAATGCTGAGTTTAAGTGGAAGATACTATAGTGATTGATCGATTATTATAATATTAAACTTAATCGATTAACCATATTCAAAAACTCAATATAAATATTGGGTCAACAGATTTGACCAAATTTGACCTAGTTTGACTTAGTTGGACCTAGTGTTGACTTAGAAACCTAGTTTCAAGCTAGTATAGCGTGTTTATGATTCCAAAATACTGTTTTGACTTGTAATTCATATTTTGCTCTTTGAGGCACGGATACAAAAACTGTCTGACATTCATTGCTCTGGACCACATACGAGTACATTCTCTGATAGTTTCTATTATTTTATAATTACTATAATATAAGTACTTAGAAATATTATATCTGATTCTTAACACGATGGTACATGGATTAGTATATGTATTGGATCTACAGTCATGAGATATCACCTTGACTCATCGCAATGATATCGAATACTGCTCATCATTAGGTATTGGATAAAATTGGATAATATTGGCTAGTAACGTGTCATGGTTGGATCCATCGTACCAGTCAGGGCGGAGAAAGTACTAGCTAGATGTGTGATCAAGAACTATTGAAAAGTAGTATAAATTATCGGCTACTAGCTAATCATGCACTTCATGTATGGTTGATCTAGCTTATCCTTAGTGTAAATTATTGAATCTCCCAAGCCGATCACATATCTATTTAGTATTTCAAAACACTTAGTATAGTTATAGTTCTCATTGTTCAGTTCATAGATTACATTGCCTTATACTAGATATTGTAGTTCCTTCTCTTTTATTTCATATATGCACTAGCTATATCATATTGCTTACATTGCATGTCTCTCTTTATTATTTACCATCGTATCAATTTTTTATTTCCTTATTGTTTATAGTCCTTTATTTACTGTTTTATAGTCTTTGTCAATTAATTGGAACTGCTATTGGGTTGTAATCATTCCATTCTGACTGAATATTTTTTTTTGATGATTGCTTAGAGAACTGGTGCCCTATGTATTATGGCCCACAAGATGGGAAGTTAGCTGAGGTTGCACTAGTAGTACAAAATGAGCCAATACCAACTGTTGAGGAGGCTAAACTAGTTATAGCCGAGACTTAGTTAATATTTATTTTTTATACTAGATCTGTCTCTAGCTTTTAGATATTGAGATGTTGGTATTATAGACTTTTTATTGTTATTGCTAGACACTTAGACTTGGTGATATCGTGTATATATTCTCGACTTGTGACCTTGTAATTTCTATTCCTTTATTTGATATCGTTCCATTATCTTCCTCTAGCATATTATGATTGAGTATTGATTATTATTATATATATATTCATCTTGTCCTCCGTATGGAGTTGAAATATCATTGATAGGTTGCATATATATTATTGCGTGAGATGGTTATATAGTATTGTTGACCTAGATAGAGTTCTAACATCGATTCTATGGCATAGGCTGGATGTACCCATGGACCCATTCCCAATCATCCGGGTATGGTCGTGATATTGCGGTTACAAAATTAAACAAGTGAGTGCAATATGAAAAGATAGTGGAATGGTCAATGGAGAATAATACTTCCTATCATGGAATAGTCTTAGATTTTGGATGACAAGCAGCTTGAAGAAGTTGCACACCTACTTACTAGTATATAGTCCATCTATTTTGGTTTCTTAAGATAACCTCTGATCCAAAAAGAAATATGACTAAGAAAACTCAAAGATCTAATCTATCATATATTATCTTATGATTCCTATATTTTAACTCCAACAAATTCACTTCTCTTGTGACCTAGTTTTCTTCAATCATTGCTCCGACAACATGGTGTTTAAAATGCTGAGAATATATTCTACCAAGGTCATTAACCATCTTCGATCCCTGAAATTAAGCCTGATATTTAATTACTTACCATTTCTCCATTTATAATGCAACTTCATTCTCTCTTTTTTTACCACAATTCGTAACTTTACCACTATTCTAAAAGGCGGCCACCTAGGCCGCACTTAGGCGTTAGGGGCCTGGTGCCCACCCGATGTGCACCTAGGAGCCCACCTAGTTGTTTTGACGCTATGGACTTTTTTGATATTAGCAGTAGGTTTTTAGATTTTTTTTTGAACCGCCTAGATCTAGGCGACCACCTGGGCAGCTGCCTAGGCGGGCTAGGTGCTAGGCGATAGTTGCCCAACCGCCTAGCGCCTAGCGCTTTTTACAACCTTGAACTTAACCATAGATATAATTCACCCATCTATTTAAGAACACTTTATCTCTATTTTGTTCTTATATTCCAATATCAAAAAAAATTATCTCGACTCTTATTCCATGTTATTGCATTGCTTGTTTGGTTACCGAAGCTCTTTTAACATAATCTTAATCTTGAGTCACAAAATAATCTGTGGTACTATAAACCGTTACTATGTTATCACAACATTGCATAATATATCCGTCCATATCATTCATCCTAGAAATTATATAATTTATTTTCTCGAACTAACCATCTGATTCTTTCTTTAAGCTATGAATCTTAAGATTGAATTAACTGCCACCCAACTTGATTAAGTCATGCACTATCCGTAATCCTCGTTACGTTGTTATAGATAATCTTCATCGTAATCCTTGACTCAATTTATCTTTTTACACTCTTCAATTTTCATCCTTAAAATCTTTCTTGTAAATTTCATCCTTGCGCCTTTTAATCATTTAGCATAAACATATTACTGCTTTTATAACTCTTCTCTCTTCATAACCATTATATTTCTTTAATTCAATATAGCTTCTCTAGTTACAATCTTTTGGGATTCCTAGCTCTGATATCAATCAAAGGTTTATCATACTACTAGTCGACTTAAGATAAGACATCTAACTCAAATCTTCTATTTCTACTTTATAATTACTTATGTACGATAAAGAAAACAATCAATTCATAAACCCTATATTATACTCCTATAAGTCATAACTTGAATCTCCCTAGCAGTACAATTAACAATCTAGCCATTCTAACTACAATAAGCTTTATAATAATTATAAGTAAGTATAACATTTCTAACTAATTAGGTAAGGAATCAAGGCTAAACTAGGCAGGTTATCAATTCTAATACTTAATAACTATTCATCAATTGAGAAAATCTCTCAGTCATAAATTTATTTATTGTACTCATTCTAATCTACTATATATAAAAATATATGTCTAAATCATAAACAAATAATCTTATCCATTTATTATTCCATTGCACTATTGTTCACCTTTCACTCGACTATTATAATACATAATTCTTACATGATCACCAAGTATCTATCTTCCTCGTGAGAGTCCTCTTGGCTAAAATATTATCATATTCTAATTTTTACTTTATTCCTAAGCACGATATTATAATTATATCCTCAAAGTAGAATTTCTCAAACTAAATATAGTGATAGAATTCTATATAGGCACTAGTATGGTCTTAAGTACAGGGCTTATCAAACCATTTTTTCATAAAAATATCTAGGCATACTTTCTAAAGCCTGTTATACATCTAGTCCTATTTTGTTTTGGGAGCTATACTAATCCCAAAATTTCAACTACATGTTTTCTACTATCATTTTTCTAGTCATTTCAGGCATCCCTAAAATCTATCTTTATCCCTCTAACAAATCTTCATGATTGGGCAAAATTCTAATCCAATTTATCTTCTTATATAAATACTATGAGTTTAGATCCATTTATAAAAGAAATTTTTTCTATTAGGGCTAAACCTCATATAAAAAAATCCAAACTGACATTATATTCTAATAATTTATCTAGTAGAGGCATCCATCCTCACCATTTCTAACTTAGATAATCACTAACCTCAGAAATATTCTCTTAATCTTGCTTCTATCTTATAACAAAATATAATTAAAAAGGTCTATCCAGCATGACTGTTCATTTTCCTGAAATAGCAGAAGACAAGAAACAATAATAATAAGTTCAAGAAGGGTACAATAAAATTCAATTATGAGGAAGTTCAAAGGGGAAAGTTAAAACCAAAGGAAGTTCCAATAGCGATTATGGATTAAGATTCTAATACACTTATCCTAACGCATGCTTGCTCGGTATAGTAACGTAACTGAACCGATATGATCTGACCTGCATGGGCTACCACAAAAATATGTTTCACTAAAGTCGAGCAAATTTTTTTATTTATTGGGAATTGATAAACAGTAAAAAAGAATTCCTAATACAAAAAGAATCTAAGTACAATAAAAATATAAGATCTGGACAAGTGTGACAGTGGAGATCAAGCATTATAGTGGCTCCTTTACTCCGTTGACGATCCGGGACCAGGGGGGTTGGCGACAATTTGGCACTCCTTCTTCTCCTTCATGCGGCCGTTGATGTGTCAGCCTTTATGTCTAGGCCTCTCTTTTGCATGTGGGAAATGCCCACTATTTATAGCTTTGGGGGGACATACATGCCCGTATCTCATGCTGCCATATTGTAATTAGTGGCGCATATTGTCATAAGTTGACACGTGATCACCCAAGATTTGGGGTTGTTGATGCCCATAACACTCGTGATACATGTTATTGTAGACTTTGATTACACCTTGGGAATACGTTAACTAGGCGCATGGAAACAACTGAACAATAGCAGTGCATGGCACTGTAGGCATATGGGAACACTAGGGTACTGCGGGCGTATGGAACTTCGGGCACATAAGAACGCTAAGATACTAGTTGCGCATGGCACTGCAGGCACATGAGACACTGCTGAGACTGTTAGCGCATAGAGCTAGCTCACTAAGTTGCATAGGGCCGGATCACTGGAGTACATGAGATTGGATCACTGGGGTACATGAGGATAGATCACTGGGGCGCATGAAGTTGATTTTTCATGCTTCTATAAGACCCCCTTCAAAGTTTTTGAATTTTAAATTATGTAAGTTTTAAAGTTCGGAATACTTTGAACCAAAGCATGGAAAACATAAGTGCAGGGATTGCTTTGGCACACGCATGAAGCATCCTTAGATTTGGTGCATCTGGGGAGTAATTCGCTCTTGTGTAGCAAATTGTATGGCACATTACTTATTGGGTGCAATCTGAAGTCATTTAGCTAGGCGCAGCTAGCAGTTGGGCGCAACAGGCCTATACGGAGATTCATCCATTGACTGTCAGGTTCATCATGCAATTTCAATGCCTAAAAATTTGTGAGCCATTTAATGAATTCCTTGCTATAAATAGAACGCTAAGGAAAGGAGAATGGTGCTCTTACTTCTTACATAATGTCTTTGTAGAATTCATGCCCGGTGAAGTCATTCGAGCGGTTCGTCGACGCTCTCCCTCTGATGGTCAACCATCCTTCTGTCGTCGAAGAATGTGAGGAGTAAGACTTGTTACTCTTTTTCACTCTTGGGCACTTCTTGGCACTACTTGTACGTACCCCTCTTATTTGCTCCCTTCTTGGCACTGTCTGAATTGCTTGGCCCGACGCACAATGTCATTGCCAAAGGGCTTCGTCCTAAGGATGTGCTGACGGGGAGGATTCTACCTTGGTAGCATGGGTGACGCTATCTATGGACACTCGCCTGAAGCATGCACTGAGAACTGATGCGCAACCATGTTGTAGGGGCATACTCGCCTCTACATGGCGATGGTTGTCTTTGTACTATGGTGGCAGTATGCATATATGTGGGACATGGTGCTTATACGCGGCCTCCCTGGATGCATAGACAGCTGGTTGGTGCATATTTTCGAGGATGCGCACCTTTGTATTTTCTCTCAATCATTTGACTTTTGTATGCTCATTTGTGTAGGGACTGTCTCGGATTGCTCAGGTTCCTATGGAGTATGGAAGGATATCATTATCACTTTGTTCATGGTGAATAAGCACAATACCTGGAGGATTGTCCATGATCTTCCAACTAATCTCATTTTAGCTTCCCTCCGTATGCGGCCAGGATGTGATGGCTGGATCTCGGGTCAAGTCCTGACAACCCATCTGAGTAGCAGTGGCGGGGCTAGTTATACCAACAGGGATTTCAAGGTACATTCTTTCATACGACATAATTGGGTTTGCCGAGGTTCATCTCTCTGTTTCAAGCTCCCTTATTATCCATCGGTATGGATTCTTTTCTCGCCATGTGACTTGCAATGAGGAGTCTTGCTAAAGTGAAGACCGAGATGCGTTGAGCTACCGACTTTATACGTGTTGGTACAAGAAATAGTACAGAGTGGTCTCCTTCTTTTCATATGTATCCATGATCTTAAATATTAATAAAAATCCTTGAATGTAATGGACTTCCATATGTACTCATGATCTTGAATATTAATAAAAAATTTACCTTATTTCCTGTTTGAAACTTTTCTTATTACCATGGATATCTTGGCTTACGAGTATTATACCAGAGGTAAAATAGACATAATATAACATCATAATGGTGATAATCGCTAAGCTCTATCAGAGTTAGTATTAACGTGATAGGTTAGATTGGTTCCATTAAGGAGGTCCGGTAGAGACATCATCTGCGATGGTAGAGATACTATGATGTAGAACCGATAGTCAAGAAAGTTTGCTGAGTATGACCATAGTGAAATTTTTTATGGAGAGAGAAAAAAATGAATCAGAGGTAATATAGACGTGCCTGCTTTCATGGGCAGCTTGTAGTTCATAGGTGATATAGACGTGAACCATTTTCTTTGTATGGATTTTTTTTGTGGGGATGACAATAAAAGGGACGAGTTAGTGGTAATATGGATATGTCTGTCTTCTTTTAGTGGGAAAAACAACTAATGGTTCAGAGGTGATATGGATGTGAACCATTTGCCTTCAGAAATTTTTGTAAGAATACATTATCTATTTTGTACTCGGGACTGTCACGCCCCAGTCCCAAAATATACGGGACCAGGCCACGTGGCAATGGCCAGCTGACACGTCTCCGAAGATATCCCAATTTAATGGATCCACGAAGAGTGCTACGCTGTCCTACAATACTATATGTCCAATATCAATCAATAACAGGTAATCTAATCTCATCCACAATATAAAAAGCAAGAAACACTAAATAAACTGCTGGTTGATAAATACCAGTCTCAAGATATCATAGTACAACCAGTGATGTCTGGTGGGAACAAACCTACTACTATGACGAAATAAAGTACTGAAATGAGATATAAAAGATAATGACTAGAGCATCAGCTGAGTAGATAATAATGCCCTCCATCTAGGCTAAAGGCCTACCAACTGGTCACGGAAACTCTGACGGTTGCACCTCCAACTCCTCAGCTGTAGCAAATCTCGTCTCCTGTCTCGGGCCGTATACGGTGGGGTAGTAAGCCTCGTCTAAATCTGGAAAGGTACCAGGTCCTCAGAGGGACGTAACAAGATACAAGAAACAACATGCCATATATGAATACTGAATAAAATAAATACAAGAAGGGTGTGCTAACCATCTAAGTGAATGCAATGTGAGGACAACGCTGGTACGTTTGGGTAGGTGTAGGCATAACGTCCATGCTCAGAAGAGAGTGGCATATGTACAATATATCGTCCATATCGCTCCGAAGAACGTGGCATCAGTATAAAGGAAAAATCATTGGATCCGAGGCTCCTCCGAACTACGGCTCCAATGTGGGTACCCCATACGCCTACTAGTTGTCCTCCCCGCCCAATGTAAATACACAAATCGACTACTCGACGTGCATATCCTGTATCTATATGTCAAGTCTCTAAATTATATCCTGACTACATACTAACCGTGATGTAGGTTACACACAACGATAGCTAGTCGAGTACGCAAACCCGCATCCCAATATGAATATATCTCAGTGACCGTGTAAGGTGTCAGGTCTCAGACAATAACAGGGTATCGTCCAATGGGTTGAGTCTGCTAAGAGCTAAGTCCATATATACTAATCATTGACGTATCCGTCGAATGCACCCGTGACAACTCGGACGTGCACAGTTGTATAAACTATAAGCAACAAGAATACAATATAACAGATGCATATTTAAATTAAACAGTAAATATAGCAAGGTATCTTGCCTGAGTCTTTAGGAGGTGAATGCCAAAAGCCTGCTCCTGCGATGTCTCCTGGCTGATCCGATGATCCTGACACACAATATAATATAGAAATCTACATCAGACGCTAAGACCCAATGTACTGACACTACGTTGCTCTTAAGGGTCTGTCTCAAGTTCATGGTTGGTTGAAGACCGCGTTACGTGTGCACGTGGCTAGGATGTACACATGTTCTGTCTTCGGTCAACATGTGTCTCGAGTCAATAATTTTCTAGTTACGGGTTGTCCACAATTTCGGTTCTGTACGAACACATGTCTCTATTCCTATGTTCAACCTACTAGTTTATATTCCAGCGTTTCAAGTGAAATACCTGACCCTGGTGACTGGTTATTAACTTCATAATTACATATTTATTAGTAACAAATTAAATAAGCTTTCATGCTTATAATACTAACTAGGTTGAATACTATTACTATGTGTTCATGCGACATGGCGACACGGAAGTGAAGTATTATGACACGAGAGAGAAGGGTTCAGTGAACGAGTATTTGATAGACTTAACTAGGGGGTCCGCTGGCTGGTCGACCGTCTTCTCCGGCGGGGGTGAACTCTGGTCGACGCATGGATGGGATCGGTCTGCCGGCGTTAAGTCGGCTGTGATGATTGCTGCCGCGGATACAGCAGTCTGTCCCGGCGGCAGTAGGCTGGGACGATGTCGTTTGATGGTGTCGTGGGGTCCGGTGGGTCGGTTGACGGGGTCTGGCGGCGTCAGGCGGAGCGGAGGGCTTGGTTTGGAAGTCGGGGAAGGGACAGCAGTCTCGGGTGATCGGGTTCGAAGGGGTTGGTAATGACGGCCTGGTGTGGTGTGGTATTCCGGCCGCCTGGAGGGGTGGTCGGTGGTCCGGTGGGGCTGATCGGGGATAGGTCTTGGCAGGGGATTCGGCTAGGGTTGAGAAGAGGATGGTGATATGAATTCTAGGGTTTGAGTAAATAGATGTATATTTATATGGGTGGTGGGGATGATGGGCTGGACTCGAGGGTTGGGCCTGTCCGGCTTGTTGGAATGGAAATGATCCACTCGAAAGCGCATGGGGGCTTGGTTTGGTTTTGCTTGAGGTAAATTGGCTTTAAGTTTGATTTAATTTAATAATTCGACTCGGTAATTCCTAATACGTCGAAAACATAAGGAACTAGATTTGGATGGTACACATGAGTCATGGCCTAACAAGTTTGGTGTAGACTGATACCCTAATTTAGGTACGTGGGATTTGGGTTGCGGTTTCAACTCAGTAAAATAATTAATTAAATCCTATTTTTGACGAGGGGGTTTACAATCTACCCTTCTTAGAGCATTTCGTCCTCGAAATTTAAACACACGCATGGGTAAGCACTAAAGACTAAAGAAAATACTGGACGTACCTAGTCCTTCGAAGAGATGGGGATAATGCTGCCAAATATCTTCCTCACATTCCCAGGTCGACTCGCCTGGTGCATGATGTCTCCATGCAACCCGAACTAGGGGGATGGTCTGCCCTCGTAATACCTTTTCACTTCTGTCTAGAATCTCCACAGGCTCCTCTTCATACGATAGGCTCGGGCCGACTGTGATATCGGAATGGTCAAGCACGTGACTAGGATCCGATATGTACCTTCTCAATTGTGATACATGGAAGACGTCGTGGACTCCTTCCAAGGTCTGTGGTAATGCTAATCTGTAAGCAACCTCTCCGATGCGTTCTAATATGTTGAATGGTCCGATGTACCTCGGACTCAGCTTCCCTCTGCCTCCGAATCTGATAGTCCCTCACGTATGTGAGATCCTTAAGAATACGTGATCTCCAACCTGAAACTCTAAAGGTCAGCGCATTCGCCCAATGCTTCTGTCGGTCTTGTGCTGCTCGAAGGTGTCCTTGGATCTTCTTTACCTTCTCTACCTTCCGAACAACCAACTCTGGTCCGAGAATCTGTCGTTAGCCTATATCACTCCAGCATACTGGAGAACGACATTTCCTTCCATACAATGCTTCATAGGGAGCCATCTGAATGCTAGCTTGATAGCTGTTGTTGTAGGAAAACTAGACCAAATGTAAGTGGTCTTCCCATGATCCTCTGAAGTCCAGCATGTACGCTCTTAACATGTCTTCAAGCGTCTGAATGGTGCGCTCCGACTGGCCATCTGTTTGTGGGTGATATGCCGTGCTAAACTTTAGGCGAGTACCAAGACTCTCTTGCATACTCCTCCAAAAGTAAGACGTAAATCTCGTATCCTTGTCAGACACGATGCTAACTGGCACTCCATGTAGGCGAACAATCTCCCTCATGTACATATCTGCTAAAGCCTCCGTCGATTGCCCAACTCTAAAGGGTAAAAAGTGTGCGGACTTGGTGAGTCTATCCACGATTACCCATACTGCATTGCGCCCACTAGGACTCCTCGGAAATCCCGTAACAAAGTCCATAGTGATATGCTCCCATTTCCACTCCGGTATAGGAAGTGGTTGAAGCAATCCTGCAGATCTCTGGTGCTCAGCCTTGACTTGCTGACACACCAGGCACTTGGCCATGAAGTGTGCTATCTCTCTCTTTATTCCGTGCCACCAGTAGTACTGTCTTAGATCTCTGTACATCTTCGTGCCTCCTGGATGAACGGAGTAGGTGGAACTATGTGCCTCTGTCAACAATTCCTGCCGAAGTTTGCCATTTGGAACATAGAGACGATCTCCGCACCTCAGTGATCTGTCTTCATGTATCCGCAATCTTGTCTGTAATCCAGCCTCTGTCCTCCGTCTGAGCCTCTGAAATCTAGCATCTGGCGGCAATGCAGCCTTGATTCTCTCTACCAGTGTCGATTGCAATTGGAAATTCGACAACTGTCCGTCTACTCCGGGTATAACAACCTCTATACCCATCTGCTCTAGATCTCTCAACAGATGTTGTTGGGTAGTCAAGAAGAATGCCATAGGTCTTCTGCTCAACGTGTCTGCTACTACGTTGGCCTTTCCTAGGTGGTACTGTAGCTCTATTTCGAAGTCTGTCATCACCTCGAGCCAACGTCTTTGTCTCTAATTTAGATCCTTCTGAGTGTAGATGTATTTCAGGCTTTTATGATCAGTAAATATCTCCACTCTTTCTCCATATAGGTAATGCCTCCAAAGTTTTAACGCAAAGATCACCGCTGCAAGCTCCAAGTCGTGGGTGGGATAGTTCTTCTTATGTGTCCTCAACTGTCTAGAAGCATAAGCTACAACCTTTCCATGCTGCATCAAGACGCATCCTAATCCTTTCCTAGACGCATCGCTGTAGATTACGAATCCTCCTGGTCCAGAAGGTATGGTCAAGATGGGTGCTGTAGTCAAGCGCTTCTTCAGCTCATCGAATGCCTTCTAACACTCATCTGTCCAAGTGAACTCCTGCTCCTTACGGGTCAAGCGGGTCATTGGCTCTGCAATCTTCGCAAAGTTCTCTACGAACCTTGGTAATATCCGGCAAGTCCTAGGGAACTCCTCACTTCTGAGACATTGGTAGGGGTTGGCCATGTCTCTACAGATAAAATCTTCGCCGGATCTACTGAGATACCGTCTCCTGAGATGACGTGTCCAAGGAAGGCGACACGATCTAGGAGAAACTCGCACTTGCTAAGCTTGGCATAAAGTCTTTCTCTCCTCAGCGTCTCTAACACTAGTCTCAAGTGCTTCTCGTGCTCCTCGTGGCTCTTCGAATACACCAAAATGTCGTCGATGAAGACTACCACGAACTGGTCCAAGTATTGATGGAATACTCGGTTCATCAAGTTCATAAATACAGCTGGCACATTCGTCAGTCCAAAAGGCATCACTAAGAACTCGTAGTAACCATAACGAGTCCTGAATGCTGTCTTTTGAATGTCTTCTCTTCGCACCTTCACTTGATGATAACCCGATCTCAAGTCAATCTTTGCGAACACCACTGCTCCGGTCAACTGGTCGAATAAATCGTCAATCCGCGGCAGGGGGTACTTGTTCTTGATAGTCAAAGCATTAAGGTCTCTGTAATCAATACACATACGTTCTGTTCCATCCTTCTTAGGCACAAACAATACTGGTGCTCCCCATGGTGATGCACTAGGACGAATAAATCCTTTGCTCTGCAACTCTTCCAATTGTAGCTTCAGCTCGTCTAACTCCTTCTTCGCCAATCGGTACACATTAGAAGATACCGGTGCTGCTCCTGGCACTAGCTCAATGGTGAACTCCACGTCTCTATCGGGTGGTAAGCCTGGCAATTCTTCGGGGAAAACATCCTCGAATTCTGCAACTATAGGTGGGGGTGCAATCTCCATAGTCATGCAAGTTCCAGTTGTCTGTCCTACTCCTTGTTCGACCGTCCCTCGCATGTACTCGAACTCCGGTTGATCTGGTGGTCTAAAAGTGACGCTACCCTTCCGGCAGTTCAGTACGGCGTTATACTGGCTTAACCAGTCCATGCCTAACACAACATCAAAGTACGGCATAGGCAATACCAGGAATTGCGCTCTCATCTCTCTACCACATACGACTACCGAGCACGTTCTAATAGTGCTGGTAACCGACACGATACCTCCTCCGGTAAGAATCTTTCAACTCTTAGTTAAGGGGGAAGTCGCTACTCTATGCATTGCTACAAATCTACTAGATATAAATGACAATGTAGCCCCAGAATCAAACAATGCTGACGCAGGTAAGGATGCGACTAAAATGGTACCTGTGATTGCTTCTCCTTCTGTTTCCTCCTCAGCGGCTGCTAATGCAAAGGCCTGTCCCTGTCTTTGTCCTCCTGCCTGCTGTCGGGCCCGATCAAACTGTGCCTGCTGTGGGGCCAAGGGTGGTCCCCTCTGGAATCCTTCGGGTGCTGGTGGACGCTGGCCTCCTGGTGGGGGTAGTATCCTCAGGGCTGGTGCTGCTGGCCTTTGTCTGGCCTGTGGGGCTGCCTCCCTGCACTGTGGGCAATCTCTGACGAGGTGCTGGCTTGCTCCACAAATCATGCATGTCCCAAGTCTCTTCCGGCAGTCCTTCTCGAAGTGACCTCTCTTACCACAAAAGTGGCAAGTCGGAAGTTCCTGGTGTGGATATGGTGCTGCTCTCTGTTGTGTCTGTGCTCCGGGACAACGGATGGGTCCTCCTGCTCCTGGCTGGGCTCTAGTTGGCATGGTCGTGCTGGAACGCCTAGCTTTTCTGACAATGGCCTCCCGGATCCTCGCCTCTGCGAGAACCTCCTCATAAGAAATCCTCGCCTGTGCGGTGGTATATCTCTGTAGCTCGAAGTTGAGGCCATGGTGGAATCTCAGAGCCTTTTCTAGATCATTGGGTATCAGAACAGCTCCAAATCTGCTAAGGCGGCTAAACTCTGCGTCATAGGCATCAACAGTTATATTCCTCTGTTCCGGGTGTAGGAACTGGGAGTACAGGGCATTTCTGACTGTTGCCGAAAAATACTTCGCATTGAAGTATTTCAAGAACTGTTCCCAAGTCTGGTCCTTGCCTACACTGCGCTCGATGGAATCCCACCAGTGATGGGCGTTGCCTTTTAGTTGGGCCCTCACTGCGGTCATCCAAAGGTCGGGATGCAGTTGTGAGGCCTCTAATAGCATCTCCGTGTTGGCGATCCAATCGGAGATCTGTTCCGCAGTCTCATTTCCTGAGAAGGTATCTGGTCCCATCTGTCGGAACCATCTAACAGTGCCACCTGTCGGGGCTGTTGGAGGTGCTGGTACTGGTGTCGTGAAAGGTGTCCTCTCTAGTACTGCCATCAGACTCTGTCGCAGTGTCTCTGTCTGGTGCCACTGGGCTTAGATCATTGCCTGGAAGAACTGAAGCATCTATGGCTGGCCATCTAGCTGTGGCATCTGGGGTGGATAAGGTGGAGGCGGTGGTAGTGGATTCTCTGGTTGTGCAGTAGGCGTCTCCTCAGATGTTGGCCTCTCCGTCTGCGGCATCGGTATAGCTCCTGAAGTCTGGCCATCACAATGCTGCGTGGGGATCGTCTGGGAAGTCTGTCCCTCAGGCTGTGATGTAGGATCGCCCTGCGATATCTCGTGCCAATGTATCAGCGGGGTCTGTAGCGGGGGTTGCCCTTGGGGTACCTCATCTCCTTGAGTGGTGTTATCTGGCACCGCGGCACGGGGTGCTCCTCGTCCACTGCGCAAATTCATCTTGCTGCAAGAGATAGAGCTTCATTAAAAGAGTACGAAAGCAAAAAACAAGGATGCAGATATTTAGAAGCAGTATGAAGGAAATTTAAGGACGAATCAAAAGTGGATGAGACCTAGTAATTCCTATCCTATTTGCAGGCTCGCCGGGCATGTTACAATACCATAAGTGAAAAGTCGACCTGCATGGGCCACCACTAAAACCATGTCATGCTCCAGTCCCAAAATATACGGGACAAGGCCACGTGGCAATGGCCAGCTGACACGTCTCCGAAGATATCCTAATTTAATGGATCCACGAAGAGTGCTACGCTGTCCTATAATACTATATGTCCAATATCAATCAATAACATGTAATCTAATCTCATCCACAATATAAAGAGCAAGAAACACTAAATAAACTGCTGGTTGATAAATACCAGTCTCAAGATATCATAGTATAACCAGTGATGTCTGGGGGGAACAAACCCACTACTATGACGAAATAAAGTACTGAAATGAGATATAAAAGATAATGACTAGAGCATCAGCTGAGTAGATAATGATGCCCTCCATCTAGGCTAAAGGCCTACCAACTGGTCACGGAAACTCTGACGGTTGCACCTCCAACTCCTCAGCTGTAGCAAATTTCGTCTCCTGTCCCAGGCTGTATACGGTGGGGTAGTAAGCCTCGTCTAAATCTGGAAAGGTACCAGGTCCTCAGAGGGACGTAACAAGATACAAGAAATAACATGCCATATATGAATACTGAATAAAATAAATACAAGAAGGGTGTGCTAACCATCTAAGTGAATGCAATATGAGGACAACGCTGGTGCGTATGGGTAGGTGTAGGCATAACGTCCATGCTCCGAAGAGAGTGGCATCTGTACAGTATATCATCTATATCGCTCCGAAGAACGTGGCATCAGTATAAAGGAAAAATCATTGGATCCGAGGCTCCTCCGAACTACGGCTCTAATGTGGGTACCCCATACGCCTACTAGTTGTCCTCCCCGCCCAATGTAGATACACAAATTGACTACTCGACGTGCATACCCTGTATCTATATGCCAAGTCTCTAAATTATATCCTGACTCCATACTAACCGTGATGTAGGTTACACGCAACGATAGCTAGTCGAGTGCGCAAACCCGCATCCCAATATGAATATATCTTAGTGACCGTGTAAGGTGTCAGTCTCAGACAATAACAGGGTATCGTCCAATGGGTTGAGTCTGCTAAGAGCTAAGTCCATATATACTAATCATTGACGTATCCGTCGAATGCACCCGAGACAACTCGGACGCGCATAGTTGTATAAACTATAAGCAATAAGAATACAATACAACATATGCATATTTAAATTAAACAGTAAATATAGCAAGGTATCTTGCCTGAGTCTTCAGGAGGTGAATGCCAAAAGTCTTCTCCTGCGATGTCTCCTGGCTGATCCGATGATCCTGACACACAATATAATATAGAAATCTACATCAGACGCTAAGACCCAATGTACTGACACTACGTTGCTCTTAAGGGTCTGTCTCAAGTTCATGGTTGGTTGAAGACCGCGTTACGTGTGCACGTGGCTAGGATGTACACGTGTTCTGTCTTCGGTCAACATGTGTCTCGAGTCAATAATTTTCTAGTTACGAGTTGTCCATAATTTTGGTTCTGCACGAACACATGTCTCTATTCCCATGTTCAACCTACGAGTTTATATTCCAGCGTTTCAAGTGAAATACCTGACCCTGGTGACTGGTTATTAACTTCATAATTACATATTTATTAGTAACAAATTAAATAAGCTTTCATGCTTATAATACTAACTAGGTTGAATACTATTACTATGTGTTCATGCGACATGGCGATACGGAAGCGAAGTATTATGACACGAGAGAGAAGGGTTCTGTCACGACCCGCACCCGGTTTAGGGGCACGAGAGCGTGGGTACGTCCAGCCTACGCCGCAGCATCGGCGGTAGAACGCTGTCTAGGTCAAGTACTATCTAACAATCTCACGCTAGTATCCAACTCCATAAGGAGATTCGGATAATACTATAAAAATATTCACAACATACTCAATCACAACTACAGCACGATAGGAATTTGAAGAAATAAAAGAATACAACACTAGTCTAAAGACAACATAATCATACCTGCAATCATTAACTTCCAATCCCCAAGTGTGTCCGAACCCGTCTACTAAGGTCACAGTCTGGAAAAATATTTTCCAGTCAGGAAGGAGCAAAGTACATCTCTAAATAGCAGTTCTATATAAATGACATAAGCTATGTAGCAGTTCTAGATGGAAATATACCAGATGCATGTATAGGTACGAGAATGTACAATGAAAGAAATACTGGAAATACTGTAAGTAACTGCAGGAAAGAAACAATATGTCCATGAGCAAGAAACCTACGACTAAGTGTGTGAGTACTAGCTTTAATATGTGATCGGCTTGGGAACTTGATCAGGCTGGTTACATGTGATTAGCTATGGTTCATATAAGGTCAGGCTAACCGTTGGTTAGCTATGGTGCATGTAGAGATCAGGCTAATCACACGTAACAGCTATGGAGCATATAATTGGTCAGGCCGCACCCGACGTGAGATGTGGGGTGAGCTATGGTACATATAAAGTTGGGTATGATCACATATCTACACTAAAGTACTCCCCAAACCCCCGACTGGTATAGTAGATCCAATCATGGTACGCTATGGCACATGATTCCCTAGGAAGGTAGCAAATCTCCCCGTGAATCAGTGTCTGTACATGCACAAGATATCAAGGAAACAAGTCTTGTACAAGCTACACTATGAATAAGGAATAACATCTCATGACGAGATCCGTGTATACCAATCCGTGTAACCAATGTGTCAAGAACATGGATATTTACACTAGATACAGTGAACATAGGAGATATCATAAATTAGAAACTAATCAGAGAATGTACTCGCCTTGGGTCCTTAGCTGGTAATACCAATGTCCTGTCCCAGAGTATCGTCTGGAGGAACCAACAGTCCTAAAATATGTCAAATACAACATTTGCATCAGATGCTATACTACACACACAATCAAATACTTAACTCAGGGCTATGCCTGGCATGGGACTCAGTCCACTAGGGTCATCTAGTTAGTCAGACATCTATAACACATTACACCTATTTAACTAACATTAACACCTACAATATGACTTGCACCAAAATAAATACATATACAATTTATATATACCATTTAATTTATGCATAATATATATACATAGGTTGAACCATATAGTTACCATATATATAAATTTATAACTATAAAAATATGCTAAGTAGGCTTACAAATACATAAATATACATACTAATTTAATACGTATTTTGGTAAATATATATATGTATGTAGATTTATATTTTCGTATTGGTATATGTATATATATATATATGTTGTATTGGTTTGTATATATATAAATGTAATTTGGTATTTTGGGTTCAGTGAACGAGTACCTGATCGACTTAACTAGGGGGGTTCGCTGGCTGGTCGACCGTCTTCTCAGGCAGGGGTGAACTCTGGTCGACGCGTGGATGGGATCGGTCTGCCGGCGTTCAGTCGGCTGTAATGACTGCTGCCGCGGATACAGCAGTCTGTCCCGGCGGCAGTGGGCTGGGACGGCATCGGTTTATGGTGTCGTGGGGTCCGACGGGTCGGTTGGCGGGATCTGGCAGTGTCAGGCAGAGCGGAGGGCGTGGTTTGGAAGTCAATGAAGGGACAGCAGTCTCGGGTGATCGGGTTCGAAGGGGTTGGTGATGACGGCCTGGTGTGGTGTGGTGTTTCGGCCGCCTGGAGGGGTGGTCGGTGGTCCGGTGGGGCTGAGCGGGAATAGGTCTTGGCAGGGGATTCGGCTAGGGTTGAGAAGAGGATGGTGATATGAATTCTAGGGTTTGAGTGAATAGATGTATATTTATATTGGTGGTGGGGATGATGGGCTGGACTCGAGGGTTGGGCCTGTCCGGCTTGTTGGAATGGAAATGATCCACTCGAAAGGGCATGGAGGCTTGGTTTGGTTTTGCTTGAGGTAAATTGGCTTTAAGTTTGATTTAATTTAATAATTCGACTCGGTAATTCCTAATGTGTCGGAAACATAAGGAACTAGATTTGGATGGTACACATGAGTCATGGCCTAACAAGTTTGGTGTAGACTGATACCCTAATTTGGGTACGTGGGATTTGGGTTGCGGTTTCAACTCAGTAAAATAATTAATTAAATCCTATTTTTGATGAGGGGGTTTACAGGGACTCCCGAGTACGGATAACAGATTTGTCCGCATGCTATAGAAGAATAGAAATAACATACTGGGGAGGACACTGATTGTAAATATTGTCCTCTTATGGTCCTCTGTTAGGGATAGAAGAGAAAATGACTTTGCTATTTTTCTTTTTTACAACTGTCTTGATTAGGCATAGTACTTCTTTAAGAACTTATCGTTGATGGTTATCATGAGCAAGTCGTTGTTGGGCTTAGCGAGCCTATATGCGCCACTGGAATAGACTGTATCTACCATGATGGGGTCCTCCTATTTAGGTTGGAATTTTTTTGCCTTCTTGTGGGTCATGGCTAATGGTCTTCACTGCGAGGACTAGGTCGCCCACCCACTTGAAATATCCTTTCTTTGACCTTCTTGTTGAAGGTGTCGAACAGTCGTGCTTGGTATAGCTCAATCCGATGTTGAGCCAAGAGGTATTTTTCATCGAGTGCTTCTAGTTCTTGCAAGCGTCGACGATGATTATCTTCGGTGGTCAGCTGATTAGAGAGTGCCACCGGGTGAGATAGAATTTGTGTCTCCAAAAGCAGTTCGACTTCACTTTCGTAGACCAAGGAGAATGGTGTGCTGTCAGTCAGAGTTTGAACTGTCGTACGGTAAGCCAATAGACATTTTTCGAGTTTCTTATTACAATCAAGTTTATTGGTTGAAATGAACTTTTTGAGAAGCTTATTGAACGCTTTGGCTAACCCATTTGTTGTTAGGTTGTAGGCGGTAAAAGCTACATTTTGGATTCAGTTTTTATCGTAAAACCAGAAGAAAGTATGACTTACAAATTGTGGGCCATTATAATGGATGATCCATTGAGGTAAGCTAAAGCGATAGATGACATGATGTTGTATAAAGTTAACCAATTTGGAAGTTTTTACCTTTACGAGTGAACAGCTTTCGCCCATTTAGAGAAGTAGTATGTGATATCCAAGATGAACTGGTGCCCATTACACGAAGTTGGACTAATCGACCCTATGATGTCCATATCCTAGGCTTCAAATGGCCAAGATACAACGGTCGGGTGTAGGAACTATGATAGTTGATAAATGAAGTCGGTATAGATTTGACACATCCTACCCTTCTTCCAATAACTAACGGTGTCCGCCACCATTGTGGGCTAGTAATAGCCCATCCGTTAGAGGCAATCTTGAAACTTATGACCGGTCTGGTGAGCACCACAAACATCATCGTGGGCTTCACGGAGAGCTTGCATTGCTTATGTATCTGATAGGCATCGTAGTAGGAGCCCGTCATAGGAACGACGGTATAGCATCTTGGTGGCTGTGTCATAGTAAAATTGGAGGGAGCATCTTCTAATGAAAGTGGCTTCCTTTATGTTATCTGAAAGAATTTTGTTGATCGCATAGAATATAAATGGCAGCCTCCAATCTTTTACAGGGGCATCTGCATCCATAGAGTGGCTTAGATTTAAGAATATGTTGTTCCTTGGACAAACCAGCTTTTGTCCAACTTCTGTGATCAATAGGTGGATTTTGATTGGAGTTGCTAAAGAAGCAGCGAGACCGGCGAATGCATCAGCCTCAATATTTTTCAGTCATGGCACATGTTCTATGAAGAACCCCATAAAAATGGAAATTATGTCTACAGTCTCTTGGTGGTAAGGGAGTAGATCCTTATGGCAAAGCTCGTATTCCCCACGGACTTGACTGACTATTAATTTGGAGTCTTCATAGGCTTCTAGAAAGTTAACCTCCAATTGTTTAGCCAGCTGAAGCCCAATAATGAGAGAATTTTACTCTGTCACATTGTTGGAACATGGTTCCTAAGTGAGTATGCACGATGGATGACTAGGTCATCGGGAGAGATTAATACTATCCCCACTCTGAAGAAGATATTGCCTTTGGACCCTATTTTGGAAGCACCGTCGAAGAACATTCACCAAACGGATCCCCCTGTTATAGCATCTTTGGACTCTAGAACTTCATCGGGATTTCGTCATAGAGTTTTAAGGTTTTTGGCACCGGATGAGCTTCCAGAAAGTCGACCAGGATTTGGCCCTTAACAGCCTTTTGCGGGACGAAGACCATGTCGTATGGTGACGGTAGAATCACCTATGTGGCTAAGTGAGAGTTGAGCACCCCGGGCTTGGTCATGAGGACTCTGACGGGGTTTACTCGGGAGATAACATGGATAGTTTTCCCTATCAGATAATGGCATATCTTTTGGACAAGCTTACTCATAGCCTTCGTCGTTATTTTGGGCAAGAAGTGTGCCAAGGGAATAATCCATTACACGGATATAGAGTAGGAAGGGTTTTCCCATGATTAGAGCCACCAATACCGGGGTGTTCGTGAGGTACTTCTTGATGTAGTCGAACGCTTTTTTTTATCTTTCATCCAAGCGAAAGAGACTCCCTTCTTCATGAGTTGAGTGAAGGGTCAGCATCGTCCGGAGAGGTTGGCTATGAACCGCCTAATATAGGCTAATCTTCCCTGCAGAGCACGATGTTCTCATAGGTTCTTCGGAGGTTGCATGTCCATAATGACCTTAGTCTTTTTAGGGTCAATATAGATGCCCTTTGACGTTATGATGAAGCCAAGAAATTTGACACTGGAGACTCCCAAGAATGACTTGGTAGGGTTCATCTTGAGCTGGTGGGCTCACATTAACTCGAATACCGTCTTTAGTTCATGGAGATGATCGTCTTGAAAACGTCTTTTAATAGCGATGTCATCAACATAATATTCTACTATCTTGTACTGGTGGTCGCGAAAGATGGTGTTCATTGCTCTTTGGTATGTCGCACCCATATTTTTTCGGTCGAAGGGCATCACTGTATAACAATACACTCCTATCGACGTTCGAAAGGATGTGTGCTTCTCATCATCTGGAAATATCTTGATTTTGTTATAGCCTTAGAACCCGTCCATAAAGAACATATGTTCAAAGCCTCAAGTGTTGTCGACCATTGCATCTGTGATTGGAAAAGGAAATGCGTCATTTGGGCAAGTCGTATTTAAATCACGAAAGTCTATGCAGACCTAGATTTTATCGTTCTTTTTTTTAACGGAGACGATGTTAGCTACCCAATCTGGATGTTCTTTATGGATAAAGCCGCTTGCTATTAGATTATTTACTTCTGCTTCGATGGCGTCTATAATGTCTGGATGGAATCGTCATTGTTGTTGCTTTACAGGCTTGTCATTTTGCAGGATATTGAGCTTGTGCATTACGATTTACGGGTTGAAGCCCGACATATCTTTATAGTTCCATGTGAAGATGTCGATGTATTCTCTCATCAGCTAGACAAGCGATTCACGCTCTTCTGTTGAGAGATTTTTGCAGATGAAGATGGGTTTAGGAGCAACGTCGTCACCCAAATCAACTTGTACAAATTTATCCTCATTAGGGGGTTCTCGCTGTTCGAATCACGGTTCCCATAGTGACTCCAGTTTTTGAGTCCATGGTTCACTTTCTAAAATTTTGATTGGATACTCGTCGTCCTCTTCTAAATCAGTAGATGGAGAGGCCATGTGACATGACTTGGTCTTCTTTCCCTTGGATTTAAAAATAGAAGGCACTGCTTGCTATATTATTTCGGGGACGAGGTCTGGATGAACCCACATAACTTTGCCTCTTGGAGTAGTAACGGAGACCAACCCCTCTGCTCGTGCTGGGGGGAGGTTAAAAATCTCCATGGTTGTCCTAGGTATGGGGATGACACTATCTTCAGCCTCAGTTGTCGGGAAAGTATCAAACTGGAGATACACCATGTTTGCATTGATTGTCTTGTCTTCGTAGTCCAAAGAGAGGCCCTTGAAGTCGATAAGTCGTTATATCTGCCTTTTTAATATATAGCAGTCCCATGTAGTGTGATGGATATATCAATGGTAGTGGCAATACTTAGGGTTGTTTACCTTGCCTGCTTTGTTAGGGCATCTGATGTCAGGTAGCTTGAGTTTATTTTCCTTCATCAATACTTCGAAGAGTTCCATGACATCATCGTAATTAAACAAATAAGTCTCGTATAGTCATAGTGCCTCTGTTGGCTTAGTAACATGCGTGATTGGACCCTTGGACAGGTTAATTGTCAGGGCATACTTCCCTTTAAAGTCATGATTCTTGGTGGCTATGAAAGACTTTTTTTTGTCTTCAGTATTAGGAGCTTGGAATCCTAATAAGCGGGCATCGCTTGCGCTCTTCTCTGCAACTGCGGTACTTATGATAAATGTCGTCCAGTCACTGAACGGGCTAAATGGTGTCCAGAGCCTTATCGATGGAAGAAGGTTCTTCCGACATGTGTTCATCAGTATAGATTCAGGGTTGGCGGAAGGTAATTTTAACGATGCATGTCGGAAACGCTCAATATAGTTTCGTACAAGTTCCATGTTCCCTTGGGTGATGTCCATCAGGGAGGACATTGTCATAGCCATTTCTCCTTCATAAAATCAAGCGAGGAAAAAAGACTTTAGGTCCTATAAGGAGAAAATGCACTTATTTGGGAGGCTATAGAACCACTTAAAAGCAACACCAGATAGGACCCCAACAAACAAGTTGGTGAGTAAGGCGTCATCCCGAGCTAAATGGCCTATTGTATACTAGAAGTATCTCATATACTGATGGGGTGATGTCTTCCCGTCGAATAAATCCAGAGAGAATGGCTTATTTTTTGTAGGGTACCCCTTTATCCCTTTCAGGAGGATAGGGTTGTCGGATTCCTAGCTTCTGGAGCCTGTCTTGGTTATCCTGAGCATCGATGTGGGCACATAGGTCCCTAAGAGTCTCTTGGATATCGTCTGGTAGAAGAGGAAAAGAGGATCAAGGTGATATTTGACAACTTATAATCTGAGGAGCCGGATCAGTCATACCAGATTCTTTATTGGTTTTTTTGTCCGGGTTTGTCTGTCCCGAAGCTTGCAGCTATATGGGGACAATACTTTCTCTGAGTTCCAGCACTGTATGAGTCAGAGTGAGCATTAAAGTTCTCAGAGCCTATACCATGGCTTCGAGCGCCTCAAGGCCTTGCTGTTTACTAGATTTTGCACAGTGCTCATCTCCTGCCATGTACACTGACATTAAGTAGGAGGAGGCGGATGGGAAGGTAGATGCCTCACTTTTTGGCTTGGATGTTTGAGTATCATCGTCCTCGAGGAGAGTGGGTACTGTGGTATCACTTTCATTGTTGGAGTGATTTCTACCCCAGTCTCAGTTGTGGGATAGTCCTGAAGTGTACAGCTACCACCAGCTAAGCTGCCATCTGTGTACAGAGGCTCACTGTCCCCTTGGAATAATAGATTATCATAAAACACCGGGGGACTGCTCCCCCCAGCTCTGGTTGAAGCTTTGTTCGGGGAGGTATTGCTTTCCCCAGTCCTTAACTCTCGAACGTGTGCCTTGGAATACTTCCACGGTAGGCACTTATTTGTTGGTCCTCGGACGACTTCGTGGTGTGTTGACCAACACCCTTAGGTTATGAAGCTTTTATTTAAGATCTTCTTTAGGGGATAGGACCTCCATATCGAGCAACATGAGGCGATGGATAGTTCCTCCTTGTTATATAGAGGTCTCCAGGGATGTTGTCTGGTCGGTATCGTGGGTTATAATCGCTGGAACACCGACTGTCTGGCTATATGAACTTGTGCTTTAGAGTAACAACAGTTGACGATGATATTGGTATAAGTGTGTCTGCGGAAGAACACATCATGTGCGAGGGTTGCCTCTCTCGTCTTACGCTTGTGACTAATCTCGTCGCGTAAATCAGATGATGGAAGCTTCACTTTTAGCCCTTTTTATGCGCTCGGACGAGCCTTACGCATGAAGGTAAAAGTAAAATACTTGCTCCCTGACCCAGTTCTTCCGTAGAGACTACAACAGGATCATTGATTAAAGTCTTGAGGTGAGATGGACCCACTACATGCGTACATCTAAACAGGGCACATGGGTATGTCATCTGAATGTTTGCTCCCTGACTTGGTTTTAGTGCACCTAAGACATCCAAGAGGGTTTGGAAAGGCTCCAAGGGTCGACCCACATCGGCGGGTGAGTGTAGTGCCCCGCTCCGCGTAGGCATTATGTACAAGTGAGATCGCCTTGCTTGCTCGAACGGAAGTCTTCTCGGAGAGTTTCCGACCGATTAATCAATATGAGTGGGCAGAACTGCATTCTCTGATTCTTACACGACTTAATAATGAATCTGAGTTTTTGAATGCTTGTTGCTTAAGAAGAATGATAGAACCGACTCAGTATGCTAATAAGAGAACTCACATAGCTTGTCATTAAAATGAATCTGCTTGCCTGCCTAATAAGAGAATTAGAAATGCTTGTCTGTAATGAGATAGAACCTTGCCATGCTAATAACAAGAGTAAAGAGGATTGCTTGCACTTATATCGTATGCTAGACTGGAATACTTAAATGCTTGTCCACAAGAGATAAAATTTGTATGCTAGAGTTATAAGAACTGTTCTTGCTTGTTACTTGCTTAATGAGTTAGCTTTGTTTGAACATGCTTCATTGATTGCTTGTCATGAGATGGAACTTGGTAAATGGCGTGAGCTTGTGAATCTAGACTAATGGTCCACCCTGAGGCTTAAAAACCTTACTTACGGGGGGGGGTGTGGCTATTAGGCAAAGTGTATCGAGAGTGTGAGCTTCGGCTATCTGGACTTGATAAATGTGTTGCTTGCTTGTTCTGATTATGTGCATCATCTGGTATGGATAGGAGCTTGCATTGCATTTGGTCAGGACAACTTGTGCACAAGGATTATCTCTCGAGCGGTTCCTGGGGCACTGGGGATCGTTCGGCCCGGAAAGAGATCTAGATACCTGAGGCTTGTACGTCCTTGGGTAGACCGAGACTCGTCTATTAGTGAGATGGGCTTGTACGTCCCAACTGCTAATCCCGATGAGGGGACCATCATATAGTTAGGGTGCATGCTAGGCTAGCCTTCTTGCATACATAACTATTTGATGCAGGGACGAACAGGAAACTAGTTAACTGTATATATTATGTTATGTAAATTATGGCTAACTTGTGTGTCTGCTGCAGGGATAACCGTCCGGCCGTGGGTAAGAGAAATAAAATGAGTTTATGTATAGCCTGCTTGATTATTCAGTATGCATCGTGATTTATCTAATAGAATTTCATGCATTTGCATCAGTTGGACAATGGCTATTAGTGCAGAGCTGAACCTTGGTCACAGTTGCTAATAGTACCAGTATGTGAGTCATTGGATAGCAGGATTACCGCTGCCAATCCTGAGTTTCTCGGGGACCGAAATCATATAGATGTGTTGCCTTATTACTTGAGTGAATGATAGTCTACTTGATATGCTTGCCTTGATTCGATATTATCAGTCTGCTAGATTAACTTGCCCCAAACGAGATAGATTGTGATGCACAATACATGCTGCACACTGCACGATAGAGCACTGTCCCGAATCGTATGCTTGAGTATCGAATATGCAAAACTGGTTTCTAACTTGTGTTTTCAAAAAGATGTAATCTGACTATGGTTCCGAGCTGCATGAAATGAACTTAGGTAAAAAGTAGCAAGACCACTAGTAATGCAAATATTTTGCCACATGATTACTTAGTGTGGGTTTCAGGGGGTGTAGCTTCTGTTCAATTGTTTATATCTTACCAGTACTTGCATAAAGTGCTGACCCACCAATAGTCTGCTTGTTCTCAGGTGCCTGATCGTCCGAGGAAGCGATAGCCGTGCCTCATCCCAAGGAGCCGGAAATCTGGAGTCGATGCCTCGAGTCGCATCGAGTTTGTGCCTGCTCTGAGCTGCTTTTGTATAGAGGGACATAATGTATGGAACGGTGTTATTGTAATCGAGAGAAGAGTGCTTGAGCGATCTGTAACCTCGGCCATGCGCCGCTTGTAACAATTTTGATTATCAATAAAAGAGCTTGTTTTCATTATGCCATTGTGATCTTCACTTTTCTGCAATATGTGTGCCGCTGCTTCAGTATTGAATAGCTCACTTGCCCTTGTATCAAAGCTTTGGCCTTGTGCAAGCGCATCTTAGGCATGCACGGCATCACGCCCGTGCGAGGACGATCGGTTCCGTAGGGACCAAAGCGAGGACGAACGGCCCTGCGGGACCGGGGCGTGACAGTGAGCACCTGGGTCTGCCCTATAGAGTCTTCCATTAGCAGCGCGTGTAACGAGCAGAGACGCATGCTTTTGGAGAGCTGACGTCGCAGACCCTCGAGCGCACATGGTTGGGGATATTTTGGGCTTTCCTGAAGTTATCAAGCTCTTCGTATCAAAACTTGAGGAAGTTAGCAAGCCTTTGGATCAAATTTTGTGTTGTAAAGAAGTGGCTAGCCTTCGGATCAAAGCTTGTAATTCACTATTGATGATTATAGTGGATACAACTCCGACCAAGAGTTCTCTGGCCTGGACTAGTCCTCTCAGAGAGAAACCAGGATAAAATTATGGTGTTTATGTTTGCTCTCTTCTCAACTCAATTGTATATATATCTGTGTTGCTATAATTTACATATCTGTGTTAGTAGTTGATTACTGTTTGCACTTCACATAATGTTTAACTAGTGATTTTATTCTACTGCATACACATACTCTATTCACCCCCTCTGGAGTTGCCATTACGATCAAATAATTGGTATCAGAGCGGGTTCTCTAGGTATTATTGAACACCATCACTCATCGGGATTAATATCCTAAGGGTAGAACATATGGCCGTAACATGAAAACTCTCTCCCATCAACGAAGAAAATTAACATCCAGATAGGTCACCCCTCTTTGATGGCACTAACTACACTTTCTGGAAAGCATATATGAGTATTTTTCTGAAATCTCTTAGCTTTGATTTATGGTTGTGTGTTACTAATGGTTACAAAAATATTGACAAGGCAGATGAAAAAAATAGCGAAGATGAAAAAAAGCAACAAGCTATGACGCAAAGGCAATGTATGCTTTTTACTGTGCTCTGGGCAAAGATGAGTTCCAATATATTTCCAAGTGCAACACATCACATGAAATATGAAAACTATTGGAAGCAACTTATGAGAGCAATGAAGAGAATAAAGGAGCAACTTCAAAGAAGAAGAGAAATCTCATGATGCTGCAAGCTCGTGCCAAATTGAGAAGATAGTAATCTTGGAGAAAGATACAGGCATTCTGTGAGAGTGTGATGCTACAAAATCGAAAGAAGGAAATCATCAACATAAACGATGATTCATTAATTAAAGATTTTTTGTATGATAAATTATCTGATGATTTTAATTATTTATTCGAAGATTACAAAAACCTTAAGAATAATTACAAGATAGCTTGAAAGGATATCAAGTCCTATCAACATAAGAATAAAAAGCTCACTTGTTTACTAGATGAACCTTGAGACAATTCATCTCCTGATGGCTCTGTTGAAGTTTACAAACTTAAGCTTACCTTACAAGAAGCACTTGACTATTTTGATGAAAGAAATTAAGAAAATGCTAAACATAAGGAGAACTTAGAACATGAAAGGAAGAAGTACTCTAATGCCTCACTTAGAATTGAAGCTCTTACTGCTAAATATGATAATTTATGTACAACCTATAAAAGGTTAGAGATAAGATTAGGTAAGTAGGTTAATCAACCAAATTCTCTATCAAGCACCAAACACATGCGACACGTGACACAACAAAAGGTCATTAACACGAGAATCTCTCAAAAGAGTGACAAGAAAGCTAAAAATTCACACAAACACGCCTTCACCTACACAAAACCACAAAAGAATGTTCATGTTATACCTCACACCCATGCTCATGTTTCAAACACAAATAGTCATATTACATGTCATTATTGCGGTTTGAAAGGACATACGTCATATTTATGTAAAGCTAGAAATATGGTAAATATGAACATATTTATTTGGGTACCTAAATCTAATCATTACGGATCCAAATCCTAGATACCAAAATCTTTTCCTAATCATGTAGGTGGAACACTCTGCATCAAGACCTAGCACCAAGAAATATGTTGGTGGTTGCAAAAGCTACAAAGGACATCTAAAAGCAATTGCACCAACACAATATGACTAATAAAGTCATTTGGTAACATACTGAAATGGCTCCTATCAATTTACATTTATTCAGACTCTTTTATCATCTAGCAATTAACTATTACAATATGTTTGCATGAATCCCTTGCTAAATTACTTTGTTCAAATTTTGATATTGTATGAAGAAATACTTTGTCAAAATTCTTTTAAATCTAAGCTCTCTAAAAGTTAAAATTATTTTTGGATATAAGTCGAAATGGTCCTTCTGTCAACAAGGTGTAAACAACCTTAAGCGACACGGTACTTAAGCGTCTTCGGCCCACCACTACCAGGGATCCGGCCCCTAGAACTAATCCATGATATTTGAGACCTTACTGAGCAACGATGTACAAAGAATTATGCGTTTCTGAAATACAAATATCGTCATTCTGACATTAATCTCCTTGGATTAATTCGACACACTGAATGGTTACACTTTTAATATTTGACAGCTATATAGTTTGAACTCCTGTAAATAATTTGTTTATTTTTTGTCAAGAATTCAATGCTCTTTAATTTAATTTTAAATTTTTGCTGTGACAAGTGTTTTTTATAGTCATATTTTTGTATACATATATAAAATCTAGATTTCTATATGTATATGATGATGTTATTGATACTTTTGATACAATATATCCCTGATTATTATAATAGAGTTCACTCTTATTTTTGTAAATAATTGAATATTAATTAGATGCATAATTGTACTACTTAAAATTATTTTATAACCAGAAAAATCTTAGCATTAGTTTCTGGAACCAGGGGGGACAGAACTCGGATTGAGTTCGGTCCAAATCCGAGTTCGGGTAAAACTCGATCTCGGTATTTCCAGAACAGTAGCAGCTCTCAGTTTTTTCAATTTATACACCCAATCATTTTTTTTCCTACATCCGAACATCAGCCCCCTCTTCCAAAACTCTAACCCTAGCTCCTTGATCTTCCTCCTTAAGGATCTTCTCATCTCAAGCTTTTCGATCTAGGATCTCTTCATGGTTCTCTACCACTCCAATATATTATCTTCAGGTATCTCTCTCTCTCTCTCTTTCTCTCTCTCTCTCTCTCTCTCTTTCTCTCTTAATCCATGGCTCCTAGGCTATTTAGGAAAAAGAGAAAAGGGGGAGAAGCTACCTCTTCTCATCCTCCTCAAGAGGATGTTCAATATTCATTATTTTCTCCTATTGTGCCACCTCCGAGAAAATTTGATAATTTTATCTTCACATCTATTGATATTTCCAATGCTTGGTTTGATGATTTTGTTAAGAGAAATATATGTTCAAAAAATCCTATTAATTTTACTACCTTTCATGAGCATAAACCTAAATTTGTTGAATTCCCTCTTGTTAATCTAGTTTCCACTAAAAAATCCATCTACCTAAATGCTATTAGAATGTTCTATTGTATCATATCTCATGATAAGGGCACAATATTTTCAAGGGTCTGTGGAATAAATATTGAGTTTAATGACGTGACTTTGGGCGAAATCCTTGAAATCCCAAATGTGGGTGAAGCCATAGTTAGCATCGATAAATTTAATTTTGTGGATGATATGACCATTGACTCCTTCAAGGATATTTTGTGTTTCCCTCATCATTGCCCCTCCAGGAAGTTCCATGTCTACTACCTCAACCAATATTTCTATGAACTTTATCGGATTGTCTACTAAACCATTCTACCGAAGCAAACCTCAAAAGACGAGGTTTTCTATCGTGAGATGTCAGCTCTATATCATTTCCATACCTCCACTTCCTTCAGCCTTCCTAAAACCATTATCAGACAAATGGTAGAGTATTGCAGGGCCAAGCGCCAACTTCCTTATGCTATATACATGCCCCTCATCTTTGAGCATTTCTATGTTCCTATGGAAGAGCCAACTTATATTTTTGAGCCAGTCTACCTATCCAAAGCTCATAGAACTGAGCCAAATCATCCTTCCCATAATGACTCTATATCTGGTTCTGATTCTAATGCTCCTGCTATCCCGGCTGATCCTATACCTCATGACACATCCACTCCAGCTGCATCTTCACCATCCTCCTTTACACCTCCTGCTAACTTGGAATCTATCCAAGATATATTTCACGAGCAGTTTTGACTTCAAAATGATATGATAGATACTCAATACCGTGAGCTGATTGCCATGATAGATGCTCAGTACCATGAGCAGAAAACTATGGTTATCACTCGTCTCCGCGATCAGGATTACCGCACCACCATTAAAGCCCACTCCTTGGCTAACTCTATAGCGGATCTTCATTACAACCAGGCTCATCATCCTATTACACCCTTCCCAGTGGATCGTGACCCCTCACGTCCTGGCTACTAGATCGATGGCCCATTTGTTCAATAGTACTTCGACCCGACAAAAGCCTACTTTGATGATCACCAGCCAGCTGATGACCCTGCAGATGGCGATAACCTGTGACTTTTGCTATTCCATGATGCTTCAGGAGATATCTTATATTTTATTTTATGCTATTTAGATATTGTATGGACTTATATTTTTGCATTTCTATGTGTTTTGATTGTACTAAAAACTTTTATGCATTATTTATGATATTCCTATGGCTAATGATGTTATTAAATCCATGCATACTAGTTCTCCATCCTTGTGTTTATAAGTTAACGTATCAGTTGCACTCAGATCAAAAGCATTTTCTACAAATTTGTCATTGTGACAATGTTTAATATATGTTTGCCTATATGTCGTATTCACACTTTCTTCCAATATCTTTTTCATTTATTTCTTGGTAGATTTCTTTCCTTCATTATGATTACATGACAAACGGGAAAAATGATAATATAGAAAATAAGATACTTTGTGATATATTATTAAATAATGCTGAGATACAAATATGAGATACTCAAATATCGATATTTATATATTATGTTTGTTATTAAGATCAAAAATGTTTACAGAATAATTATCTCAGCTCTTTGCACTAATCAAAGTAAATATTCTCTTATGGGGGAGCTCTTTTCAAAGCTCGCATCAAAAGGTACCTAATATCTAATTTGTATTTGGCATGGTGTGTCAATTATCATAATGGGGGAGATTGTTGACACAAAATATTCTGATAATCGACAACACCAAGTCTAAAATACGAAAGTACATCTACTAGATATGAAGCATAGTTACTGTAGTCAAGCTTATCACGACCTATACCCTGAATTTTGGCATGAGTCGTGGGTACGTCCAGCCTACGCCGCAACATCGGCGGTAGAACGTTATCTAGGTCATAATATTATTTATCATAGCTCTCAATAATATATAACCTGTCAATGATCTCAACTCCATAAGGAGGACAAGATGAATATAAATATGACGACAATATCAATACTCAATCACATAATTCTATAAGGAAGAGGAATGACACAATAAAGATAAATAGAAAAGAGAAGTCTAAAAAGATACATTACACATCAATGAGTCTAGAGTCTAACTATCTCAATAACAACATAAGTCATAAAATATACAACTCAGAGTATCTAAAGTATAATAATCCAAATATAAATGAATGCTAGACTATAAGCCTCTACTAATGGATCTAATACTGGAATGGGATCCTTCTGAAGCTCCTGGGTGTAATACTCGTCTACTCTGGGTCCGTAATAAGTAGAGCCTCGAGATCCTCTAAAAAATATTATCAAGTCAGGATTGGAGCGAAGCACATAAACTAACAGCAGTTCCATTAATTTAACCAAGACTATAAAACAATAAGCAATAACAATACAAGATGAAAGAAATACTGGACAATAAGAAAACTGGTACGCAGATAATCATCTCACAGGTAATAATGAACTATAATAAACAGGAATAAATGTATCAGCAGGTGTAAACTGGAATAGAGATATGAATAACCACTAAGTGCCTTGAAATATCAGTTATTATGTGATCAGCTTGGGACAGATCAGGCTCTACCATATATGATTGGCTATGCACAAGTATAGAAAGAGATTAGGTCAATCAAGTATGATTGACTATGCATAAGTACAGGTAAGAGGATCAGGCCAATCATATACGTGAAGCTATGCACAAGTAATAAGATTGGGATATACCCTCATGTAGTGAGGGTGAGTTATGCACAAGTAGGTGGTATATGGTCACATAATCAACTAATACTTTCTCATCCCCGGGTAGTACGATGGATCCAATCATGATTTCTCATGACCAAAATCTATGATACTAATCCATATATCCACTGTGTCGGGAATCAAGCATAACACTAGATACTAGAATTATAGTAATCGTCAAAATAAGGAAACTGTCAGAGAATGTACTCGCCTGAGGTCCTCAGTAAAGTATGAGGATCGATGTCCAAAATGGAGTCACAAACCTAATATCAAATATTAATGTTAAATAGTTAATTAAAGGATGAGCATGATTAACTAACTAAATATGAGGTTTCTCGGCCATGTTTAAGTCCAAACTATGTTCACTAGATCCACTAGTAAATTTCTATATCATGAAAGTGTATACTAGACACTATCTATCTAAACTAGTCATTACTTAGATATACTAACTATTAGTATTAAGTATCTACATGATATTAGGTTATAACTATATACTAAAGGCTAGTTAGTACATAACTAATTTATAACACTTGTCACTAATACAGTATTAACCAATACCTTACACTAGCTATACTAGTACCATTATAAATATCAATTGGTATCTATAACATGACTCATACACTACCCAATGGTATCCTTAACCTTCACTAATACCCTCCACATATTTGCTAGCTTCTAAAACCCATACCCCTACTGATACTCACTACCTAACTGATATTGCTCATACATCCCATATCTGATACTTATGTGTATCAGATACCTCACACCCTCACTACAGAATTGAACTCAAGTTCCCACACTTAGTTGAATGCAATTCATTGCAGTCCTGGATACAGTGACCTTGCTGCTGCAATAAGGCTTCGAGTGAACATATTTGCTGCATAGCTGCTGCTACTACACCATACCACAGTGCAGGTAAGGCACATACCCGAGCTCTTCAACTTTTCCTCCTAACCCTTGTTCTGCAGTGCTTTCAAATCTCCCCCCTCGAGCTCCATGTAGTTCCTGTAGGCCCGAAGTAAAGGACTGTCAATACACTCTAACACTCACATCATCAACACCTACTCAACACAATACCATACCACAGACACACACAAGTGGAAAGTCCTAATTTTTAGGGAAAAAAATCTCTCTCCTCTCATTCTTCATTCCCAAGTAATTCCTTCTTCTAGTGCCAAGTGCAATCTCAGTTAGAAGTCTATTCAAGTTGTAATAGCTTGGTTCATCAAAGTCTCTCTTTGTCACACTCCAGTCCCAAAATATAAAGGAATAGGAATACGTAAGCATGTCAGTCAAATGTATATGGCAACTCCAATATATGGAAACCATAACACATACGTACGCAATATTTATGAATAATAACTCACAAGTGGTATATATTTAAGTCACGAGACATAACTAAATATCATCCACATAATCAAATAGAAATGAATAACCAAATATTTCAAGTGATCCATGATAATGAAGTAGCAAGTCCTGGTTCATGCTCCTGTTAATAGTCATGATCGTCTACACTTGGAAAGGGACTAGGTCCTCAGAGGGACGTAACAAAATACATAAAAATATGACACATAATACTGAAAATAAATATCCAAAAAGGCCTCCATTATATGTGATATGCACTTTTGATGACAACATCCAAATGAGAAGCTCTCGACACATATAGGTGCTCTACATACATAGTGCTCAACCGAGTCACTAGTGGCCAATTTAGAGGAAAAGTAAATAAATGCTCGACATACGTTGCGCTCTGCGATGTCACCCGTGGCCAACTCGAGAAAAATTAAGTAAACATGAAAGCCCCTATGCTACTAGTTTTCCTCCCAACCCTATGCTTCTATACATGTTATCTCCACAACATGATGATACCTCTAAATAACTGCCAAGTTTTCTATCATATAATTCTATTAGCAGTTATTCCCTATCCCACGTCCCATACGTATTTTTGGTCGCTTAATACATAGGTCCGTAATCTATATGAGACTCATAACTCATGTAAGAAATGTGTCATGGCCAAATGAGACATAAAGATACCTAATAATCATGGGGTGGTCTCTTAAATCTTGGCCAATATGCATAATAAAAATAAAAGGCAAAAAGATGATATAATTCATTGTTGCACCCGAGATCTAGAACCCAAAAGTCAAAATCCTCGATCCTAAAATTAATAAGATGTCCATTATTTAAAATAGATTAACTAACTATCACATAGTTCCATTTGCCAATTAGTTTTATTGTTTAAAAAATAGAGTTAATTATTAATTAAACGGGTTATGTATTTACCAATATAGTAATATGTACTTATTTATTAGCAAAAATAGATAAATTAAGTTTGTATATTTAAAAGTTCTTAGTTATAGCCTATGTAATATATATGGTCAAGTTTATGAATAAATGATTTTGGGAGGGTATATAAGAAAATTGATCCCTACTTTCATTGTGAAACAAACAAAGAGACAGAAAGAGGAATAGATAGTGGCAGGTTTGTAGGTTGTTATATTTTTAAACATGCATGTTGTCTTATTCTTTGAACATTAACCCAATATTGATACTATTCTTGTTTCCTATTTTTTGAATCATGTGCATAGTGTTTTATACATATCACCATGTTCTACTTTGAAATTTAGCCTATATTAACCATTATTTCCTTTTCCATGCAATATTCTTCTATATTTTTGTAATACTTAATGCAAATAAGTAAGGGAAGGAAGAGTTTGCTCTAACCTACTACTATACCAAGTCGGTATCGTCGATGCCTACTCGAGTAATTGGTGAGGCAACATTGAGAACGAATGAAGATTAGGTCAACGGAGATCCGGGTGGTCATATCTGCTCGACACAAAACTCGTTGAGGTGCACACGAGCTCATGTGAGCACATAAAATATTGAAAAGGGCCACACTGGCGACTGTACTCTCAGTCGGGACTGGAGAGACTTAGTGAGCTACAGCGACAGCGATTGCGATGTGGTGAATGGGTCTGGTCGGGAGAAGTTTGGATGACCAAAGTCGGGTCTGGCATGGGTCAATGCGGATGCTCCAGTTAGTGACGGTGATTGAGAGGATGGTCGTAGTCATGGGGGTCACGAAGATCTCGCGGCTCCACAGAGAGCCGTGGCTCGCGGAGATTCCAATAGTTCAGCACAAGTCGTTTTGGTCATGCGATGGTCGACTGGGTATGACTCATTATGCCGCCGATAATGACTCAGGATAGTTGCGTCACGGGGAAAGAGGGGCTCGCCTTGTGTTGTGGGAAAGTACAACGAAGGTGGCAATGGTCAGGCAAGGTTGGCAGGGAAGAGATTTATTATAGGGAAAATAAAAACTGAGAGATGAAAGGAATACTAGATTGTTTGATGATAAGGAGAAAGGGAATTACAAGGATTTGATTAGAAGAAAAGGGGAAGACTTATCCTATAATATTTGCATATCTGCTAAAGAGAGAAATAAAGTGATGGTAATGAGTTCGATCCTATCTGATAGCATATGCATAATTACAGAAAGATAATTTTAAATAAACTAAAGGTATTATATATATCATATATATTTCTTATTTTATTTATTTTAGTTATTGAGCTTAAAACACTCCTATATACATAACTATTTTTAAGGTTATTTGTTTAATTAATAAATTTCAAGCATTTTTTATTAATTATTATTCACGATATTTAGAAAATTAAAACTTCCAAGACAGGTTTTACACTCTTCTGTTGTAAATTAGCAAGCTCTTTGTATCAAAGCTTGAGGAAGTTAGTAAGCCTTCAGATCAAAGGTTATAATTTTAAAGAAGTGGCAAGCCTTCGGATCAAAGCTTGTGATTCACTATTGGTGTAGTAGATACACCTCCGAGCAAGAGTTCTCGGGCCTGGACTAGTTCTCTCAGAGGAAAACTAGGATAAAATTATGGTATTTGTGTTTGCTCTCATATATATATGTGTGTGTGTGTGTGTGTGTGTGTGTGTGTATGTGTGTTTTTGTAGTTGATTACTGTTTGTACATCATATAATTTTTAACTATTAATTTTATTCTGATGTATATACATACTCTATTCACCCCCCCTCACCCCCACCCCCTTTAGAGTTGCCATTATGATCCAACAACATAGCAGTCGTGCAAGGGTAAGGGCAAGTGAGTACAAGTGTAGAGAGCATGATTATATAGTATCAAGTGTGGTGAGAGTGGTCGAGATGTGAATGCTAGAGTTTAGTGGTTGTGTGAGTAAGTTAGTTGAGTTTGTGAGGGTTAGTGAGTGTGAAGTAGGGTACCTTAGTATGGTATTGGGTATTAGTGAGAGTGTCTAAGTGTGAGGGGTATGTGAATATGTGAGTGTATTAGTGTCAAGGTGAGTACAATGGAGATAGTTAGTGTTGGATTGGATTGGTATCCATGTAGTGTGGTACTATGGTACTTTGGGCCAATGGGTAAGATTAGAAAGGATAAGGTATTGAGTTGATTATGAGATACACTAGCTAGGTATTGAGTCAAGTAATATGTAAGTATCTAGATATCAGTTGTGTAAACCCCCTCACCCAAAATTAGGCCTACTTGGCTTAGATAGATAAATTAGGGCTAATTAGAATCCAACTAGAAAGAGAACACGATATTTTATTTAATTGTACGTTATTATATCACATAGTGTACCTTACCTTTGCTTCGATAATTGGAGCACTACACTAGCCATTGCCTTCCTATAAATTTCACAACCTTGTTCTAGACGTGTCCGCCTACCATTCTGATCTTTGTGTAACTTATAATTATGCTCTCTTGTGCTACATTTTAGTCACATAATATTCGTTGCGAACATTTATAAATAATTCTAAATAAATACTACTTTGTATCCTTGTGCGTTCCAATAGAAATTGGAGACACAATCTTGACCCGTTTCGTACAACCTAATTTATGATAAAATTTTACACTGAATCCTCTACGTCCATGACACTTGTGTCCCACCTAATTTTATTCTCATGTACTTCTAATTAATTCCAGAACACCGTACGCGGTAATTTAATTAATTAAAACCCAATTTCCATCTTTATGCAATTTTCTAATTATTGGGCACTTTTATGCAAAAGTGCGTTGAGGTGTCCACATTGTTGGACACAATACATGCAAAAACCTATTTTTCCCCTTCATGGGAATTTTTCCATAATTTTTGGAATATGCAACGCGCAACATCGCCCCCTTTATTTTAAACCTATCCTTGCATTTAAACAATGCAATTAGGGCCCTCCAAACATCCCCATGGCATGCCAAGGCCCAACTTCAATGAGGGTTGACCAAGCCCAAACTTTTAGGTCAAACACTCTACCCAAGTTTTATATGTATATAAATAATATTTCTTTATTTTTCATTATTCTCTTCCAAAACCTAAACCCAAAGAAATCAGCCGACACCCATCTCCTATTTCATATCCTTCTTCCTCCTCTTCACAGTCGGATCCCTCCTCCCGACGCCGTGCCCCCGCCGACCCAACTACTCCCCTCGACTGAACCACAAGCAACCTAGTCCTCTCCTCAATCCTCCTCCTCGACGCCACAACCTCCGCCGCGACTATCTTCCCCGTTGCACACCGCCTGACGAGCTGCCACCCCCATAAACTCTAGCACAGCTAACACCTTCCCTCTTACCTGAGCCTCCTTCTTCGTCCACCATCGTTCACCACCTTTCCCGCAGTCTCCTCGTCGACGAGAACCCGTCGCTCGCCTGCCTCGACTTCGTCGACCCTGGCCTTCAGTCGACCGGACTACGAGCAGCCCCAACCTCTCCCCGATCTCCTCCTCTTCCCTCTTCCCTGAGCAACCCCCACGTCAATCCCGACCTCCCTATGTAACCCGCCGGACCACCTGAGCCGCTTGCACCTCTCCACCCGAGCACACGACCCACCCACCAGAGTTCGACCGGAGCCTGCCTACACAGCTCCTCCCTGTGTCCCTGCTCCTCCTCGATCACCACCCCTCCTCCACGAACTCCTCCCTCCTCTCCCTATTTGATTCCCCCTCCTTTCCGGACCTCCCCCGGGTCGGACTCAGGTCACCTCTTTATCGCCATCATCATCTCTTTATCGTCATTATCATTATTCATCATCGACATCATCATCATCATTCATCATCGACATCATCATCATCTCCTCATCGTCATCATCATCATCTCATCATCGACACCATCACCATCTCATTATCATTATAATTATCCTCCAATCGTCCACATCATCATCCCTGTCATCACTATCACCCACATTATCATCCTCGTCATCACCATCATGTAATCACTACCATGTAATCACCATCATGATCATCACCATCATCTTCGTCATCTGTAATCATCATCATCACCTCCATCGTCATCGTCATCATCATCGTCGTTAACTTCCTTATCGTCATCCATATTGTTGCCATCATCATCGTCATCAACATCGTCGTCATCCACATCATTGCCATCATCATTGTCATCATCGTCGTTTACCATCATCGTCGTCATCGTCATTGTCATCGTCGTCAACCTCATCGTTGTCACCTTCATTCCCGTGTGCGTACCCCGAGGACCATTGGATCATTCTGTACGACTTCAGGAGAAGGTTATTGGTACTATACAGCTTTCTTGCCAGGCAAGTATACCTTGCCTTGTTGTACTGTTTAAATTTCAGTTATTATTTAGTTGCCTGTTTGTTGTTTTAGATTTTATAACTGTGCGCATTCGAGAGAGACTCGGGTGCAGTCAACGAAGGCGTTGACATTAGGACTTGTGTCTGACCTAGTGTCTAGTAGACCCACCTAAAGTTGTGGAGTTATTGGTATGACTCTCCAGGCCTTGACACATTTCTTACATGTGTTATGAGTCTCATGTAGGGCACGAACTTGCGTATATGGTTGGCCACCTGTACGTATAGGTCGTACGAAAGATAGAGAATAACTGCTATTAGTAATGCATGTTAGAAGACTTAGCAATTATTAGTAGTCAGAGCATAGACTATTGTAGTACGAAGGTCGAATCCTTGTCCTTGTTTGGTTGTAAGGTTGGACTATTGTTCTAACGATAGACTATGAGCCAGAGTTACGACACTGATACTTGCCCTCTGTCTCGGTGTAGTAGCTACAACGTGTTATGGATACAACATGCATAGATCATTGGGTGGGGAGGATGACTAGTAGGCGTATGGGACACCCACTTTCTTTACACTGTTGCCATACTCGACGGAGTGATATGGATGATATATACTATACTGCTGCCACGTTCTTCGGAGCGATATGGATGATATACTATACTGCTGCCATGTTCTTTGGAGCGATATGGATGATATATTATACTGCTGTCATGCTCTTCGAAGATGGACACTATTATACAGTGTCCTTGAATGGGGGCATATATGGCATATACTAGCCAGTTGTCATGATTGGTGAATTACGTCAGCATATGTCTAGCCTACACTTTCCCATACACTCAAAGTTGTCCTCAAATTGCATTCACTTAGATGGTTAGCACACCCTTTTTTATTTATTCAGTATTTACTTGATGGCATGCTTCTATGTATCTTGTTATGTCCCTCTGAGGACCTGGTCCCTTTCCAGGTGTAGCTGTTCATGAGTATTCGCAGGAGCGCAGACCCTGACTGGTTACTTATATTTCGAGGAGGCTTTCTCTTCTAGTCGCATGGATTGTTAGTTGTTGTACTTATATTGTATTGTCTTGTTTATTCTATATTCTAATTCGGTAGTAGATTTGTTTTATCTGACTGTCATCTTTAGATACTTTATATTGAGATCTAGTTTCATAGATATTGGTTATTTACTTATATATGATTTCCGTGGATGAGATTTAGTTATGCCCTTTGAATTATGATAGGTTTTACCACTTATGAATTATTGTTCATGATACAGCATACGCATGTGTTATGGTTTCCATATATTGGAGTTGTCATATATATGTTGCTGGCCTGCTTACGTGTCCTAGTCCTACTTATTTTTGGGACTGGGGCGTGACATATTTTTAGTGGTGGCCCATACAGGTCGTGAGCATATTATCTCGGTTACGTTACTGTACCTAGCAAGCCTGCACCTAGGATTAGAGTATAGGATCTTATCCACATTTGATTATGACTCATCCTTCTTCCATATCTATTCTATTTAAATAATTTTATCCTGATTGATTCATGTGCTTCCCTAATAGTTCCTTTAGTATAGCCCCTGCTAGAATATAGGAATCCATGTTTATAGGATGATAATTAGGGTAACATTAAGAACACAACTAGGGCATTGACACATCATTAAGTTTAGACTACCTAATGAATCCTAGCAACCCTTACCTGTAGATTGATTGACCATTATCCCTTGATAAATTAGGGATGACTTGAGAGTGGTATAGACACTACTAGAGTTAGTTAAAAATTTAACCATATTGTTTGACCCTAGCATTGAGGGACCAATAGAAATCCAAGGTTGAATATTAGGACCAAAACTTAAGTTTTATAGTGAGATAGTATTATCGAATTATAAATTTAGGTTCTTGTCCTGATACTAGCAGACAGTACCTTAGGAAGCCAAGAGGAAAGAACATAATATTTTCCTCGATCATACCTCGAACACAAAGATTAGCATATTACCTTCCCTTATGAAACCATGATATTATCTAGAGTCTCTCTATTCTAATTTTATGTCTTGTTCCTCTGCAACCTTAACGTTCGCTAATTGTGCGATGACTAAATTATGTTCTTCCTTTCTTCATCTTTCAACTCGTGCCGAATAACTCTTATGAGTGTAGGCCAATTGATTTTATTTCATGTTAGGATATACAGCTTGCTAGGATTATAGTGATTACTTTTGAATTTTGAATTATATGATTGGTAGTTAGAACTTGATAGTTGAGTATTCTTTTAGATTATAATTTCATAATTATCCCTTAGTTTTAAATCTCGTAACTTGTACCATACCTCGATACGAGTTATATTTCCCTTTTTCCTTGAAGGACGGTAACTCTTCCATTCTCACTATTGACACCTGTATTCTATGAATACTATGATTAAGATTTAGGATGACCATTACCTATATGATTCAATAGGAGACCCTAATAAGTACTAAGATTCGCTCCTCGCATATCCCAATAAGAGTTTATATTTTATTTACAAGTGCAAGGTTACCTTGTAGAATTCCCTTTAAGACTGTCACAGTATTAGTTTAATTATTTTAAGTTGGGTAGTATGCCTCACAACCTAGTAACACATAGTCCTCTTGACTCATTATTGAAGTATAACTGAATGACATTAACTGTATACTAGCATAATACGATAGTGTTTAGTCAGACTACAAAACTTAGAGGTCCATACCTCTATTTGGTCGACTAGCGACTTAGACCAGGAGTTAGTATGACAACTATAGAGATTGTAGAGTCTTATCTTTTTGTGAACTTGAATTATTTTGTAATTTATCTCATCATAATCTAGCGTACTTATACTAGATGTACTACCTTGACTTATGCTGCTATTATAGCCTAGTTTTGCAAGCTTATTCTTTATCGAGCTTGTTTATGACATAGGTATTATTGGAGTACTACACTAATACATTTCAGAATAAGTGTATTACGGTCTGATCAACTATAGTGCGCTTGGTTCGCCCTTCGCATAACTACCTTACATGGATTGAGATATATAGTGATTAGTAAACGAATGTATTTGCCCTCTAGATGTGCCTGAGTATATCATATCAGTTACATAACTATACTGATACGAGCATGTGAATAGGAATTACCAAAATAGGATTTTAATCCACAACTGCCTTGACAATTCCCATTGAAATTCTTTAAATGCCTTGATTCCCACACTTCTATTCTATTACCTCCCCCTTGAACTCTTTATTTTTGTTTTCCGTCTTCCCTTATTTCGGAAAGATGAAACCTCGTGCTTAGTATAAGTTTGATATACAGAGAGTACTAGATATACCCCATAGGCTAATCATATTACTAGATGACTATCTTTTATAATTGATTAAGGGTATATCATATATGATATATTTGGTGTTAAAATTTTTGAGGATTGAGTAACATGATTAAGTAAATTTGAGGAATATGTTTTGTTAAATGTAAGAGCCTTATGTGACATATGGGTAATTTCTAAGTTGGGTAGAAGTTGCATTGTCAACTTGAGAGAAATTTCTTTTAGATTGTGAACGAGTAAAACAAGATTGAGAGGTTCAAGTCATTATAATTTTGAGAATTTTTGAATAATGATTAAGATGATGAGGATTAAGAAATTTTAAAAACCTTGAATGGCGAACCAAATATTTAAACTTTGAGCACATGATTTAAATTTTGAGAATTGGAGGTTGAATCATCGGTTTAAATCTTGAGGAAAATAAATAGAACTCTAAACATGAACATGGACGAATGGAATTCCAAATTTGATGATTGAATTAAATTTTTATTGTGGGATCACCTATTTGAAATATTAAGGATGCAAATAGAATTTAAAATTTGAAGAGTACGGAATTCACAAGTTGAAAATAGAAATAATTTGTGATTAAAATTGTTTTCTAAAGGAGATTATGATTGTTGGAGGTTGCGATATAAATTTGATGTGGGATATCATTTAGATTTGAATTAGATTTGGATGTGGATTATTCAATGTAAAAATCGAGAAGATAGTACGATGGGTTGAAGTTCGATTTAAACAATAGTTAAATTAATTTGAAAGTGATTACAATAAATTTGAACAAGTTTAAAAAAAAATTTTGGGAAGAGATTGTAATAGACTTGCCTTACGTACGCATGTGAAGGAATTATCCAATTATGCCTTATTTTTAATTTCGAGGACGAAATTATTTTTAAGTTGGGTAGATTATAAACTCCCTCACCCAAAATTAGGCATACTTGGCTTAGATAGAGAAATTAGGGCTAACAAGAATCCAACTAGAAAGAGAATACGGTATTTTATTTAATTGTATAATATTATATCACATAGTGCACCTTATCGTTGCTTCGATAATTGGAGCACTACACTAGCCATTGCCTTCCTACAAATTTCACAACCTTGTCCTAGACGTGCCCGCCTACCATTCTGACCTTTGCGTAACTTATAATCATGATCACTTGTGCTACATTTTAGTCACACAATATTCGTCACGAATGTTTATAAATAATTCTAAATAAATACGACTTTGTATCCTTGTGCGTTCCAATCAAAATTGGAGACACAATCTTGACCCATTTCGTACAACCTAATTTATGATAAAATTCTCCACTAAATCCTCTACGTCCATGACACTTGTGTCCCACCTAATTTTATCCCCATGTACTTCTAATTAATTACAGAACACCAGCATTATAATTAAATTAAATAAAACCTAATTTTCATCTTTGTGCAATTTTCTGATTGTTGGGCACTTTTATACAAAAGTGCGTTGAGGTGTCCACACCGTTGGATACAATACATGTAGAAACCTATTTTTTCCCTTCATAGGAATTTTTCCATAATTTTCAGAATGTGCAACGCACAACATCGCCCCCTTTATTTTAAACCTATCCTTGCATTTAAATAATGCAATTAGGGCCCCCCACACATCCCTATGGCATGCTAAGGCCCAACTCCAAGGAGGGTTGACCAAGCCCAAACTTTTAGGTCAAATACTCTACCCAAGTTTTATATGTATATAAACAATATTTCATCATTTTTTACTATTCTCTTCCAAAACCTAAACCCAAAGAAATCAGCCGACACCCATCTCCTATTTCATCTCCTTCTTCCTCCTCTTCACCGTCGGATCCCTCCTCCCGACGTCGTGCCCCCGCCTGACCCAACTCCTCCCCTCGACTGAACAACGAGCAGCCCCGTCCTCTCCTCCGTCCTCCTCCTCGATGCTACAACCTCCTCCACGAACTCCTCCCTCCTATCCCTGTTCGATTCCCCCTCCTTGTCGGACCTCCCCCTGGTCGGACTCCGATTATCTCTTCATCATCATTCATTATCGACATCATCATCATCTCCTCATCGTCCACATCATCATCTCATCATTGACACCATCACCATCTCATCATCATTATCATTATCCTTCTATTGTCCACATTATTATCCCCGTCATTACTATCACCCACATCATTGTAATGCCCTGCTTCGCGTCGGCATTATGTATTAGGTGAGTGGGCAGAACTTCGTTCTCTGATTCTTGTACGCCTTAATAATAACCTGAGTTTTTGCTTACAATATTTTCATAAGAGAATGATAGAACCTGCCTTACATGTTAATGAACGAACTCACCAACCTTGTCTTTGAAACGACAAGTCTGCTAAACGAGAATCCTAAAACGCTTGTCTAAGAGTGCATGAACATGTTCACTATCGTCTATGCTTCGAGAGAATCAAATTATGCCTAAATGTGTTCAAGTGATAAGTCGGATTGCCCCGCAACAAAGATTATATTCTGATGCTTCGTCTTGTCTGCATACTAGAGTTTATTTGTTAGTGTTCCATGCATTCGCATGCGGTCGGACAATGGTTATTGGTGGAGAGCTAAACTGCATGTGTCACGGTTGCTACAGATATAGTAGAAAGCAACCATGAGTCACAGCTGCCTCTAGTATCAGATAAAGATTCATTGGTATGTTGTACAACCAGCTGCCGATCCTGAGATACTCGGGGACCGCCCTGCATATAGCTAAGTCATTGTGTTGGCTTGGATAGAGGACTGCCCTTAAGATTGTGCATGTGTGTCTAGCGATGTATTTGACCCTCGAGTCCCACGAGACACACTGCGCACACCCTGAAACAGAACGAACGGCTTGCTTGCTTGCTTGCATATTCAATATTAAACTCTGTTTTAAAAGATGTTTCCAAAATAATGTAATATGACTCCGTTCTTCTGCTGCATGAAAAGAACATAGGTAAAACTAGAAAGATCACTAGTAATGTAATATTTTATAACATGATTACTTAGTGCTTGGTTTTAGTGAATGCTTGCTTCTGTTCAGTTGTTTTATCTCACCAGTACTTGTATAAAGTGCTGACCCACCAACAGTTTACTTGCTTGCAGGTACTGGATCGTCCGAGGGAGCGATAGGCGTGCCACAGTCCCTAAGACCCAGAATCCTGGTTTTGATTGTAGCCCCAAGATGCTATCGTATAAGGGGGCATTATGTATGGAATGAACGAATGCCTTTGCATAAAGGAACCCAAGTCCCTCGATTGTCCTGAATACTCAGTTGGTTAAATGTATTGCATTACAACAAGTCCCTTTCCGCTGCTTACTCGATTGATGCGATGATAGCCAACTATCAACTTAAACGATTGGCCTTGTGCGGGCACAACCCCAGGCTCGCACGGCATCACGTCCCCGATACACTCGTGCGGGCCACACAAAATCCCTTTCTCGCACCCGCGGGACGGGTGCGGTGATTCGCATCTGGCGCACCGAGGCACGGTGATTCATGCCCAATTTGATAATCCGGTTATACGGGGGCGAGGCAAGGCGGAGCGGCAGCCCGGGCGGGTCTGGGGCGTGACAATCATCATCCTCGTCATCACCATCATGTAATCACCACCATGAAATCACTATCATGATCATCACCATCATCTTCGTCATCTGTAATCATCATCAACACCTCCATTTTTATTATCGTTATCATCATCGTTAACTTCGTCATCATCATCCATATTGTTGCTATCATCATCGTCATCAATATCGTTGTCATCAACAACATCGTCGTCATCCACATCGTTGCCATCATCATCGTCATCATCGTCGTCATCGTCATCGTCGTCAACCTCATCATCGTCACCGTCATTCCCGTGCGCATACCCCGAGGACCATTGGATCGTTCTGTACGACTTCAGGAGTGGGTTATTGGTACTACGCAGCTTCCTTGCAGGAAAAGTATACCTTGCCTTGTTGTACTATTTAAATTTCAGTTATTATTTAGTTGCATGTTTATTGTTTTAGATTTTATAACGGTGCGAGTCCGAGAGAGACTTGGCTGCAGTGAACGAAGGCGCTATCGGTATAACTCCCCAGGCCTTGACACATTTCTTACACGTATTGTGAGTCTCATGTTGGGCACAAACTTGCATATGTGGTTGGCCACCTGTACGTGTAGGTCGTGCGACGAATAGAAAATAAGTGCTATTAGTGATGCATGTTAGAAGCCTTAGCAGTTATTAGTAGACGAAGCATAGACTATTGTAGTACGAAGGTCCAATCCTTGTCCTTGTTTGGTTTTAAGGTTGGACTATTGTTCTAACGCTAGACTATGAGCCAGAGTTACGACATCGATACTTGCCCTCTGTCTCGGTGTAGTAGCTACAGCATGTTGTGGATACAACATGCATAGATTATTAGGCGCAAAGGACGACTAGTATGCGTACGGGACACTCAATTCCTTTACACTGATGCCATACACGACGGAGTGATATGGACGATATATACTATACTGCTGCCAGTTTCTTTGGAGCGATATGGACGATATACTATATTGCTGCCACGTTCTTCGGAGCGATATGGACGATATATTAAACTGCTGCCATGCTCTTCGAAGATGGACGTTATTATACAGTGCCCTTGTATGGGGGCATATATGGCATATACTAGCCAGTTGTCACGATTGGTGAATTATGTCAGCATATGTCTAGCCTACACTTTTCCATACACTCAAAGTTGTCCTCAAATTGTATTTACTTAGATGGTTAGCACACCCTTTTTTATTTATTCAGTATTTACTTTATGGCATGCTTCTATGTATCTTGTTATGTCCCTCTGAGGACCTGGTCCCTTTCTAGGTGTAGCTGTTCACGAGTATTCGCAGGAGCGCAGACCCAGACTGGTTACTTATATTTTGAGGAGGCTTTCTATTCTAGTGGCATGGATTGTTAGTTGTTATACTTATATTGTATTGTCTTGTTTATTCTATATTCTAATTCGGTAGTGGATTGGTTTCCATCCGACTGTCATCTTGAGATACTTTATATTGAGATCTAGTTTCATAGATATTGGTTATTTACTTATATATGATTTCCGTGGATGAGATTTAGTTATGCCCTTTGAATTATGATAGTTTTTACCACTTATGAATTATTGTTCATAATACAGCGTACGCATATGTTATAGTTTTCATATATTGGAGTTGCCATATACATGCGGCTGGCATGCTTACGTGTCCTAGTCCTATGTATTTTTGGGACTGGGGCGTGACAAGTTGAGTTCCATGAGACTAAAGTAAGGTTATGATACTAGGCAATGGATTATAATACCTAGGTAATGGGTATTAACCAAGGTATTATTTAAATACTAGAATATAGTCTATGGTATTATGAGTTAGTAGTATATATGGGTTTAGATAAATAAATAAATATATATATATATATATATATATATATATATATATACATATTATGATATCTAGTATTATCCAGTATACTCATACCTATAGGGGCGTATATGACTTTATAAACCAACTAAATAGGTAATTATGAACCCAAAATTAAGTATTGACCTAGTTTTATCCGATTGACCTAGAAACCTTAATTATGCATGTTTATGATTCCAAAACACTTGTTGATATAGAAATACATATATAGGTCACTTGGAACTCCAGTTCGGATATTGATTTGTGTTTACAGCTCAAGACGACAGACGAGTTCATTATCTAATAGTTTTCTTTACTTCAGTTATTATAATGCATGTTAAAGTATTATTTATTTGATTCCTGACACGATGTTACACAGATTAGTATGTTATAGATTTTAGTCATGATATATTACTTCTCACACCTTATTGTAAACCTTGACCAATGTGCTCATATTCAGACATCGCATTATGATTCATGTGTCGTAATGTGTCATGATTAGAATTTATTGTATTAGTCGGGGGCGGGGAGTACTAAGTAGGTATGTGATCAACCATTTTATATATATTGTTACTATTGTGGATATATAATCCTATAAGATTGAGTCATACTATTATGAATAGTCAATCCTATGAGATTGTGCCATACTATTGTGGATAGCCAATCCTATAAGATTAAGTCATACTATTATGGATAGCCAATCATATATTATCTGTATGATTGAGCTGTACTATTATGGAAATTGTTTAGTAGTATTGTTGTTAATAACATATCAAAAATAGTACTTCAAATACGTAGTTGGTATAGTCTCTCTTATTACATTTCCTTACTTGAAGTCTTGTGTCATATTTGTACTTATCTACTCATTTATCATTGTTTCTATATTCTGATATTATATTACTTTACCTATCTCATAATATATTCATTACTAATTCTTGCCTTATAGTTTCTACAATGTATTGGAACTGCTTTCAGTGTTTGTACTCGTTCCATCCTGACTAGATAACATTTTAGGTATTTATTTGGAGGATTGGTGTCCTACTTATTACGAACCCCAGGAGGGTGTAGCAGCTAATTTAGACCCGGTAGATCAGGAGTAATTTGGAGAGCTTGCTGGAAGGTCTAGCCGGAGTACCTAGTTATCTTAGTTCCTTTATTAGTACTTTGCTACCGGATTTGTCTCCGGGTATTATTTGAGACTTGGGATATTGTATTTGGATTCTCTTAGACTTGTGGGTTTTTGTTTAGACTTATTAGAACTTATGACTTGGATTTTCTTCCTCTTATATCATATCGTGCCTCTCTTCCTTAGCATATGATTGAGTATATTTTATTGTTATATTATTGTTTTCCTTATGGAGTTGGATATTATGTAATGAGATAGTTAGTTATATTGATGACCTAGACAGCGTTCCACCGTCGATATTGCAGCGTAGGCTGGCGGTACCTACGTACTCGTGCCCGATCATCCGGATGCTGGTCATAACACCTGGTCCCTTTCCAGTTTTGCAGCATAGACTGTCATGGAGTCCTTTTAGGGCTATTGATGTGTATCATCTTGTTATGAAGGTATTGGGACTAGGTACTTATATTATTTCTTCTACAATTATATTTACTTATTCTAGTAGTTTACTCTTATGATGCTATAGCTTAGTTTTGTATACTCTATTTATTTCTCGAGTCTATTTGAGATTGCGTGTTACTAGATGGCTAGCTTTAGTACATATAGTTCATTGTTAATATTTTGTGTCCTTGGGGATTAAGACATAGCTATATATTTATTATAATATTTAGAAAGTACATCTTATGCGTGTCGAGTTGAACTAAGTCTACTTGATGCGTAGCTGGCATATTACGTATTCTTAGTCCTATGTATTTTTGGACTGGGGCATGACAGACTCGTAGTAACGTACTCTTGATTCCCGACTCTTGTACATGCTTGATAATGGCTCGTAGTAGCACACTCATGATTCCTGACTTATGTATTTTCCTGTTATAGCATGTTATAGTGCACTCTTGTCCTGTTTAGAACAACGTGGTTATTTTCTTGTCTTGTACATGTGATTGTCAAATTATTTTCCAGTCTTACATATCCCCAAGGGAGTACCATGTCTAGGATAAATTTTGTAGAATGCCATACCCGGAATACTAAATAAAAATGTTAAGGATAAAACAACTAGCTTGAATAATTAGAGCACCAGGTGGGAAGAATCTCCAGGTTGCAAGTAGTCCCGTTATCTTATCGGTTTTTGGAATAGATTTAGAGCACTCCATTGTAAGGGACAGATTTTTAGCACTTGAATGGGTTAATCTTGTACATGTTTATTATTTTTTATCATTATTTTTAGCTCACAGTCATGTGGAGCAGACATGGCTTGTCGTTGTGTGATGCTACTAGGGTCACCGTTGTGTGATGCTACTTCATTAGTGTCACGACCCGCACCCGGTGTAAGGGTACAAGTTGGGAACAACGCCCAACCTATATCGCATAATTGGTGGTAGAACGCTGTCTGGGTAATCTATCTAGCAATATAATGAACCACCAACAATAACAATATACTCAATCACAGATCTAAGATAGAACGAGCACGAATATGATAAAGAATAGAATAGTCACATACAACTCATGAGTCTGAAATAATACATCAATGAGTCTGAAAGAAATACTAACAAATAAGCTGGAGATAAATCCAGTACCAAGAATACTAAGAAGCTACTAAACTCGGGTCATTTGTCTCAGTTGGGATAAGTCCCTCCTGAACCAGGGTCTCTGACTCTAAACCCACAACATCATGAGGTCCATAATGTGTAGGGTACCAGTCCTCAGTATCATCTGGAAAAAATATATCCAGTCAGGAAAGGAGCAGAGTATATCTCTAACAGCAGTTCTAATCAATGTTAAAAACTATGTAACAGTAAATAGATATGAATATACAATATGCACAATAGATATGATGAGATATATACAATAAGAAAATTCTAGAATAAATACGATAATGAGCAATATGTCAATAATCAAGAATACTAATGACTAAGTGTGTGAGTACTAGCTTTAACATGTAATCATCTTGGGAACATGATACAAGATTTATGGCCTGACTAATCATACGTGTGGTGTATGATTAACACTATTCAATAGCAAGACTTGATACAAGGAGGGTATGATCACATATCTGCACTAAAATACTCCCTACCCCGACTGGTATAATAGATACAACCATGGTATGCTATGGCATAGGATTCTCTAGGAAGGTAGCAAATCTTCCCGAGAATCAGTGTCTGTACATACACAAGATAGTCAATGAAACAAGACTTGCACAAGATATATTATATACAAGGAATAACATCTCATAATGAGATCCGGATATACCAATCTGTTTATCCATCGTGTCAATAAACATGGATATCTACACCAGATACAATGAACATAGAGGATACCATAAATGAGAAACTATCAGAAAATGTACTCGCCTGAAGTCCAATGAATAGTCTCACAATTGTCTGATATAGTGCCTCCAAGACCTAGATATGAAATACAACATCAACACAAGGTTTCAAAAAGAAAATAAGTTAAACTAGTCAACTTCTAGGTCAACAAGTCAACTCTAAGTCAAACTAAATCAACTCTAAGGTCAACTATGGTCAACTATGGTCAAACTATGGTCAAACTATGGTCAACTATCTATTTTTAGGTTGCAAAAGACTAACACAAAGATATTGGGTTCAAATACTAAAGTCTATGTCATAAAATTATATCTTAGGGTACTAGGATATCGTATCTCTGGATACGTAAATCAAAAGGAAAATATCACGTATTAATATCAAACAATTATTAATTATATAAATTCCTAATTACAAACATCAAATAGATGCCTTAGTTTTGAACCAACTTGGTATCACAATACTAAACCATAATATTGATACCCAAACCCAATACCTTGGGCATCCCCAATTACCTTGGTACTTACCTTGGTATCTCAAGGTAATATCCACTACTTTACTTATGCTAACTACCCTTTAAAATAATATATACTACACTACATATATCTATATATAGTATACAATAATACATATAGCAATTAGAAACATATTTACATATATATTAATTACCTTATATATATATATATATATATATATCTAATATATATAAAACTGCCAAACTGTCGCTAAAGTCCCTGTCTGTTGTCGCTGAAAACCGTTGTTGCTACTGATACTCTGTTGTTATAGTGATGGATCTCTGCAGTTTTTGCTAAAAATCGTCGCTAAAGCCCTTGATACGGCTGCTGATACTGCTGTTATAGTGACGGATTCATGCGATTTGTCACTGATGCCCTTGCTGCTGTTGTTGGATATTTCTGCTGCTGTTGTTGGATATTTCTGCTGCTGCTGCGATACTTCCTGCCGTCGCTATAGCGGCTGCTGCTGCTGTTATTTCGGCTGCTGTTGCATTCAGCGACGCACTCTGCTGGCGCTATATCTCCTGCTCTCTATATCTCTAATATATATCTGTATATATATATATACACACACACACACACACACACAACATAATATATACACTAAATATATGCATATAATTACAACTAATAAATATACATACCCATACAGATATATATGTATGTACATAATATCTACAAAGTAATATACACCTATAAACATAGTAACATATTTATAATAACATACATATGTATACGTACATATAAACATATACACAATATACATCATACATTATATGATTATAAATATAACCACATATAAATATCTATTTAACATAAACATATCTATACATACTACCATATATAAATATATATACATATATAAGAATAGTTACATACAATATATACACATATAGTATATACATAGATACATAGATCTAAGACACAATATTAGATAAATATATATACACAATATTATATATATATATATATATATATATATATATATATATATATATATATATATATATATATATATAATTATACTTCTCCGTGAAATAAGAACATAAGAGAATTAGATCTATAATTAAATTGCACACACATGAAACATATCATCCCGTATCCCACTAGATCTAGGATATGCATGCGATACGAGTCCACCACACATCCAAACATATTTTGAAGGACACGAGCAAGTCATATATATTATTTATGAACAATACGAAGAGTCAAATATAATTCTACGTGTCCGGGTCAAAATGTGACATGCTCAAAGTCCCGTATCGGAGGAAAACCCCCCAAATCAAAATGTATCACCAAATTGTTAGGATACGACCTACACATACCCAATTGTGGACACGATACTAGCCCCAAACACACAAGCACATGCCAAATTGATCTATAGGACCAATTGACACACACAACAAATATTAATCTCGGAATTCCCCCAAAATTGACATAAAAAGCACCATAACTTTCTCAGTAGTCCTCTTATGAACACAAAACTAAATCCTATGGGTAGCCTATGCATATGAGTTAATTTATCATGATTAAATCTCATATTTAGAACCTAAACTAAGGGAAAAAAAACTAAATTGTACCTATTGGGAGATAGATTCCCATTGAAACCTCCAAATGTGATTAAAATAGCCTCCAACTTGTAGATCCTTGCTCCTCTTTGTAGATCCTTGCTTCCTCCTTCTAGATCCTTGCTCCACTAGCCTCCAATGGTGATTTGGAAAGAAATTGGGATGAAATTTGGTAGGAAAATGAAGTAGGAATGAAGAAATTTGGTTGAGGGGAATTCTAGATCTAGTTTTGAAATAAAAAGAGAAGAGAGAAATCAATTCCCCCCTCTTTAATAGCCCCCCTTCCCCTTCCTCAAGCTACTATGTAATATCTATTATACCCCTTGGGGCCTCTCATGAAGAAATAATTAAGAAAGAAAGCTTATAGTCTAAAGGTTTAATTAATTTTAATCTATCTCATAATCAATGGGCTTTCTAATTGGGCTCAAATCTAACAATTAATACATGTTGGTCTATGAGTCTAAACTAAACTAGTTAGGTCGACTAACACAAGTCTAAAATAAATAAATAACACCTAACAACAATTAAATAATATAACAAATAATTATTATCTTGCACAATATTTAATTAATTATAAATTTACTAAAATACCATTTCCTAGAAAATGTTATAGTGACAAGTCTACCCCTAAAAAAACCAGAACAGAACAATAAACAGAAATAAAGAACAGAACTATCTATGAAAGAACATAACATAATTAGGAAAGAACATACCTCAATGCACAAACAAATATAAATAACGCTCTCGCATTTCATCCTCCCTCTCCCAGGTAGACTCCCCCGGAGAGTGATGCCTCTACGCGACGTGTACCAAAGGAATAGTCTGGTTCCTCAGCACCTTCTCTCTCCGATCCAGAATCTCAACTGGCTGCTCTGGATAGCTAAGACTAGGGCCCACCTTTATCGCCGAGTGATCCAATACATGACTAGGATCTGCCACGTATCGCCTCAACTGTGATACGTGAAACACGTTGTGCACTCCCTCTAATGCAGGTGGCAAGTCTAGCCTATAAGCAACTGCACCGATCCTCTCTAGAATAGTAAAAGGTCCGATGAATCGCGGACTAAGCTTCCTCCCTCCACCGAAGCGAATCGTGCCTCATGTCGGAGAAATTATCAGAAACACCAAACCACCCATCTAGAAAAAAATACTAACTTAAGAACTTAATCTATAACAAACAACCAATAACAAGCACAAAACAAAAATCTAACTATACCTCAAACTCCAAAGGTCTCCAGTGGCTATCGACCCAATGTCGCTGTCTGTCCTGCGCTACACGAAGGCTGTCTCTGATCAACTGAACCTTCTCCGCTGCATCTACAACCATCTCTGGACCAAGCAAAACTCTCTCTCCAACATCGTCCCATGACAAGGGAGTACGACACCTCCGACCTTACAGAGCTTCAAAAGGTAACATCTCTATACTAGCATGGTAGCTGTTGTTATAAGCAAACTCTACCAAATATAGATGGTCCTCCCAAGAACCCTCGAAATCTAGTACACATGTACGCAATATTTCCTCGAGAGTCGGAATAGTCCTCTCTGACTGCCCATCTATCTCGGATGATATGTAGTACTGAACTTGAGCTGAGTACCCAAACTCTCCAGCAAATTCCTCCAGAAATGAGAAGTGAAACGACTATCCTGATGAGAGACTCTGCTGACAAAAACTCCATGTATACTAACGATCTGCCTCACATACATCTCTGCCAGCTTCTCCATAGACAAACCCACCTTGAAAGGCAAAAAGTGGGCCGACTTGGTCAACCTATCAACGATGAACCAAATTACGTCTTTCCCTCTTAGAGGTCATGGAAGTCCGAACACAAAATTCATAGTAATATGCTCCCATTTTCACTCTAGAATGGGTAATAGCTGAAGTAAACCTCCTGGCCTCTGCCTCTCGGCTTTCACCTGCTGGCACACCAAGCATCAGGATACAAACTATGACACTTCCCTCTTCATGCCATACCACCACACACTCTCTCGTATATCCTGATACATCTTGTTAGCACCTGGATGTATGGAATACTAAGAGCGATGCGCTTCCTGCAACACCTTCTCACGCAGCTCCCTACTAGGCACACACAACCTAACTCCATGCCTCAAAGATCTATCCTCAGCAATGGTGAAATCATCCTCCAATCCTGCTCTCACCTGAGCTCTGATGCTTTTCAGAGATACATCCTCATACTGGGCTGCCTTGATCTTGTCCATCAAATCTGAATGTATCTGCAATCCCCACATCTGCATAGCTAAACCAGGAACAATGACCTCAATGTCCAAGCTCTCCAAGTCCTCCAACAAATATCGATCCTGCGTCCAGAACATAGCTACCGGATACCTACTCAAAGCATCGGCAACTACATTAGCTTTTCTAGGATAATGTTCTAAAGATATATCAAAATCCTTTATCAGTTCCAACTACCGATGCTGCCTCATGTTCAACTTTTTTTGCATGAAAACGTACTTTAAACTCTTATGGTCTGTGAATATCTCTACACGCTCTTCGTACAAATAACGTTTCCACAACTTCAGGATGAAGATGACTGCTGCCAACTCCAAATCATGGGTAAGATAGTTCTTTTCATGAGGTCATAATTGCCTGGATGCATAGGCAATCACTTTCTCATGTTGCTGAAGAACACAACCCAAACCTTACCCTGATGCATCACTATAAATAGTAAAACCTCCAGACACTGATGGCAATATCAAAATAGGAGCAGGAGTCAACCTCATCTTCAATTCCTCAAAAGTAACCTGGCAATCCTTCGTCCAAACAAACTCTACATCCTTCCTGGTGAGTCTGGTCATCGGCTCAGCAATCCTCAAAAAATCTTGCACAAACTTTCTGTAGTTACCTGCCAATCCCAAGAAACTCCTGATCTCTGCTGTCGAACTTGGGGTCTTCCAAGATTCTACTGCTGCAACCTTCTTTGGATCTACTAAAATACCATCACCAGTCACAACATGCCCCAAGAACTCTACCTTGTCTAGAAAAAACTCACACTTGGACAACTTTCCATATAGCTTCTCCTTTCTCAGCACATCTAACACAATCCTCAAATGCTCTTCGTGCTCCTCCGGTGTATTCGAGTATATGAGTATGTCGTCGATGAACACCACCATGAACTTATCAACGTACTAATAGAATACCTTGTTCATCAAGTTCATAAATACTGGCAGTGCATTAGTCAACCCAAACGGCATCACCATAAACTCGTACTGACCATACCGAGTTCTAAAAGTAGTCTTCGGTATGTCCACCGGCTTCACCTTCACCTGGTGGTAACCTGATCTCAAACTTATCTTAGAAAATACCTTGGCACCACTCAACTAATCAAACAGATCATCAATCTGGAAAGGGTACTCATTCTTGATAGTGAGATTATTCAAAGCCCTGTAATCAATGTACATGTACACCAATCCATCCTTCTTTGGTACAAATAATACTGGGGCTTCCCACGATGAAGAACTCGATCTGATAAATCCCTTATCCTGCAATTCATCCACCTGCTTCTTCAGCTCGACCAGCTCGCTATTGTTTACTCTATAGACATGTTACAAAATTGGTTCTGCACCTGGCACCAAGTCTATAGAGAATTTAATATCTCGATCTGGCGGCAACCCTGGCAATTCTTCAGGAAACACATCCAAGAACTCTGCTATCAATGGATGCGGCAATACTTTGTCTTCCACCATAGGTCCATAAATAATGCCTTCTTTCTGCTCTACAACTCCTCTAGCAAACTCGAACTCTGGCTCTCCCGGCGGACCAAACAAAACTCTACCTCCTATATAATCTATACTAGCACGGTGCCTACTCAACCAATCCATCCCGAGTACAATATCGTACTTCAGAAGTGGCATTACAAGTATACACGCACTCAACTCCCGGCCTCCTAGAGTAACTCTCCGATCCTTACAAATATCAATAACCAGGATAATGCCTCCCCCGGTCATGATCTTACAAGTCCTAAGCAAAGACTCAGCTACCAAACCATGCTTCAGAGTAAAAGAAACAGATACAAAACTATAGGAAGCACAACTATCAAACAAAGCTAAAGCTGGAATGGAATCAAGAAGAATAGAACCTACGATGACATCTCCGGTAGGTTCGTCCTCCTTGACGGTCATAGCAAACGCTCATCCCTGGCGGGCACCTCCCTACTGCTGATATTGGACATAACGCTACTGCTGCATCAAAAGTGGTCCCCTCGGCTGTAGTGTAGGTAATTTTGCCTGTGCCCTCGAAGCTGAAGCTTCTTCCTAAATTGCACGACAAGGATTGGAAGGACACTCCCTAAGTTGATGCCCTTCAGTACCATAATACAAATAAACTCCTAGCCTCCTCCTACAAACTTCTTAGATGTGGCCGGACTTCTTACAATAGTGGCAGAAATATTACTGTAAATGTCTCTGCTGCTATAGTGCCTGGTAAAATAGTGCCCTAGCTGGAGTCTGGTGCTGCTGTGGCTGCTAAAAAGGCCTGGACTGGAAATAAGGACGTTTGGCATATACTACACTGTTGTTGGCCCCTAAAAAAGAATTACAATCTCTCTTGGACTTCAAACCCAACTCCCGCTCAACCTTGCGTGCCTCCGCAAGTATCTCTGAGTAGGTCTCATAAAAAAACGGAATAAGGATCTTCACTTCCCAGTTTAGACCCTCACAAAAACGAATAGCCCGAACCTCCGGATCTTTCACCAAATACTCCGTAAATTGGCTCAACCTGCCGAACTCCGCAGCGTACTCCTCTACAGACATGCTTTCCTGAATAAGACTCTCAAACTGCCTCCCCAAGTCTAGCCTATCTGCCCAAGCGAAAAACTTCTTCTTGAAGAGGTCCTTGAATATCTCCCAAGACTGTCCCGCGTCAACAAGAATCGGCTCATTCTTGAACCAAGTGCGAGCGACGTCGAACAGTTGAAGTCCTACTGCCTCAACCTTCAGATCCTCAGAAAGACAGAAAATACTCATAAGACGCTCAATGTTTTCGAGCCAATCGTCAGCATAGACGATGCCCTCCGTCCCCTTGAAGATCTTAGGCTCCAGCTTCTTAAAGTCATAAATGTTTCCTGGCTGAAGCTGAGCAACCTGAGGAACATCCTGCTACTGGATCGGAACTCCTCTCTCGACTACAGCACGAGCAAGCTGATGAGCATTCTCGATGCCCTGCCGTAAAATGACGGTCTGCCTCTGATGTGCCTCTGACTGAGCCATATGTGCCTCAAGCATCTCACAAAATAGTGTAAACATCTATGTCACCTCTGCTGGCACAAGAGGTGGAGGTGGAAGCCCCTCAGATACAGCTGGCATAGTCCTCTGAGTAGGTGGTGGACCTCCGAAAGCAGCTGACACTCCAATCACCGAAGAAATGAGTGGTGCAGGCCCTCGAGATATCGCAGACCTCTCAGAAACTGCTCTCCCCTACTGCGATCTAGTCTTAGGTGGTAACCTGAGACAAAGCGAAAGAAAGAATCAATATGGCACAAGATGTAAGACAGTCAGGAAATGACAGATTAAGTGATCAAGTATCAATATCAAAGGAGAATAGTTGAATGAATCAAAAAAAAATCCTAGGTGTGATTGAGTATTCTCAGCCTATAGCCTATATCCTATATCCTAAATCAGGCTCGCAGTAGTACAACTAACTCATCATACTACCACGATATTGCACAACTTGCGAACCCTGACTTGCATGAGCCACCACTAAAAACGTGTCATGACCCGCACCCGGTGTAAGGGTACAAGTCGGGAACAACGCCCAGCCTACGTCGCAGAATTGGCGTAGAACGTTGTCTGGGTAATCTATTTAGGAATATAATGAACCACCAACAATAACAATATACTCAATCACAGATTATCACTACCACATTTTCTAGGAAAGGGTATTTTAGTAATTTTATATTTAATTAAATATTGTGCTTGATAAATAATTATTTATTGTATTATTTAATTATTATTAGATATTAATTATTTAATTTGGACTTGTGTTAGTGGACCTAACTAGTTAGTTTAGACCATTGGACCAACATGAATTAATTGGTTAGAATTTAGCCTATTTAGAAAGCCCATTGTTAAGGAGATGGATTAAATTAATTAAATCATTAGACTAGAAGCTTCATTCCTTAATTATTTCTTCATAAGAGACCCCAAGGGGTATAATGGACATTACATGATAACTTGAGGGAGAGGAAAGGGGCTGGCCTATATTTAAAAGAGGGGAAAAATTATCTCACCTCTTTTCATAACAAAATTAGATCTAGAATTTTCCTAAACCAAATTCCTTCATTCCCATTTCATTTTCCTACCAAATTTTATTGTAATTCCTTCCTAAATCACCATTAGTGACTTGAGAAGTAAGGATCTAGAAGGAGAAAGTAAGGATCTACAAAGAGGAGCAAGGATCTACAAGTTGGAGGCAATTTTATCTGAATTAGAGGTTTTATTGGGAATCCATCTCCCAATAGGTACAATTCAATTTTCTCCCTTAAATTAAGTTCTAAATCTGATTTTTTTTTTTAACCCTGGAAAATTAACCCATATGCATAGGCTACCCATAGGATTTGGTTTTGTGTTCATTGGAGGCCTATAAAGAAAGTTATGGTGCTTTTTGTGTCAATTTTGGGAGAATTCTGAGATTGACATTTGTTGTGTGTGTCAATTGATCCTACAGATCAATTTGGCATGTGTTTGTTTGTTTGGGACTAGTGTCGTGTCCTCCTGAACCAGCGGATTCTGCTTTGACCAACCCAAGAGAAAAGGAAGAAGCAAAGAGCACCTCTCATCGAGCGATTTCTCAAGGATTGGATTGTGGTTCGGAGGATAAAATGACTCAAAAGAGGAAGGGAAGCCCCTACTGAGGGTTCTGTTAAAGGCAGGGTTGAAGACCTTTATGGTCCGGCTGGAAGGCAAAGGCCTACTTTCGTAGAGGAAGTTGAAACTCGGCCGGGCAGGATCTAATTTCTTTATTACAAAAATTTTTTTTGCCACATCCGGGATTTACCCGTTTTCTCACCCGATCGAGATATCCTCCGTTTCGCCCAAGAAATATTGTATTGATTGAACCATTCTTGTACTACACCAACCTCTCTATATGCCCGATAAAAAAGGAACGTGGGAAAGAGGAGTCAAGGAAAAAGCAGCGAAGGAAAAGCGTGACAAGCAAGGCCTCTCTTTATGAAAGATCAAATAACCCAGTATTTACTGGAGCTTTCAACAGCCCTAGGTACGTGTAGGTCGTATCCCAATAATTTAGTGATACGTATTGATTTTGGGGTTTTTCCTCCGACACGAGACTTTGTACATGTTATATTCTGACACGGACACGTAGATCTATATTTGACACTTTGTATTGTTCATAAATAATATATGTGACTTATTTGTGTCCTTTGGGATACAATTGGATGTGTGGTGGACTCGTGTCATATGCGTATCCTAGATCTAGTGGGATACGGTGTGATACTCTCCATATGTTGTGTAATAATATGCAGTTCTAATCCTTGTGCTTTTAATTCATGAAGATTGTATTTGTGCATATATATAGATAGATATTATATATATTATAGTATATATAATTGTGCTTCTAGTATCCTAGATCTATGTATTATGTATGTACTAAGAATTTGTATATTATGTAACTATTCTTCTACATGTGTAAATATATATGTTATAGTATATATATATTATGTGTAGTATATGTATTATGTGTAAATATGTATATATGTATAATTAATTGGATAATTATATTATATATAGTTGCTATATGACTATTTATATATATGCATGGATGTATAATTATAATGTATTTATGTATGTATGTGCTTGTGGATATGTCATAATATGTACATAATAATAAGGGCGTGTAATTATAGTTTATTGGTATTTATATATATAGATTTATATATATATTTATTATGGGTTTTCATGTATATATATATGTTATATATATATATATATATATATATATAAATATATATATATATATAAATATATATATATATATATATATATATATATATATATTTATGTGTTTTTAGCGATATGGTATTAATGACAGCAGCCACTGTCATTTAATATAGCAGCAGCCGCTGTAACAGTGGCGGGCTATTAATGACAGCAGTCGCTGTCATTAATATGCAGCAGCAGCAGCGGGAAAAAGTAGCAGCAGCCATGGCTGGATCGGTGACAGTTGAAAACCGTCACCAAAGCAGTAGTATCAGTGAAGAAACTCAACAGCAGCAGCGACAGCAGTTTCAGTAACAGGCAGAACTGTCACTAAAAAGGCAGCGTATCAGAACATCAGTTTTCAGCACAGTTTTTAGCAACAGTTGGCAGATTTTATAGATATATGTATATATATATATATATGTATTAATATTAATATAATATATTCTTAATTGCTAATTTTATTATGTGTATAATATTTAGTATATGTATTAGATATATATATATATACAGGTAGTTAATATAACAAGGTATTAGGATTACCTTGAGGAAACCAAGGTAATTGGAGATACCCAAGATGTTGGGTTTGGGTATCAAGTTTGTGATTATTGTTGAGATACCAAGTTGGTTCAAAACCACGATACCTAATTAATATTAAAATTATGATTCTTTATTATTATTAATATTGTTTGATATATTATATTGTGATGTTTATTTTGGAATTTACGTATCCGGAGATACGGTATCCTAACATTTAAGATATGGATTTCTCGGCTTAGACTTTAGTATCTTGGCCCTATATTTTTGTATTATGTTTATGCAACCTAGAAATAGATAGTTGACCTTGGTTTGACCATAGTTGACTTAGAGTTGACGATAGTTGACTTTTGACTTAGAATTGACTTGTTGACCTTAGAATTTACTAGTTTAGCTTATTTTCTTCCCGGAACCTTGTATTGATATTGTATTCCTTATCTAGGTCTTCAAGGTACCGTATAAGACATTGGTGAGACTATTCATTGGACTTCAGGCGAGTACGTTCTCTGATAGTTTCTCATTTATGATATCCTCTATGTTCATTGTATCTAGTGTAGATATCCTTATTCTCTTGACACGATGGTTACATGGATTGGTATATCCGGATCTCGTCATGAGATATTATTCCTTGGTATATGGTGTATCTTATGCAAGCCTTGTTTTATTGATTATCTTGTACATATACAGACATTGATTCTCGGGAAGACTAGCTATCTTCTTGGAGAATCTCGTGCCATAGCGTACCATGGTTGGATCTATTATACCAGTCGGGGTGGGGAGTATATAGTGTAGATATGTGATCATACCCATCTTGTTATCTTGAATAGTATTAATCATACACCGCACTTATGATTAGCCAGGCCATAAATCTTGTATCTCATGTATCAAGTTCCCAAGCCGATCACACGTTAAAGCTAGTACTCACACACTTAGACATTAGTATTCTTGCTCATTGACATATTGCTCATTATTGTATTATTTCCAGTATTTTCTTATTCTATATATATATATTTCTTGTATCTATTGTGCATCTTGTATATTCACATCTATTTACTGTTACATAGTTTTTATCATTGATTAGAACTGCTATTAGAGATACACTATGCTCCTTTTCTGACTGGATATATTTTTCTAGATAATACTGAAGAGTGGTACCCTACCAATTATGGACCCCAGGATGTTGTGGGTTTAGAGTCTGAGACCCTGGCTCAGGAGGAACTTATCCCAACTAAGACAGTTGACCCGGGAGTTGTAGCTGCTTAGTATTCTTTGTACTGGATTTGTCTCCAGCTTATTTTGTTATTTCTTTTAGACTCATTGATGTATTATTTTAGACTCATGAGATGTATTATGACTATTCTATTCTTTATCTGATTCATGCTCATTTCCATCTTAGTTATGTGATTGAGTATATTGTTATTGTTGGTGGTTTATTATATTAGATAGATTACCCAGACAGCGTTCTACCGCCAATTCTGCAGCGTAGGCTGGGCATTGTTTCCGACTTGTACCCCTAAATCAGGTGCGGGTCATGGAAGGTGTCGTACTCTTTTGTCTTGGGAAGATGTTGGAGAGAGAGTTTTGCTTGGGCCAGAGAGGGTTATGGATGCAGCAGAGAAGGTTCAGTTGATCAGAGACAGACTTCGAGTGGCGCAGGACAGACAGCGGCATTGGGCCGATAGCCACCGGAGACCTTTGGAGTTCGAGGTATAGTTTAGATTTTTTTGTGTGCTTGTTCTTGGTTGTTTGTTATAGATTAAATTCTTAAGATGGTATTTTGTTCTAGGTGGATGGTTTGGTGTTTCTGAGGATTTCTCCGACATGAGGCACGATTTGCTTCGGTGGAGGCGAAAAGCTTAGTCCGTGATTCATCGGACCTTTTACTATTCTAGAGAGGGTCGGTGCAGTTGCTTATAGACTAGACTTTCCACTTGCATTGGACGAAGTACACAACGTGTTTCACGTGTCACAGTTGAGGCGATATATGACAGATCCTAGTCATGTATTGGATCACTCGGAGATAGAGGTGGGCCCTACTCTTAGCTATCCAGAGCAGCCAGTTGAGATTCTGGATCGGAGAGAGGTGTTGAGAAACCAGACTATTCCTTTGGTGTGCGTCACATGGAGGCATCACTCTCCGGATGAGTCTACCTGGGAGAGAGAGGATGAAATACGAGAGCGTTATCCATATTTGTTTGTGCCTTGAGGTATGTTATTTCCTAGTTATGTTATGTTCATTGTTATGTTCTGTCATAATTAGTTATGATTCTTTAGTTCTTTTCTGTTATTTTCTGGGGGTAGTTTTCGTCTTTGAATTTTGAGGACAAAATTATTTTAAGGAGGGTAGACTTGTCACAACCATATTTTCTAGGAAATGGTATTTTAGTAATTTTATATTTAATTAAATATTGTACTTGATAAATAATTATTTATTATATTATTTAATTATTGTTAGATGTTAATTATTCAATTTGGACTTGTGTTAGTGGATCTAACTAGTTAGTTTAGACCCATGGACCAACATGAATTAATTGGTTAGAATTTAGCCCATTTATAAAGCCCATTGTTAAGGAGATGGATTAAATTAATTAAATTATTAGACCAGAAGCTTTCTTCCTTAATTATTTCTTCATGAGAGGCCCTAAGGGATATAATGGACATTACATGATAACTTGAGAGAGAGGAAAGGGGCTGGCCTATATTTAAAAGAGGGAGAAAATTCTCTCTCCTCTTTTCATTCCAAAACTAGATCTAAAATTTCTCTCAACCAAATTCCTTCATTCCTATTTTATTTCCCTACCAAATTTCATTCAAATTCCTTCCCAAATCAATATTAGAGACTTGAGAAGCAAGGATCTAGATGGAGGAAGCAAGGATCTACAAAGTGTAGCAAGGATCTACAAGTTGGAGGCAATTTTATCTCAATTAGAGATTTCATTGGGAATCCATCTCCCAATAGGTACAATTCAGTTTTTCCACTTAAATTAAGTTCTAAATCTGAGTTTTAACCATGGAAAATCAACACATATGTATAGGCTTTTCACTACCACATTCTGAAAACAGGGGTATCTTTGACTTTTTATAATTAATAGTATTGTGGTATTTATATTAAATGATTTCTCGATGAGTGTATTTAAATTAATTAATTTCGTTAGATGGGTAATTAAATATATTATTATATTCAGTGTTCAGTAATGTCTGAGCTGGTAGACTTGACCTAGAAGCCCACTAGACGAACACCTGACAAAAATTTGGGGATTGTGTATTTAATTACATTATTTAGGATTTAATTATTTGATGTCGTAATTAATTACCGTAATTTATTTAATTATTGCGCGCTGTCGTTGCTTCGATATTTGGAGCACTACCCTGGCTTTTGCCTTCCAACAAATTTTACAACATTGCCCTAGACATGCCCGCCTTCCATTCTGCTATTTTTGCAACTCATAGTTATGCTCTCTGTACCTTAATTCTAGCCGCGCAAAAATCGTCGCGGACGGTTATTTAATAAATTCCTATTTTGTATCGTTGTGCGTTCCAATCGAAAATTGGATGCAATCTTGACCTATTTTTTGTGCGGCCCAAATTAGGGTAATCTTCTGTTCTGAGTCTTCTTCATTATTGGTATTGATGACCTGACCTGATTTTGGCCCCATATACTCCTAATTAATTTTAGAACTCAACTTGCATTTATTTCTATTTAAATTGAGGATACTATTTTATCTGATTCTGAAATTCCAATTTTATTCCAGTGCCCTGCTATTTTGGCCCACACCAAACTTACAGCGCCCCCTGACCCTACAAAACACCGGACCCCGAATCGCCCGCCAAATTTTCGTCATTTTATGTGTTTGTGCAATTTCCCGAATTTAAGGGGGCTAAGTTGCAATTATTCAATGGTAGGTGTCAACACCCCATTGTCCAAGACCAAATGGAAAGGTTATTTATTTGTGGACCAAATTGCATTTTTCCCCACTCTACTTTACATGAAAATAATTTCCTTCATGTTTAATCTGGACCACCCATTAAATTGTGTGCATCCTCACCATTGGATTCACACCCCCTCTCCCTATATAATGTCACATCAACACCCTTCCCTAGAAAACCCTAATCCCAAGAACAAGCCTCCAAACGTAGCTCTCTTTCTCTTCCTCATTTTCATTTTTTCTTTCTTCCCTTTTCTTCTCTTTGTCTTCCCCTTCTTCCTTTCTCCTTCTTCTTTATTGATTTTTAATTAAATTTCAAAAGAGAGGAAGGGGGGAACACTGTTCACCCCCCCACATTCAGCATCCGGCGGCCCCTCACGAACTTCAGCCGGCCGAGTTCTTCCGAGCTTCCCTCCGGCCCCACTGCACTCCGACCCGGCCGTCATCTCCAGCCACCATTCCTCCCTCCCTGTGTACACCGCTCCTCCAGCCCGGCGGCCGAGCCCGACCCCGAGCATCCTCCTCGCCGCTGCCTGCTCCTCCCCACAACTCCACTCCGGCAGACTCCCCGCTCCCTGCTCCTTCTCGACGGCACTGAACAGCCGGCCAAGCCCGCTGCAGTCCTCCGGCTGCTCCTCCTCCTATCCCTCACGATCTCCCTCCGGCGCTGCTCATTCTCTCCGGCCGACCCACCATCACCAACTATCACCACCACCACCATTCTCATTCACCTCCACCACCATCCCTCTCAACTTCGACGAGGTCACCTCAACCACCACCAGCGCTTACTTGCTCAACCGCTGCACAGTTCACTGCTCCTCCCCACTCGACCGAACGTCCCTCTCCCTGCATCCCGCAACTCCCAGTACATTCCCTATTCCCGCCCCGGCGTCGAGCCCCCGACATGAAGCTTCAGTCCGGCCGACTTCCACTGCAACGGTCGACTTCCTGCTCCTCGCTACCACGACGTTTCCCCGCTGCACTCCGACACAGCTTCCCTACACCGGCCTTCTCCAGCATCTCTCCCGGTCGAGATCACCCTACACTGGCCGCTGCTCCTCCCTGATCATCTCTCCGGCAGCAACAGCCCGCATTCCGACCACCTCTGTAAGCTTCCCTGTCTCTCCTCTTATCCTTTCCCTCCTTCCCTTGAATTTAAAATTCTATGTAAGTATGGTATTAGTATATGTATTCTTATAGATACACATATGTATGTATTATTTTTACATATATGTATGTACTTTTAATTGTATTTATATATGTATATATGTATGTATATTGGTATTGTCTTATAATGTGTATCAAATGGTGTATATATATATATATATGGTTAATACATTGATATATATATATACGTATTTAATACGTATTTAGTAAATTGGTATATATAATTGCATACACTTAATATATTTTTCAATATATAAAAAGAAATAAGTATATGTACATATATTTTCCTGGTATACGTATTTAATTGGTATATAGTATATATATATACTTTAGTATATGTATGTATTAAAATATATAAAAATATATATATATATAAATGATATATGAAATTTTTTTATTAATATATATATGTATAAACGTATTTTTGGTGTATAGTACGTGCATTTCATCTAATATATATGTATGTATTCTAGTATAAAAATATATAAAGTTTGGTATATATATATATATATATATATATATATTTTGTATATATATATATACTTGATATAATTTCAAAAATATATATTTTGTACATACATTTAATATATTTCTATATATATATATGATTGATATATATAAATACGTGTTCTACTATATGTATTATATATATATATATATACTTAGCATATTTTCAAGGTATGTTTAATTGGTATTGTATAAATTCAATTTGGTATATACATAATTGTATTGCAAATATATATATGGTTGGTATTAATGTAGTTAAAAATAGATATATGTATATTTGTGTATCCCTACCAGATGACCCTAGATTGACCAGTGCCATATCTGGCAGAGCCTCTGACTTCATGGATTTGTGTGTTAGCGTAGCATCTGATACAAGTATTATTTTGATATGTCATTAGGACTGTGGGTTCCTCCAGGCGACACTCTGGAACAGGACCTCGGTATTCACCAGCTAAGGACCAAAGGCGAGTACATTCTCTGATTAGTTTCTAATTTATGATATCTCCTATGTTCACTGTATCTAGTGTAAATATCCGTGTTCTTGACACGTTGGTTACACGGATTGGTATACACAGATCTCGTCATGAGATATTATTCCTTATTCATGGTGTAGCTTGTACAAGACTTGTTTCCTTGATATCTTGTGCATGTACAGACACTAAGACCCGGGAAGATTTGCTACCTCCCTAGGGAATCCCGTGCCATAGCGTACCATGATTGGATCTACTATACCAGTCGGGGGTTGGGGAGTATTTTAGTGTAGATATGTGATCATACCCAACTTTTCATGCATCATAGCTCACCCCACATCTCACGTCGGGTGCGGCCTGACCCTCTCCATGCTTCATAGTTGTTACGTGTGATTAGCCTGACCTATACATGCATCATAGCTAACCAACGGTTAGCCTGACCTTCGTGAATCATAGCTAATCACATGTAACCAGCCTGATCAAGTTCCCAAGCCGATCACATGTTAAAGCTAGTACTCACACACTTAGTCATAGGTTCTTGCTCATGGACATATTGTTTCTTCTCCTGCATTTACTTACAGTATTTCCATCATTTCTTTTATTTCTCGTACCTATACATGCTTCTGGTATATTTCCATATAGAACTGCTACATAGTTTATATCATTAATATAGAACTGCTATTTAAAGATGTACTTTGCTCCTTCCTGACTAGAAAATATTTTTCCAGACCGTGACCTTAGTAGACTGGTTTCTGACACACTTTGGGATTGGAAGTTAATGATTGCAGGTATGATATTTTGTCGTTAGACTTGTCTTGTATTTCTTGCTTGCTTTGATATCTCATCGTGCTTTAATTTATGTGATTGAGTATTTCTAGCATTATTTTATGATATCCACGTCTCCTTATGGAGTTGGGTATTCACGTGAGTTGATTAGATAGTTACATGATCTAGACAGCGTTCTACCGCCGATGCTGCGGCGTAGGCTGGACGTACCCACGCACTCGTGCCCCTAAACCGGGTGCGGGTCGTGACAAGGCTACCCATAGGATTTGGTTTTGTGTTCATAGGAGGCCTATGGAGAAAGTTATGGTACTTTTTGTGTCAATTTTGGGGGAATTTCAAGATTGACATTTGTTGTGTGTGTCAATTGATCCTATAGATCAATTTGGCATATGTTTATGTGTTTGGGGCTAGTGTCGTGTCCATAATTTAGTACGTGTATGTCGTATCCCAACAATTTGGTGATACCTGTTGATTTGGGAGTTTTTTCTCCGACACGGGACTTTGTACATGTCATATTCTAACATGGACACGTAGATCTATATTTGACACTTTGTATTGTTCATAAATAATATATATGACTTGTTTGTGTCCTTCGGGGTATAATTAGATGTGTGGTGGACTCGTGTCACATGCGTATCCTAGATCTAGTGGGATATGGTGTGATACTCTCCATATGTTGTGTAATTATTTGTAGATCTAATCCTTGTGCTTTTAATTCAATGAAGATTGTATTTGTGCATATATATATAGATATTATATATATTATAGTATATATAATCGTGCTTCTAGTATCCTAGATCTATGTATTATGTATGTACTAAGAGTATGTATATTATGTAAATATTCTTCTATATGTGTAAATATATATGTTATAGTATATATATTATGTGTAGTATATGTATTATGTGTAAATATGTATATATGTATAATTAATTGGATAATTATATTATATATAGTTGCTATATGATTATTTATACATATGCATGGATGTATAATTATAATGTTTTTATATAAGTGTGTACTTGTGGATATGTCATAATATGTACATAATAATATGGGGGTGTAATTATAGTTTATTGGTATTTATATATATAGATTTATATATATATTTATTATGGGTTTTCATATATATATATATATATATATATTTATGTGTTTTTAGAGAGAGGGTATTAATGACAGCAGCCACTGTCATTTAATACAACAGCAGCCGCTGTAGCAGTGTCGGGCTATTAATGACAACAGCCACTATCATTAATAAAAAGCAGCAGTAGCGGGAAAAAGCAGCAGCAGCGACGGCAGGATCGGTGACGGTTGCAAACCGTCACCAAAGCAGCAGTATCAGTGAAGAAACCCAACAGCAAGAGCGACAGCGGTTTCAGTGACAGGCAGAACTGTCACTAAAAAGGCAGCGTATCAGAATATCAGTTTTTAGCACAGTTTTTAGCGATGGTTGGCAGATTTATATATATATGATTATATTCTTATATATATATATATATATATTCTTAATTGCTAATTTCATTATGTGTATAATATTTAGTATATGTATTAGATATATACATATACGGGTAGTTAATATAACAAGTTATTGGGATTACCTTGAGGAAACCAAGGTAATTGGAGTACCCAAGATGTTGGGTTTGGATATCAAGTTTGTGGTTATTGTTGAGATACCAAGTTGGTTCAAAACCACGGTACCTAATTAATGTTGAAATTATGATTCTATATTATTATTAATATTGTTTAATATATTATATTGTGATGTTTACCTTGGAATTTACGTATCCGGAGATACGGTATCCTAACATTTAATATGTGGGTTTCTTGGCTTAGACTTTAGTATCATGACCCAATATTTTGTATTATGTTTATGCAACCTAGAAATAGATAGTTGACCTTGGTCTGACCATAGTTGACTTAGAGTTGACCATAGTTGACTTTTGACTTAGAATTGACTTGTTGACCTTAGAATTTACTAGTTTGGCTTATTTTCTTCCCGGAACCTTGTATTAATTTTGTATTCCATATCTAGGTCTTCGAGGCACCGTATCAGACATCGGTGAGACTATTCATTGGACTTTAGGTGAGTACATTCTTTGATAGTTTCTTATTTATGATATCCTCTATGTTCATTGTATCTAGTGTAGATATCCTTGTTCTCTTGACACGATGGTTACACGGATTGGTATATCGGGATCTCATCATGAGATGTTATTCCTTGGTATATGGTGTATCTTGTGCAAGCCTTATTTTATTGATTATCTTGTACATGTACAGACATTGATTCTCAGGAAGACTAGCTATCTTCTTGGGGAATCTCGTGCCATAGCGTACCATGGTTGGATCTATTATACCAGTCGGGAGTGGGGAGTATGTAGTGTAGATATGTGATCATACCCTTCTTGTTACCTTGAATAGTGTTAATCATACACCGCACGTATGATTAGCTTGGCCATAAATCTTGTATCTCGTGTATCAAGTTCCCAAGCCGATCATATGTTAAAGCTAGTACTCACACAATTAGACATTAGTATTCTTGCTCATTGACATATTGCTCATTATTGTATTATTTCTAGTATTTCCTTATTGTATATATATATCTTGTATCTATTATGTATCTTCTATATTCACATCTATTTATTGTTACATAGTTTTTATCATTGATTAGAACTGCTGTTAGAGATGTACTCTGCTCCTTTCCTGACTGGATATATTTTTCCAGATGACACTGAGGAGTGGTACCCTACCTATTATGGACCCCAAGATATTGTGGGTTTAGAGTTTGAGACCCTGGCTCAGGAGGGACTTATCCCAACTGAGACAGTTGACCCGGGAGTTATAGCTTCTTAGTATTCTTTGTACTGGATTTGTCTCTAGCTTATTTTGTTATTTCTTTCAGACTCATTGATGTATTATTTTAGACTCATGGGTTGTATTGTAACTATTATATTCTTTATCTGATTCGTGCTCATTTCTATCTTAGTTCTGTGATTGAGTATATTATTATTGTTGGTGGTTCATTATATTTGATAGATTACCTAGACAGCGTTCTACTGCCAATTCTGCGGCGTAGGCTGGGCGTTGTTTTCGACTTGTACCCCTACATCGGGTGCGGGTTATGACACAGATCTAAGATGGAACGAGCATGGATATGATAAAGAATAGAATAGTCACATACAACTCATGAGTCTAAAATAATACATCAACGAGTCTGAAAGAAATACTAACAAATAAGCTGGAGATAAATTCAGTACCAATAATACTAAGAAGGTACTAAACTCGGGTTATCTATCTCAGTTGGGATAAGTCCCTCCTGAACCAGGGTCTCTGACTCTAAACCCACAACATCCTGAGGTCCATAATGTGTAGGGTACCAGTCCTTAGTGTTATCTGGGAAAAATATATCCAGACAGAAAAGGAGCAAAGTACATCTCTAACAGCAGTTCTAATCAATGATAAAAACTATGTAACAGTAAATAGATATGAATATATAAGATGCACAATAGATACGATGAGTTATATACAATAAGGAAATACTAGAATAAAGACAATAATAAGCAATATGTCAATGAACAAGAATACTAATGACTAAGTGTGTGAGTACTAGCTTTAACATGTGATCGACTTGCGAATATGATACAAGATTTATGGCTTGGCTAATCATACGTGCGGTATATGATTAAATCTATTCAAGAGCAAGAATTGATACAAGTAGGGTATGATTACATATCTATACTAAAATACTCCCAACCTCGACTGGTATAATAGATCCAACCATGGTATGCTATGGCACGGGATTCTCTAGGAAGGTAGCAAATCTCCCCGAGAATCAGTGTCTGTACATGCACAAGATAATCAATAAAACAAGACTTGCATAAGATACACCATAAATAAGGTATAACATCTCATGACGAAATTCGGATATACCAATACGTGTAACCATCGTGTCAAGAAATATGGATATCTACACCAGATACAATGAACATAGAGAATATCATAAATAAGAAACTATCAGAGAATGTAATCCCTAAAGTCCAATGAATAGTCTCACAGATGTCTGATACGGTGCCTCGAAGACCTGGATATGAAATACAATATCAATACAAGATTTTGGAAAGAAAATAAGTTAAACTAGTCAACTTCTAGGTCAACAAGTCAACTCTAAGTCAAAAGTCAAACTCAGTCAACTCTAAGGTCAACTATGGTCAACTATGGTCAAACTATGCCTAACTATCTATTTATAGGTTGCAAAAGTCTAACACAAAGATATTGGGTTCAAATACTAAAGTCTAGGTCATAAAACTACTTCTTAGGGTACTAGGATACCGTATCTCTTGATACGTAAATAAAAAAGAAAACATCACGTATTAATATCAAACAATTATTAATTATATAAATTCCTAATTATAAACATTAAATATATGCCTTAGTTTTGAACCAACTTGGTATCACAACACTGAACCATAATATTGATACCCAAACCCAATACCTTGGACATCCCCAATTACCTTGGCAGTTACCTTGGTATCTCAAGGTAATACCCACTACTTTACTTATGCTAACTACCCTTTAAAATAATATATTCTACACAACATATATCTATATATAGCATATTATAATACAAATAGCAATTAGGAACATATTACATATATATTAATTACCATATATATAAATATCTATAAATATATATATATATATATATATATATATATATATATATATATATATATATATATATATATATATATATATATATATATATAACTGCCAAACTGTCGCTAAAGGCCCTGTCTACTGTCGTTGAAAACCGTTGTTGCTACTGATACTCTATTGTTATAGTAACGGATCTTTGTAGCTATCGCCAAAAATTGTGGCTAAAGCCCCTGATACGGCTGCTGATACTGCTGTTATAGTGACGGATTCCTACGATCTGTCACTGATGCCCTTGTTGCTGCTGCTGTTGGATATTTCTGCTACTGCTGTGACACATTCTGCCGTCGCTATAGCGGCTGCTTTTGCTGTTATTGCTGCTGCTGCTGCTGCATTCAGCGACGCACGCTGTTGTCGCTATATCTCTTGATCTCTATATCTCTAATATATATATATATATATATATATATATATATATATATATATATATATATATATATACACAACATAATATATATACTAAATATATACATATAATTACAACTAATAAATACACATATCCACACACATATATGTACATAATATCTACATAGTAATATACACCTATATACATAGTAACCTATTTATAACAACATACATACGTATATGTACATATAAACATATACACAATATACATCATACATTATATGATTATAAATATAACCACATATAAATATCTATTTAACATAAACATATCTATACATACTACCATATATAATTATATATACATATATAAGAATAGTTACATACAATATGTACACATATAGTATATACATAGGTACATAGATCTAAGACACAATATTACATAAATATATATACACAATATTATATATATATATATATATATATATATATATATATATATATATATATATATATATATATATATATATGAAATAAGAACATAAGAGAATTAGATCTATAATTAAATTGCACACACATGGAACGTATCACCCCGTATCCCACTAGATCTAGGATACGCATGTGACACGAGTCCACCACACATCCAAACATACTCCGAAGGACACGAGCAAGTCATATATATTATTTGTGAACAATACAAAGAGTCAAATACATTTCTACGTGTCCATGTCAAAATATGACATGCTCAAAGTCCCTTGTCGGAGGAAAAACCCCCAAATCAACACGTATCACCAAATTATTAGGATACGACCTATACGTACCCAATTATGGACATGACACTAGCCCCAAACACACAAGCACATGCCAAATTAATCTATAGGACCAATTGATACATACAACAAATGTCAATCTCGGAATTCCCCCAAAATTGACACAAAAAGTATCATAACTTTCTCAATAGGCCTCCTATGAACATAAAACCAAATCCTATGGATAGCCTATGCATATGGGTTGATTTCTCATAGTTAAATCTCATATTTAGAACCTAAACTAAGAGAAAAACTGAATTGTACCTATTGGGAGATGGATTCCCAATAAACCCTCTAAATGTGATTAAATTGGCCTCCAACTTGTAGATCCTTGCTCATCTTTGTAGATCCTTACTTTCTCCTTCTAGATTCTTGCTCCATTAGCCTCCAATGGTGATTTGGGAAGAAATTGAGATAAAATTTGGTAGGAAAATGAAGTAGGAATGAAGGAATTTTGTTGAGGAAAATTCTAGATCTAGTTTTGAAATGAAAAGAGGAGAGAGAAATTAATTCCCCGCTCTTTAATAGGCCAGCCCCCCTTTCCCCTTCCTCAAGATACTATGTAATGTCCATTATACCCCTTGGGGCCTCTCATGAAGAAATAATTAAGGAAGGAAGCTTCTAGTCTAAAGGTTTAATTAATTTTAATCTATCTCCTAATCAATGGACTTTCTAATTGGGCTCAAATCTAACAATTAATACATGTTGGTCCATGAGTCTAAACTAAACTAGTTAGGTCCACTTACACAAGTCCAAAATAAATAACTAATACCTAACAACAATTAAATAATATAACAAAGAATTATTATCATGCACAATATTTAATTAATTATAAAATTACTAAAATACCCTTTCCTAGAAAATATTGTAGTGACAATTAGGATGCAGGACATTTTAGTGGTACATCTGCTATATCTACTTGCATAGTTCTGGTTTGATAGCTTGGACAGTTTGTAGTGCATTCAATCGTATAAAAATTTCCAAATTATATTTGTTAGTAATAAAGATTGTAATAACCCTAGTTACCTAATGTAGCAAGCCACACTTCGTGATTGGCTGTGATTGATGGATGAAGTCCCTTTCTTGCTTATGTTACTGGTTGGTCTTGTACTTGATCTTGCCTTGGTTTACTTATATATTTTCTACCTATGCTTTTGTGAGACTCGTCTCATTATTCTAGTATATGTATCTGATATACGCATAATACGTGTATAGCTTGCTTAATGTTTAATTGATTACTTTATGCTTTATGTCATTCATGCATTGTCCAGGTTGTTTTTGTAATGTTTCCCCTTAGTTGCATGCTTTGGACCGTTGGACCCTTAGTTTTCATGTGCATGGCTATGATAAACCCGGAAGAGCGGCATGGATTATGACTCAATGACCTATAATCAACTATTTGCTTATTTAAGCAAATTATTTCTCTTTCCTTACTTTTCTTTTCCTTCTTCACTTCTTCGTCTTTACTGAGAGCAGCCAAGCTTGGCCTTGGCCATAGGTGACCTTGATAGTATTAGGCTAGAACTTGACCGTAGGAAAGTACATTTTGCCAACCAAAGGAACAACCATGGATCTTGCTTTGATTCTTAGTATAACTTGTTTTAATCATTTGATCGACTTTATTTTTGGGTAACACTTAGAACTTGTCTCATTGATGATTTTGTTTTTCTTGGATTGGATTGCTCATGGTGCCATAGAACAGCAAGTCGAAGAATAAAAAGTTGGCCTGAGAATGCATATAAAAAGTACGCAGGGAACCCTTGTCGCATAAAGTAAAGTTTCAGTGAGGGCACTTATGTGTGTTTCACAAATTCCTTAGCAAGTGTGCCAAGATATGTTGAGTACTCTAAGCGCACTTATCTACTCCTACGTACGTTTTGTACTATGGCAATTCCTCCAAAAGTACGTCAATCCTACTTGGCACAGCTTTGAATGGTTCTGTATGTCATCAAGAATGTACGCCACTACTTAAATAGCCAAGCTGGCACACTTTGCAAATATTGTAGAGTTAGCGCACTTTGGTAAAAATTTTCTTACCGACGCACTTTGTTGCTTCTGGAGAATGGCACACTTTGCTGTATTGGTGCACTATGTGGCATTCTTCATAGACGGCGCACTTTATAGCCCTTCGTAATTACTTGATGACTAAGCAAGGACTTCTGACCATTCTCGAGAATTGTGTTCTTGACAACAGGGTTGTCTCGACTGCTGTACCATGTAATGAGACTTGTATTTTGTCTTTTAGTAGACCTTCTCACACTCTTTGTGCGCGAATCCTCCTTTTTGGACATACTTGAAGAAATGCGTCAAGCTCCTGGCTCGGGCACTTTTATTATTGTGCGGCAAGGTTCTAGAGTGCGTTTTAGTATCAATTGTGTGCCACCTTTTGCTGAGAGCACTTTTGGTATCAAAGTTCGCCAGAACTGCCTGGACTAGTGATTATGCGCCAATAGTAGTTTTGGCGCATTGTGTGCGGGTATTATTTTCTTGCCTGATGTTATGCGCCAACCCTGAATTGATATTTTATGCGCCTGTATGTCAATATTCTTTTTAATATGCTTAACCCTTGTTAATCCTCTGGTTCTCTTTTATCTCGTTATTTTAGTTAATCCTGGTTATTTCTTGAATATGCCATTCTTGATATTGATTTTGATTTTTTAACATTATGTAGTAATTATACACTATAATAAACTCCTAAAATTTGACATCGAACTGATAATCTTGTTACTGTAGTGATAATCCTAAAACTGTACTGATAATCCTGATATTGTACTAATAATCCTGATACTGTACTGATAATCCTAATAGTGGTTCAACATAGCGCACTCCTGACTCAAAAATTCTTGTACTGTCCTGATTAAGGCCATGAGTAGCACCAGAAATACATGCCCCGCTGTTCCCGTGGTTGATTTTGATTATGCTTGTCAAGATATTGTCCAGTATTGCATTATGTATAAGGCAAATTCTTGAGCACCACGGTCAAAAAATTTGAATAAATTATCCATGCTAATAAACTAGATTAATAACTAGAATCATTTAGGAAAATTTCATGGCTACATGCAATCCCTGCATCCCAGCGAGACCAGTGGATTTGGAGCTCTCCGTCGTGAGGGGCACACTTCCAGCATACCTTTAAGTGTTGCATTACAAGTAAAATATATATATAAGTTAATTATATTATGTATTATGTACGTTTGGATGATCCGGATAGACTACAGGGCATTTAATTGTATAAAATTTATAAAGTGCATGTGTTAGTAAGTAGGACTGTGACAACCCTAGTTAGCTAAAATAGAAAGTCGTAGGGCATGATTGGTCATGATTGCTTAATTTTTAGTCTAGTCTAGTCCCATCCTGATTTATTTAACAACTGATCCAGAAATTGTAACCTGAGTACTGATTCCAAATATTCTTGTTTAATACTCCAGAACTGTTTAATTGTTATTTTAACTGCTACACTTATTTAAATGTTCCTTGTGCTATTTCTTATTGATTTGTCTTCATGCTGGTATTTAGTTCCTAAGATTATCTCCCTTGTGGTACTTGCTATTTTGGGGTCTGATAACTAGTTTTGTATGGCCAAATATCATAGCAGGACTACAGGATCTTCCGTACTTTCTGCCTCAAGATGGTCAACACCAAGAGAACCCGGGGCCATGATTGGGTTCCTCTTTTATCACCCACTAGATCTTGTATAATTATTCTTTTGAGGCGTTTAGCCCCCGAGCACGTATTTAGCTCATATTTTGTGACTTGACATTCTAGCATACGGAACTACATGTAAAGCATATTCTAGACTATAGCTAGAGCTAATCATTTAATATGGTACTCTTGCTAGTTCTTTATTTTGTAACTAGCTTTATGATCATCAGTATAGGTATAGTTTGGGATATCTTACTATTATATGTTTGGTGATCAAACATCTTGTAACTTGTTGCTTGGTTGAGATTGAGACACCTAGGATTCTTGACCCAGGAATGACTGTTGGTTTGTAGAGTCAACCCTCACATATCTAGACAGTCATGACTGTATCTCGGGATATAGAGTACTTTGGTGTACATAGTTGGCTTTGTCTGCCCATGGTCTCCAATATTCTGGTTCTAGGGCGTAACAGGGTTTAAGTGGTGGCCCATGTAGGTCTGAAAATTCAGAAGTGTGTGGGTTTACCAGATATATTAGATATCTCAATCATGTTACTCCTTGATCTCCTCCGGTGTCAAATTTATTGTCACACCCCAGTCCCAAAATACGTGAGACCAGACACGTAGCAATGCCCGCTGGTACGACTCCGTAGGGCTTTCCAATTTAATGGACCTAACGAAGCGCACTTACGTTGTCCATGGTCAAGTAATCCAATTAATAATCTAATTTCTAACATGCAATAAGTAAACTAAATCTCAACCCATGGTAAATAATCTCAAGAAAGAACGATACACATTATCAGTCTGCAGCCCAATAATACATCCGTTCGAATAGACCAAAAGAACAACTGTCACGATCCGCACCCGATATAGGGGCACGAGTGCGAGGGTACGTCTAGTCTACGCCGCATGATCGGCGGTAGAACGATGTCTAGGTCATAATACTATCTAATAAATCTCTCACAAATATCCAACTCCATAAGGAGACACTGATATCACAATATAATCTAAAAATACTCAATCACATAACTAAAGCACGATGAGATATCGAAAAAAATAAACAAAGTACAAGACAAGTCTAAACAACAATAATAGTCTAACCTGCAATCAATAACATCCAAATCTCCAAGTATGCCGGAAATAAGTCCTCTATGTCACAGTCGGGGTGGTTCAGCGGAGTTGCTTTCGAGATATTGTAGATGAGGTCGAGGTGGCCGTGGCTGCTCGTAACTGTGCTGCTCGGGGTGATGGTTCAGGTAAGGTCTGGACGGGGGAGATGATGGCAGGCAGTGTAGCGAAGGAGGTCGACGAGGCATCGACGGGCTGCTGGGAAGTCTGGCCGGGTCGTGCTCAGGCAGCTGCTGTCATTCAGTCGAGTCGGCTGCTTGGCTGAGGAGAGCTCCGGCGAGGGGGATGGTTGCAGTGGTGGAGGGAAGTCGGAAAGAAGGCTCAAGTGGTTGTGAGGGGCTCGGCGGTGATGATCTGGTGTTGGTCGACGGCTGCTCGAGCCAACGGAGGAGAAGGTCGAGTCGGGTATTTAATGGTGGTGGCGATCCGGCAAGGGAGGGTGGAGAAGTATTAGGGTCGGGGGTGACTGGCAGTGGGTGCAAGGGAGGTTGTGAGAAGCGGAGGGTGGTTCAGGCGACGGAGAAGGCCGAGGAAGATGGCCAGAGTTGGAGGCCGGGAAGAAGGGGATGAAGGTGATGGTTTAGTTTAGGGTTTCGGTTATTGAAAAGGGATGGTGGTGATGTTGAAAAATAATGGAGGAAATGAGAGGTTGCATGTAGGAGAAGATGTTGATGGTGACATCTTAGGGATTAGGGCAGGCTGTGATGGGATGGGGTTGGCATTGGAAAAGGGGTTAGGCTATATATATATATATATATATATATATATATATATATATATATATATATATATATATATATATATATATATATAGGAGGGTGTGGGTGGTGTAGATGATGCTCCAATTTGAATGGAGGGCCATAATTTCACATGGAGGAGAGTGTACAAACAAAAGGGGAGAGAGAGTGGACCGATCAATTTGGGAGGGGTTGTTTCTTTATGTGCCTTGACCAATAGGATAGTGAAACTCATTGCACTTTTGCACGAAAGTGCTCAACAATTGAAAAATTGCACAGAAAGTGAGAATTTTGATTAAATGAGGGAAAATACCATCTTTGGTGTGATATTGTGGATGAAAATGGTGTGTGGTATTTAGTATGAGTCTTGAGGGTGTGAATGGGGATTTGGTTTGTTGTTGGGTCTAGTTTTGAGTCAAGTTGGGTCCTTACTCCAATTTAATTAAAATTAATGCAAATGGTGTTCTAAAATTAATTGGAAGTACATAGGGTTAAAATTAGGTAGGACACATGTATCATGGACGTAGAAGACTCATAATAGAATATTGTCATAATTTGGGTTGCACAAAATGGGTCGAGATTTTGTCTCCAATTTCGATTGGAACGCACAAAGATACAAAGTTTGATTTATTTGGAATTAAAAATAAACGTCCGCGACGAATATTGTGCGACTAAAATGAAGCACAAGAGAGCATATTTATGAGTTACACAAAGGTCAGAATGGAAGACAGGCACATCTAGGACAAGGGTGTAAAATTTGTTGAAAGGCAAAGGCTAGTGTAGCGCTCCAAATATCGAAGCAACGGTAAGGTGCAATAATCAAATAAAATCACGATAATCATTTATAACCTCAATATTTAATCCCGAAAATTACTAATTAAAATTCATAACCCTATAATTTGGTCAGGGGTTTATCTAGTGGGCTTCTAGGAATAGTCTACTAACTCATGCATTAAAGAATACTATACATATAACATATATATATATACACATATCATGCAATTATTTAAAAATAAATATACACAATACTTATAATATTTAAAATAAAAAAATTATCCATATTTTAGGATGTGGTAGTGACAAGTCTACCCTCCTTAGAAAAATTTCGTCCTCGAAATTTAAAATCCTTAATAGTTGTATTTATTTATTTATTTATATTTTACCATCAAAATTTAAATTTATCAAGCCATATAATCATGAAGTAAATACATATTGTTATTTCACAAAATTTTCAAAATTCTATAAATATCATTTTCCTAAAAATCTTTATATTTAAAATCAAATTCTATTCTTATCAAAATTTTCTCCAAAATTTTAAGTTAATAACTAAATACTCAAAGTTTAATATCCAATCCTCTAATTTTAAATCCAATAATGTATATTTATAAAATTTAAAAATCTCATCCCAAAAATTTGAATTCAAACACTAATCCATTAATCATCTTATTCCTCGATTTCTTTTTTCCACACAATACTCAAATAATGTAATACTTAGGAAGTATTCAAATATAACATTCAAAATATAAGTTTTAAAATATATATCTTGCATCAAATAAATATAATGGTAATCTTCTTAAATTCCTCAAAATTTAGTAGCAAATTCAATCATATTATAATCTTTATAAAAATCAATGATTTAACAAAATCGTCAATTCTGCCATATTAAATTCTTAACTCCTTATTTAAATTAATGTTTATCCTCAAAATTTAAGGTACATTGTCTCTCTTTGTCCAGTCATAACCTCTTCATTAATCTTCACTACGGTCAAATCCCCTAACAATCAAGGTCTAAGAAAATCCTACCTACAGTCATACAACATGCAATCTAGAGAAAATATGCATGGTTATGGTCTCTTTTGTCATGGTATTGTACTTTCTGTCAGGGTGTACTACTAACTACATTCTAGCAAGAGAATCATTGATACAAACTACGGTACTAAGAAATCAATCAATCAATAAAATAGACGAAAAAGGAAAAAATGAATGAACAGAACCTGTTAATCCATCACCTGGACATCTTCATCCTCTAATATACACTTAACTCTGGCACATTCACTCACTAATTCCTATCCATATACACTGATACCCACATAAACTAATTACTAGTCCACAAGATATCCATGGATACATCCACATTGCACACACCTGTCTATTGATACCAAAATCTGATACCAAGAACCTCTAACACAACCATAGGTCAAATGATGCATCCAAAGTTTGATACCCCTATCCCTTTGGTACCACTGTTTCTACTTCAAGCACTCCCACTGCTAGCTCACTTACCTACTGCAATTATTTATACTAGGTGTTCTTATCACTCAAGTGCACACCAAATGCAACACACCACACTAAGTACTTCTACCTCTAATACAACTCTAGATGGATACCCAAGTCAGTTTGCAGTGCCATCTTAGACATGCTTAAGCCAACAGATCCTTACACATGCACTTCATCCACTCATACACTGATATACATTTCTTACCCACCATAAAATTTTATCCTCAAAATAAAATTCTCAAACTTTAACTTCTCGAACAATTTAAAATAAAATGTATATACTCTCCTCAAAAGTCAGATATTCAAATATTGAAATAAAATTTTAATCACTTCCAAAAATCTTTATAGCTTTGACTATGTTTATTGAATTGAATTTAAATCCTTAAAATTTTAATAACATAAAATCTCAACTCCTCAAAAAAATTAAAATTTATTTCCAATCTTCAAATTATAAATTTAAATCCACATATATCTAAGTATACATATATATACTCACCATCTCAAACACTCAAGGTACACCCAATACACCAATTGTCTACAACCCTCAACTGTGTACTAAAATTTGCACTGCCAGGATTACTTGCACTATTACTCCCAATAATTTTTTATCCATATTAACTGATACACCAATATAATATTATCATACGAAGTACTTATAATTACTAGCACAATTCTCAACTAATCCTTGATATAGAACACTAGCACTATTGGTATAGTAACACTAGCTTCATCACTATATAATATATGCCCTTAATATTCTAGGATACTAGCTTCATCATTAGATCGCCTCATCACACTCTCTAGAACTCATAATCACTTGCACTTTTTATAATAAACATGTTTTATTTCACTCTCAAAGGCAGGCATATGGTTCCATATCTCGATTGATGTATATGTATCTTCTCTTAAATCTTTTACAGGCTGATACACTAATCTGTGATACACTTCATACCTTTCATGACCAATCTTGATTTCTCTACCCATGGCATCTCATTAATACCTTTTATGCATATATATTTCTTTACTCTTGACACACCCAAGTAATCAACCATCAAATTGAATATCATGCTCCATTAATTTCCAACACAAGTTTCCTTGATACTTAATTATTTACATGGATCACCCAACTACATAAATTCATGACTATCCAGGATTGGCATGCTGACTCTGATACTAACTCCTGGAACCATCACTGATACTCTTTATACCCCCTTCTACCTATAGTACCAATACTAACTATAATAATACATAGCATAGAACAATTGCTACATGGTACTATGCTATGGGTTATCTCTAGATTGATGCCTACTGCTCACATGTCCAACCAAGAAACACTTACAGACTCACAAGCCATACTCCCAACAATCAATATTGATACTCAAGACAGACCTAATTGCAAGTTACCAATTATTACACTAACATAGATCCTTAAAGAAATAAAGCTCAAAAGGAACTGGACTAAGGACTGAAGGTAACTCTACTGCTAGCAAAGAAAAGAAATAATGGAATAAAGTCCTAGAATAATAGAAGTGGATAAGTATTGAGATGATACTTTAAGAACTAATTTAAGATACAACCTGATAATTATACACGTCTGTCCAAAATTATGACACTCAAAATCCTCGCCATGCCAGTAAGCATAGCTGCGATAAACGATAGGTTCCATAACTAAGATATGCAACTCTATAATCATGTCATATAGAATCTTCGCCACGCCAACCGGTATGGCTGTGAGAAACTCTAAATTTTATAACTACGATATGTACATCCCAGGTCAGATTCTTACATTTTTGCCATGACAGCTAATGTGGCTGCGATAGACTCTAGGCTCCATAACCAAAGTAGACGTTTCACCTTTCTCACTGTCCTCATCAACATATGTCATCATATGATACCATAAATTTTAGTCTATAAAATTTATCTTGATATAAAATCAACTCAACAACGACACCAAGAATTAAATTTAACAACTGATCAAAAAGAATCAAATTCAATAAGAATAAGTGAGAACGGACGAAAACAAGGGAAACGTTTTAAATTGGAAATTATAATAAGATTCTCAAGGGTCATCCCAGGAATCTCCCAAAGAATTTGTGATTGAGTATCCTCTCTCATTCTAGTATCCTATGTCCTATATCCTATCGCAGGCACGCAGTAGTACAACTAAGACGTCGCACTACTACGACATCGCACAACTTACGAAGCTTTGACCTACATGGGCCACCACTAAAATGTGTCACGACGCACACCCGATATAGGGGCACGAGTGCGTGGGTACATCTAGCCTACGTCGCAACATCAGCGGTAGAACGCGGTCTAGGTCATAATACTATCTAATCAATCTCTCACGAATATCCAACTCCATAAGGAGACAGTTATCACAATATAATCTAAAAATACTCAATCACATAACTAAAGCACGATGAGATGTCAAAGAAAATAAACGAAATATAAGACAAGTCTAAACTACAATAATAGTCTAACTTGGAATCAATAACATCCAAATCTCCAAGTATGCCAAAAATAAGTCCTCTATGTCACAGTCTGGAAAAAATATCCAGTCAAAATTGGAGCAAAGTACAAGCACTAACAGTACTTCCATGTATATTAACAAAAACTATAATACAGTATAAAGAAATATAAGATAGATGTAAATACTGGCAATAACAAATACTAGAGATAATGAAATACTAGAAATAAAAATACTGGAGCATATATCATCATCAATGGTACAACTAGCAATGAACAAAAATACAGGTGCATGCTAGAACAATGAACTAGAATATAAGTGAATACTAGAACAATAACTAGAATATAAGTGAATGCTAGAACTATGATATGGAAATACATGTCTAGAATATTTGGCTAAGTGTGTGAAACATCAGCATATCATCTAATCGGCTTGGGATTGATCAGGCTTGCTATGTATGACTAGCTATGATTTATGTAAGGTCAGACTGACCATCCAGATGCTATGATGCAAGCAATAGTCAGGCTAATAATATATAATAGGCTATGAGGCATGTAATGGTCAGGCTGCACCGACGTGAGGTGTGGGTGAGCTATGATTCAGGTAGAGTTGGGTATGATCACATAATCTACTAATATTTTTTCGTCCCTAGCTAGCACGATGGATTCCAATCATTACTCCTTATGACCTGTCTCAATGATGCCAACTTGTATATACATAGTGTCAGAATTATGTACGCTATACAACTAGAATTATAGAGATAATCAACATAATAAAAATTGTCAGAGACTGTACTCGCCTGTGGTCCTCTGCTAGAAATATTAATGTCCTATTTCTGAAGTCTTGCCTGAATAATCCAACCGTCCTATAGACATTATTTAATGATAATTTAGAATCAGTTGATACACTAACATACATACAATCATAAGTACACTGAACTCAGAGACTACGCTAGGGGTGACACTGGTCAACTAGTAGGGTCGAATGTGCGTCTAACTGCACGGGCATCACGTATTCAAATGCTGTGCATAATCAGACTGTCAATCACTAACATATGTCTCTCTAGTACGTCAGTGTACACAAGGCAGGTAGTTCACAATTTTCAGGGTCACATGGTCATATGCAATTATACGGGATATCCACAGTTAATACCTAGGGTCATCCAGCATATATATATATGTAGTCATACCTAGTACTAGCATTTAATTTCCATAAAATATATATATATATATCTATATATATAACAACTAAATATTATATGCATACATGCACGCACACGCACACTAGCTACTAGGTTCACCGACACGGGTCTGCAATCCTATCAACCAAACTTACTATGATGCAATACGCTAACCTCTAACACTATTCACACATACACACACATAAAATCACGAAGGAGGGCAGTCGAACCTTGGCGTGCACGCACGGGGTCGACGATGACGATGATGACAATAATGATAATGATGATGATGATGGTGATGGTGATGATGATGATGATGAAGGTGATGATGATGGTGATGGTGATAGTGATGATTGCCGGAGACTGCCGAAGGAGAGGCTCGGCGGTCCGGGAGGTCCAGCGAGGGGAAAGGATTCGAGGTTGATGGAGGGGTGGTGACGACTGTGCTCAGTCGAGGAGAAGGAGAGAGCAGGAAGGGGAGGTTGACGAGGGTGGTTGTTCTGCGATCGGGGAGTCGGCTGCTCCGGTGATGCTGCTCGCCGGAAAGGAGAGACGGCAGTGAGGTTGTTGATAGTGAAAGGAGGCGGTGATGCTCCTGTGGGCGGTGGATGCCAACCGGGGAAGGAAGAGGTGGTGATGATATTAATGGTGGCGGTGGTGATAAAGATGGATGTCGACGATGGTGGAGACTCAAGCGATTTACGGACTGTGGAAGAGGAGGACGATGGAGAGGGGTTGCTCGACGGAGGAGGAGTGAAGAGGGTGGGGTCGTCGTGCTGGCGGTGCTGTCGCATGGGAAGTCGGGGTGGATCAGTGGAGTTGCTATCGAGATGTTGTAGATGAGGTTGAGGTGGTCGTGGCCCCTCGGAACGGTGCTGCTCGGGGTAATAGTTCAGGCAAGGTCTGGGCGTGTGAGGTGATGGCAGGCGGTACAGCTTGGGAGGTCGACGAGGCATCGACGGGCTGCTAGGAAGTCCGGTCGGGTCATGCATAGGCGGCTGCTATCGTTCAGTCGATTCGGTTGCTCGGATGAGGAGAGCTCCGACGAGGGGGATGGTTGCAGTGGCGGAGGGAAGTCAGGAAGAAGGCTCAGGTGGCTGTGAGGGGCTCGGCGATGATGATCTGGTGTTGGTCGATGGCTGCTCGGGCCGACGGAGGAGAAGGTCGGGTCGGGTGTTTAATGGTGGTGGCGATCCGGCAAAGGTGGTTGGAGAAGTCTCTGGGTCGGGGGTGATTGGCAGCGGGTACAAGGGAGGTTGTGAGGAGCGGAGGGTGGTTCGGGTGGCGGAGAAGGCCGAGGAAGATAGCCGGAGTTGGAGGCCGGGAAGAAGGGAATGAAGGTGATGGTTTAATTTAGGGTTTCGGTTATTGAAAAGGCATAGTGGTGATATTGAAAAATAATGGAGGAAATGAGAGGTTGCATGTAGGAGAAGAGATTGATGGTGACATCCTAGGGATTAGGGCCGGCTATGATGGGATAGGGTTGGCATTGGAAAAGGGGTTAGGCTATATATATATATATATATATATATATATATATATATATATATATATAGGAGGGTGTGGGTGGTGTAGATGATGCTCCAATTTGACTGGAGGGCCATGATTTCACATGGAGGAGAGTGTACAAACAAAAGGGGAGAGAGAGAGAGAGTGGACCGGTCAATGAGGGAGGGGTTGTTTTTTCATGTGCCTTGACCAATAGGATAGTGACACCTCATTGCACTTTTGCACAAAAGTGCTCAACAATTGGAAAATTGCACAGAAAGTGAGAATTTGGATTAAATGAGGGAAAACACCATGTTTGGTGTGATGTAGTGGATGAAAATGGTGTGTGGTATTTAGTATGAGTCTTGAGGGTATGAATGGGGGTTTGGTTTGCTGTTGGATCTAGTTTTGCGTCAAGTTGGGTCCTTACACCAATTTAATTAAAATTAATGTAAATGGTGCTCTAAAATTAATTGGAAGTACATAGGGTTAAAATTAGGTGGGACACAAGTATCATGGATGTAGAAGACTTAGAATAGAATATTGTTATAATTTAGGTTGCATAAAATGGGTTGAGATTGTGTCTCCAATTTCGATTAGAACGCACAAAGATACAAAGTTGGATTTATTTGGAATTAAAAATAAACGTCCGCGAGATATTGTGTGACTAAAATAAAGCACAAAAGAGCATATTTATGAGTTAAAATAAGGTCAGAATGGAAGACGGGTACGTCTAGACAAGGATGTAAAATTTGTTGAAAGGCAAAGGCTAGTGTAGCGCTCGAAATATCGAAGCAACAGTAAGGTGCAATAATCAAATAAAATCACGATAATAATTTATAACCTCAATATTTAATCCCAAAAATTACTAATTAAAAATCTATAACCCTATAATTTGGTCAAGGGTTTATCTAGTAGGCTTCTAGGTCTAGTCTACTAACTCATGCATTAAAGAACATTATATATATAACATATATATATACACATATCATGCAATTATTTAAAATAAATACACACAATACTTATAAATAAAAAAGATAAAAATACCCCTATTTTAGAATGTGGTAGTGACAACAACATAGGCCTATAAACACTAGGCTATAAAAGCATAATCAAAATAAAAAGTAGTATATGACTGTAATAGCTGGAAATATAAAGTTACCTGCAATGATGTCCACACTCTACTAGATCAAATATCCTGCAAACTGCACAAATAACCTGGAAGAAAACCCGGTCCTCAGAGGGACATAACAAGATACAAAAATATATGCCATAAAGTAAATACTGTGAAAATGCGAGGGTGAACTAACTAGCTAAGTGAAAAATAATTTGAGGACAACTTAGTGCGTATGAAAAGTGTAGGCTAGACATATGCTGACATAATTCACCAATCACCGTGACTGGATAGTATATGCCACATATGCCCCCATAATAAGGGCACTATGTAATATAATAACGTCCAGCTCCGAGGAGCGTGGTATCTGTAATAGTAATAACGTCCAACGTTTCAGAGAACGTGGAATCTGCATAGTATAAAGTCCATATCACTCCGAAGAACGTAGAATCTGAATAGTTTAACGTCCATATCATTCTGTAGAACGTAAAATCTGAATAAAGGAAGTGGGTGTCCCATACACCTACTAGTTGTCCTCCCCGCCCAATGCTCTACGTATGTTGTATACATAACACGCTTTAGCTACTACGCCGAGACGGAGTGCAAGTATCGACGTTGTAACTTTGGCTCATAGTCTATCGTTAGAACAATAGTCCAACCTTACAACCAAACAATGACAAGGATTGGACCACCATACTATAATAGTCTATGTTCCTGGACTACTAATAATTGCTAAGTCTTCTAACATGCATCACTATTAGTAGTTATACCCTATTCGTCGCATGACCTAAACGTACAGGGGGACAACCGAATACGCAAGTCCGTATCCTACATGAGACTCATAACCCGTGTAAGAAATATGTCAAGGCCTGGGGAGTCATACTGATAACTCTACGACTTTAGGTGGGTCCCCTAGACACTAGGTCAGACACAAGTCCTATCATCAACGCCTTCGTTGATTGCACCCGAGCCTTTCTCGGACGCACACAGTTATATAATATTAAATAAAATATGTAAGTAATAACAACTAAATTTAAACAGTACAACAAGGCAAGGTATACTTGCCCAGAACTCTTGTCACTACCACATTCTAAAATAGGGATAATTTTGTCATTTTATTTATTATAAGTATTGTGTGTATTTATTTTAAATAATTGCATGATATGTGTATATATATATATTATATATAGTGTTCTTTAATGCATGAGTTAGTAGACAAGACTTAGAAGCCCACTAGATGAACCCTTGACCAAATTATAGGATTATGTATTTTAATTAGCATTTTGGGGAATTAAATATTGGAGATTATATTTATTATTGTGATTTTGTTTAATTATTGTGCCTTACCGTTGCTTCGATATTGGGAGCGCTACACTAGCTTTTGCCTTCCAACAAATTTTACATATTTGTCTTAGACGTGTCCGTCTTCCATTCTGACCCTTGTGTAACTCATAAATATACTTTCTTGTGTTTTATTTTAGTCGCACAATATTCGTCGTGGACGCTTATTTTTAATTCCAAATAAATCCAACTTTGTATCTTTGTGCGTTCCAATCAAAATTGGAGACACAATCTTGACACGTTTTGGCAACCCAAATAATAACAATATTCTATTATGAGTCTTCTACGTTCATGACACTTGTGTTCCACCTAATGTTAGCCCCATGTACTTCCAATTTATTTAAGAACACCTTTTACATTAATTTTAATTAAATTGGTGTAAGGACCCAACTTGACCCAAAACTAGACCCAATACCAAACCAAACCCCCATTTACAATCTCAAGCTTCATACTATATACCACACATTCTTTTTAGCCAATACATTACACCAAATATGGTGTTTTCCCTCATCCAATCCCAATTTCTACTTTTTGTGTAATTTTCCAATTATTGAGGACATTTATGCAAAAATGCAATGAGGTGTCACCACCCTATTGGTCAAGGCACATGAAGAAATCACCCCCTCCCTCATTGACTGGTCCACTCTCTCCCACTCACCCCTTTTTGTTTGTACCCTCTCCTTTCATGTTTAATCTTGACCCCTCATTCAAATGTAACACCATCCTCATCACACACACCATCATATATGTAATCCCTCAATCCTAACCCTTTCCCAATGCCAACCCTATCCCAATAAGGCACATGGCCGGCCCTAATCCCTAGGATGTCATCATCTTCTCTCTTCTTCCTCATGCAAACTATACCTCTCAATTAATTTATATCATCTTCACCATCCCCCTTCTTCCAAAAACCGAAAACCCTAACCCTAAAACTAACCCAACTCTTCATCCCCTTCCTCCGGCCACCTTCTTGTCGGAGCCGTCTGAGCTGACCCCCCTGACCACGGAGCACCACCGCCTTGACCTCCACTGTCCCTTCTTCCCTATTCTCCTCTCTGACTCCCCGACCAGTCCTCTACCGGAGCATCGACTTCACCGTCGTCAATACAGTCGACACCCTGAGCCACCGTTCTTCTCATCACCCGCTGTCAGCCTACGTCCCCAACCGCCATCACCATTAACACCACCACTATTAACACCTCGACTGACCTCCCTCACGACCATACCTCTCCCCGGTAATCACCCACCGGATCCCCGCTCATCACAGCAACCCCACATCAGCCACCAACGTCACCCGAGCAACACGACCCCGCCTGCTCACCGCCCCACCGTGGATGACCTCGCCGGAGCAGACCCCTCGACACCCCGTTCTTATTTGCCCTGTCAGTATCGTCCCCGACTTTCCAGCGTCGACTCACCCTGGTCGACCTCTCCTTCCTGTTCTCTTCCTTTATCCCTCATTTCTCCGGTCATCCACCCACCGTCGATATCTCCTCCTCGACATCACCTGAATGCCTGAACACAGCCTACATCCAGCAGCCCTCCTCGTATGAGCCTTCTCCGGCAGCCTCCTCATTATCACCTTTACCATCATCATCATCACCTTCACCATCATCATCATTGTAGAAGCATAAAATATGCTGGAGAATTGTCCGCCAATTTTACAGTCAAAATCTCCAATATACATGAAGTCCCGCCATGCATAAAACAGAGCTTCAAGGTTGTTTGGCGTAAAGTAGGGCTTCAGAACTATCTGCGTAAAATAGAGCTTCAAGGTTGTTTGGCATAAAATAGGGCTTCAGAGCTGTCTGCGTAAAATAGAGCTTCAAGGTTATTTGGCGTAAAATAGGGCTTCAAAGCTGTCTGCGTAAAATAGAGCTTCAAGGTTGTTTTGCGTAAAATAGGGCTTCAGAGTTGTATGCATAAAACAGAGCTTCAAGGTTGTTTGGCGTAAAATAGGGCTTCAGAGCATGTCCGCGTAAAACAGAGCTTCAAGGTTATTTTGCGTAAAATAGAGCTTCAGAGCTGTCTGCGTAAAACAGAGCCTTAAGGTTGTTTGGCGTAAAATAGGGCTTCAGAGCTGTCTGCATAAAACAGAGCTTTAAGGTTGTTTGGCGTAAAATAGGGCTTCAGAACCTGTCCGCGTAAAACAGAGCTTCAAGGTTGTTTGGCATAAAATAGGGCTTCAGAGCTGCCTGCGTAAAACAGAACTTCAAGGTTGTTTGGTGTAAAATAGGGCTTCAGAGTTGTCTGCGTAAATCAGAGCTTTAAGGTTGTTTGGTGTAAAATAGGGCTTCAGAGCTGTATGCGTAAAACAGAACTTCAAGGTTGTTTGCCATAAAATAGGGCTTTAGAGTTGTCCGCGTAAAGCAGAGCATCAAGGCTGTTTTGCGTAAAATGTTGCTATACCTTCCTTCATAAAGTTTAAAATACGTTGTTTTTAATGCAGCATAAAGTTGTACGAGGGACTCTTTGTATTCCTTGGATGAATTAGTCAGTCAAATCAGTAAACCTGACATTTGACAAAAGTACTGCACGATGATCGAGAGAACGGCTGTGATGATGATTTTGCACAGAGACCCAGGTTGTTATTTTGTGACATATTTTTGATACAAGTCATTTTTACGCATTCAAAGGAAGAAAAATTGAGTCTTCTGAATACGCTGCCTATTCTATATTGACAGAAATGAGTTTTTACGCTCAAGACAAGACAAAATCAGATGACACGTCAAAAGCTGTTTCTTGTACATAGCTCGAGGCATATCTCTGTATTTTATGCACGAGATTGAGGCATATCTCTGCATTTAATGTACGAGATTTTTTTCTATTTTTTAAAATTTGTCATGACTGGGAAAGCTAAGACTGTGACTAATACGCTCACATCACCATCCTTGTATTTTACGCCAACCAGGTAGTTATTTGATTGATCTTTATAAATAGAGACCCCTGGTCACAGGGTAAAAAGGGGGAGGGGAATTGGTTTTGGGTGACAACTTTGGCAACAAGAATTCGATCCTACTTGCAAATTTCCTTTGGCCGGCTTTTGCCTTCAGTTCAAAGAAAGTTTGAAGCTTCTTCTAAAGCACTTCTTCATCATCGTGTAGTCTAAGGAACAAAGTGGTCGACTGCAGATCAGACTTCCATAGCATTACTTTCCCAGAATTATTTTATTATACTTAATATCGTCGTATAGGATTATTTGTACTTTTCTCTTTTCTCGTTTGTAAGCAAAAGTTTCGTATAAACTTTGTTTATCCAAACAAAATGGCGACTCTGCTGGGGATGACTTTCTCCTCTGACGAGAAAGTAATTGCTCAACACAATGTTGTATCCATCGGATCGACGAAGAAGACTTTGGTCGTCCAGTTCGACCAATCTGCCTATGAAGACATGCTTCATGCAGGGGGTAGTTCTCATTCCTCCTCTGTCCATAACAACAGGAAGCTGCGTAAAGTGTGGATGCCTAAGACGTCCTCTACCCTTCCTACAAGTTTTTATTCACTGATCAACAAAGTTATGAAAACACAGCCAACATACCCTGTGCGTAAAACTTTATCTCTCGTCTGTGACGTGGTAGACAAAACTTCTGACAATACCTCAGTGCCAATCCAGAAGCCTCAAACATGGCCTGCGTGTAAACCTTCGTCTTCCGTCTGTGACGTGGTAGACAAAACTTCTGGTAATACCTCAGTGCCAATCCAGAAGTCTCAAACACGCCCTGCGCGTAAACCTTCGTCTTCCATCTGTGATGTGGTAGACAAAATTTCTGGCAAGGCCTCAGTGCCCATTCGGAAATTTCAAACACGCCCTGCGCATAAAATTATATCTCCCATCTATGATGAGGCAGATGTACCCTTTGATCACATCAAAGGAAAACAAGTGACGAATCCTTCAACCTCTAAGCTTTTACGCCCACAAAAGAAGAATGTTCCCACTTTACAGATTATGCGTGACGCTGAAAGCCGTTTGAGGACTTTTTCTGTTTTTCGCGAACCTATGCAAAAATCCAAATTACGCCAGAATAGGTCTATCCGCGTAAAGAAGACTCATTTCACGGGAAGATACGCTCCTCAGACAGATGATGGATCATATGCTACTCATATGGGTGGACTGTTGTATTCCTATGGCAGAGAAAGGGTTATGGTTCCTAATCTACACATTCCTACTGGTGTAAAAAGGTAGAATAAGCCTTCTTCTTCTTCTGTTAATCTCCCTTATTTACGTGATTTCTTAATCCAAAAATGCAAAGATAGGGGATCTCCTAATATGTCTATCATACCCCCTAGAGAATATTATTGTAATAGTCATAAGGTTATAATTAACTGTTGCTGTTCTAAAGCAAAACGGTCAGTGTTCGACCGATTGAACTATTCTTTGTCATTATACGAAGAATAACCAATATTTGCTTCAGTAAACATGGCTTCGTATATTCCTAGAGGAAGGTCGAGTTCAAGACGTCATCCCTCCAGAACTCCAAAACAAAGGAGATTTGACAGACTCATCGAGACTTTTGAAGAAGGTGTTTTTCGAAACACTCTCTCGAGGTCACGACAATCAGCTTCATATTCTTCAGATTCCGATACTGGGAGTCGCCAAGTTTCTGAACCAGATGGTGAAAGTGTAGATTTAATCTCTACATAGATCTATACTAATCCCTCAGTGGTATCTAGAGAAATGGGAGTTTATGCTGTTGGAGACGAACATGAAGAAGCTTCCCCATCATAAACTACTGAATAACGCATCACTGCATTGGAAATATCACTTAAAGAAATGCATACCATGATGGAGAGTATGCACCAAATGATGGTGACTCAACATACAACTGCAATAGCTCAAACACCTGTTCCTCCGACTCAACTACGTGTGGGGGTAGAGATACCACCAGCCAATGCAAGCCAAGACCCTGTTCAAAATCAAGAATCAGCTGCTCCTCAACCTCTTAACCCAGAGAATGTATTACCTCCTGTTGGAGTTACAATACATCCAATCTCTCACCTTTCTGCTGTCCCTCTCCCATCCGAAGATCCAATACAAGCAGTTCGGGAATTGAAAGCCCAATTTGATGCTTTGAAACATAAAGATCAGCTCAAGAAGTTAGGAATTAACCAGCCATATCCAACTGTCTGGGATGAGATCCCTTTCCCACCAAAATATAAACCACAGGCTATGGTTTTGTTTGAGGGAAAGACGTCGCCAAGCCAGTATATGAACTACTTCAGCATGATGATGGTATTGTTGCAAGGAAATGATGCCCTTCTCACTCGAGTGTTTAAAGGTTGACTGTCTGGAGTAGCTTACCAATGGTATCATAGTCTATCTGACAATTGCATTACTTCTTTTGAAGATCTCAAAACTCTATTCTTCGCTTGATTCTACAAGGGAGGAATGGACATGTCTATGTCATCACTCATTGAAGTAAAGCAGAAGGAAAAAGAAAATGTTCGTACTTTTATTGAACACTTTCGTCAGGATACTTTATAGATGCCTCCTGGAGTTCCAGATTCAGCCTTGGTGGACATTTGCAGAAAGAACCTACTCCCACTGATCTCAGTATTTACGGGACCATATCAGTTCCATGATTGGCCCTCATTTATCATATCGACAGTAGCCGCTGAAGATAATAGTTGGAAGGCTCGTGACAACAGAATCATGATCTCTACCTCTGATAAAGGGAAGCGTTCATCCTCCAATAATGACAATACTCGTAGTTCAAAAGGAAAGGAAGCCCTGGCAATCAATACGTCCAGACAAAATACTCTGGTAACTACGCAGACGAATTCTGTAACTTCCAAACCTAAAGAAGAATATTCTTTTGACGATAATGATATTCCAAGCATATTTGATTGTCTAGTCAAAAGTGGCAAGCTTACTCTACCAGAGATAAAGCGTCCAAATAAAGTTGACAGTACAGATAATCCTAAGTACTGTATTTTTCACATATACATACATCACCCCACAAAGGCATGCTATGTACTGAAAAGGAAAATCCAGGAGTTGATCGACGCCAAAGCTATCACTTTGTATTATAACGAGAAGACGGTCACTGCAAATATGATCTCACTCCAATTTGGCAATTTTCTCCCTCAAGAAGTACCGGATGGTGTGGTACCTATTCTACGGGTAATGATGGATATTGTTAATCTCTCTCCTACCAGGGGTCAAAATCAAGATTTAGTGCCCCTAACCACCAAGCGTGGGGAGATCATATGGGTTCACCCTGGTCTAGTATCAGAATTTGAGGAAGAAACTAAAGCTGCTAAAACTAAGTCTAAGAAGAATTCAAGATGTAAACTATATCATATGGTTGAAATATCCCCGGCATCGAAAAAAGAGGATTTAGCAACCGAAACACGGTCAGGAAAAGCCTACCTCAAAGAATATGAAGGGAATCAGGAAGAAGCAACGGCAGACACTTCAGCTACCAAACCTCCAGAGTCTGAACCTGTAATACCAGAGGCAGGTCCTTCTAAATCAACTTCTGTGGACAAAGGCAAACAAAAAGAAGTTCGTTTCGATAAACCTCTGAAGAACACTCAAAACAAAGGTTTAGAAAAACGGTATAACTTCGACATCTTGGCTTAGTTGGCTAATACTCTAGCCAGATTGTCCATTTTTGAGCTACTTTGTTTATCCAAAGACACTTGTCAAGCCTTGAGTGAAGCATTAATGCAAGCAGATGTATGCTTGACTCAGCTAAGTCCCTTGATAAAGAGCCTGTGGCATGTCCTCAATGCCATAGTGTGATGGAAGCAATCCCTAACATCACTTTCACTCAAGAGGATATGTTGTTGAATCATAACAAACATGACAGGCCTCTTTATTATACAGGATACGTCGGCTCCATTGAGGTAGACCGGATTCACATAGATCCGGGATCGTCAATCAGTATTATCCCTCATAGTCTGCTAAGACCATTGAGAATTCCTACCAGTGAATTGGCTTACACTACCACTACAATTGTGGGCTTCAATGCCAGGAAAAGTAGACCATTAGGGAAGATTCGTCTGAGAATCTAGATTGGTAATCTTAGATCATTGGCTACATGCTATGTCATTGATTCAGAGGTATCTTACAATATTCTGTTGGGTAGACCATGGATCCATGATCACAATATTATTCCTTCAACTCTACATCAATGTTTTAAATATGTAGATACTCAAGGAACAGTAAAAATAGAATATGCTGATCTCAATCCGTTCAAAGGAGTTGAATCCTACTATTCTGATGCCATATTGTACACTCAAGACTATATGAAAGAGGTGTCAGGCAAAATGGAGGAAGAATTCCACCATGAGCCAGGAGAACCATCTGCTGAGCAACCTTTGTCGATCCAAGTGAAAGGGCGGATTACCCATCCAAAAGTCTTGGAACCTATGACTATTAACTTGGGCAAAACAAAGTCGGGAGGAGAAAATGATCCTTTAGTGATCAATCTAAACAAGAAACCTCCACCTTTGGTCATTGACCTTAGGCGCAACAAGCAGTTAGCTGATGTAAAGGTAATCGGGGATGTGTTTGCTGATGATAATAAAGATTCTCTTTTCCAGTATACTGACGCCCAATTTCCCAATCAGAAATCTTCTATAGTAATATCATCGAAAAATAATGAAGATATGGATCAAGAGGAAATATGGTATAATATAATTAACCAATTTTCTCCTCATAAAGATATAGAACCCATAGCACAAAAATTCTTGGAAGCTATATACTTCTATCATTCATATGTATGGGAAGTAGCGTCAACATCTAATATCGTCATGACATATGGGCCACATGAAGATTCTGTCTTTATTGTTCCACCTACTCGCAATGATCAGCATCAAATAGTCTTCGGTCGAATACGGAATAGACTGATTGTACAAGAACAATCTCACGAGTCTGATGTTGGAAAAATACAAATTCACAGATATAGTCCACATGCTTTAAAGATTATGCAAAACATGGGTTATGATTTGAAGTTGAAGCAAGGCCTCAATTATGGAAAAGGCAGATGAATACCGTTGCATGGTGATCCTTACTGTCAACGAACTCGTTTTGGGTTAGGGTATACCACATCTCTTGCAACTCCAAACAACTCTGAGTCAAGTGATGAGACCATTTCCTCTTCTCAAAATAATTTGTCATCCTCCGATTTAGATGATGAATTTGAACTGAGATTATTAGTAAATATGGTGTTGACAGATTTCCTGGAAACAGATGAACAAGAATCTGAACCATTTGAAAATGAATCATGGGCACAACAAATAGATATACAATGGGTACCCCGGTTCGAACAAAAAGAACCACCCACTGAAGATAAGGTTATCCAAGTTAATATTGAGGATGAATTTTCACCAAAGTCGATATTTATCAGTAATAATCTTTCTGAAGAAGAAAGAGAAGAAATGATCTAGCTGATAAAAAAATATATCGATGTCTTTGCTTGGAATTATGAAGATATGCCAGGTCTTGATCCAAAAGTGGCTACCCATAAACTCAATATATTGTCTAATTCAAAGCCTGTAAAGCAACAACAACGCCGGTTCCACCCATATATGATGGATGCTATTGAAGCTGAAATTAAGAAATTAATAGCCTGTGGGTTCATCCGGGAAGAACAACATCCTGATTGGGTCGATAATGTTGTCCTAGTTATGAAGAAAAATAGAAAAGTACGTGTTTGCATCGACTTCCGAGATCTAAATGTTGCCCGCCCTAAAGATGAATTCCCTCTTCCCATTGCAGACGTCATGATCGATAATACGTATGGTTTTGAGCGCACGTCTTTCATGGATGGATTTTCAGGATATAATTAAATTAAAATGAATCCTGAAGATGAGAAGCATACTGCTTTTCGTACACCATTAGGAGTATATTGCTATACAGTCATGCCTTTTGGATTGAAGAATGCCGGAGCCACATATCAACGAGCTATGAGTAACATATTCCATGAGCATTTATGCAAAATGGTGGAATATTACATAGATGATATTGCTGTCAAAAGCTGTCTCAAGGATAATCATATTTAAGACTTGAAGACAATATTTGATTTGATGCGCCAATATCAACTCAAAATAAACCCTACAAAGTCCTTTCTTGGTGTATCCAGTAGCAAATTTCTGGGATTTGTTATTACTGCTAAAGGCATTCAAGTTGACCCCATAAAGTAAAAGCTATCCTAGAAATGCGACCGCCCCGTAATCTCAAAGAACTTAGTGGATTTCAGGATCGTCTAGCTTATATCAGGAGATTCATATCCAATCTCTCTGGAAGATGTTAACCTTTTTCTCGTCTAATGAAGAAAGGTGTGTCATTTGTATGGGATGAAGCCTGTCAACAAGCGTTTAATGACATCAAACGCTATCTTACTAATCCTCCAGTTCTGGTGCCTCCTGTCATAGGAAGACCATTTTTGCTGTATGTTCGAGCAATGGATCATTCTTTAGGAGCTCTCCTCGTACAGAAGAACAATGAGGGTCATGAACAGGCTATATACTATCTAAGCAGGATGATGGTCGGAGCAGAACACAGGTATAACCCAGTAGAAAAAGAATGCTTAGTCCTAATGTTTGCCATTCAGAAGATGCGATATTACGTGACAGGCCAAACTATTCATATCATATCTAGAATCAAGCCTTGGCTGATTTCTTAGCTGCCCATCCAATTCCAGAAACCTCCAAATTATATGATGACATTTCCGACGAAGTTGCAGAATGTAGTTTGGCATGGAAGGTGATACATGGCAGCTATTCTTTGATGGTTCTTCCAGAACTGGTCCCAAGGGAAACGTGGTTTCAGGTGTAGGGATTGTTCTGGTGACTCCTGATAAACTCGTCATTTATCGAACATATTCTTTTAGTGAACCATGATCTAATAATGTGGCAGAGTATAATGCTCTATTAATTGGGCTTCAAGTTGCTAAAGAATTGGATATTGAATACTTAGAATCTTTTGGTGATTCTCAGCTGATCGTCAATCAGGTCAGAGGAATATATGAAGTCCGCAATCCAGATCTTATTCGTTATCACCGAACAACAATCGAGATAGCAATGTCTTTTAAAGGATTCTTCTTAGAACATGTTCCTCAATCTCAAAAGTTGGGAGCTGATGCTCTGGCCAGTCTAGCTGTAGATCTAGTAATTCCTGTAAGAAGGCAGAATTCGGTGATCCTTCTTAACAGAGATTTATTTTGTGTAAAAAATAATTTTCACATAGAACGCAACTATGTTATAAATATGGTTCCTCCTAAGAGAGATTGGAGAAATCCCTTTATAGACTTCGTGTCATATGGAATCTTACCAGAGGATCCTAAAGAAGTAGCATCTATCAAAAGACGATCGCTACGTTTCTATTTTGATGCTTCTTCACAAAGTTTGTATCGCCGAACATATGATGGACTATTGTTACGATGTCTCTCTGGTGATGATGCAATGCGGGTTATCCGAGAAGCTCATGATAGAGTATGTGGAGCATATCAACCAGGTCCTAAGTTACAGGATCGTATCAGGAGGATGGGCTACTACTGGCCTATTATGATTGCAGATGCCGTGGAATATACAAGAAAATACAAAGCCTGTCAGGTTCATGCAGATTTTATACATCAAACTTCTGAATATTTATATCCTACTATTTTATCATATCCCTTTGAAGCATGGGGTATGGATATCATTGGTCATATTCATCCTTCATCTTCTAGAGGATATCGGTTTATATTAGCAATCACTGATTATATCTCCAAATGGGCGGAGGCAGTTCCTCTTGCTGAGGTAAAGACAGTCAATGTGATCAGCTTTATCAAGCATCATATAATTTATCGCTTTGGGATACCCCGAAGGATAATTCATGACAATGGGCCTCAATTTATCAGTCAAGCGTTTTACCGATTTTACGATAATAATCAGATACAAAATGTGGCCTCAACGGCATATAATTCTGCTGCCAATGGTTTGGCAGAAGCCTTCAACAAAACCATTATCAAACTCTTGAAGAAATTTGTCTCTTCGAACAAAAAGATTGGAACCAGAAATTGGGGGAATGTCTGTGGGCATACCGCACAACGGTATGAACACCAACGGGTTGTACTCTATTTTCATTAGTTTACGGGTATGAAGCAGTTCTCCCTATTGAAATTCAAATTCCATCACTCAGAATAGCAGTAGCTAATGAGCTAACTAAGAAAAATAATGATCGTTTAAGACTTCAAGAGCTAGAAGGGTTAAACGAAAGACGCCTTCAAGCTCAACAACGCATTGAGTTCTGCCAAGCACGCATCTCCAGAGCTTTTAATCAAAAAGTGAAGGAAAGAGTGTTCAAAGTTGGTGAGCTAGTTTTAGCTGTGAAGAGGCCAATGATCATTACACATAAAAGTAAGGGGAAATTTTAGCCCAAATGGGAGGGCCCTTATATGATTGAAACAACATTTTCAAATGGCACTTACAGATTAGCCAAGCCTAATGGAGATTTAATAATGGCTCCTATCAATGGCAAATTCCTGAAGAAGTATTATGCTTGATCTCACTTGCTTAATGGAGTATGATGAAGATTTCATTCTGATGATATTATGTGTTTGTGGTATTAAACGAAAGAACGAAATGTATATAATACGAGGTTTGCACGAAACCCGCTTTCTTTGGTTTACAAACAAACTTGTACAATTTGATCCTATACGAGGATGTAGGAGTACAATTTATTTAATCTGGGTAGATGATTGCTATAGGTGTCTGATCTGCAGTCGATCACTTTAGCCCTTGGACTACACGATGGTGAAGAAGTGCCGTGGAAGACGGAAAGCAGCTTCGTAGGTGGCGAAAGAGGATGGATGCACGATGCCAATGTCGTCGATCGCTACTCTTTGTCTGAGCTCTGGATGCTTCTCTCTCTCTCTCAAAGACTCTTCGATCTCTCCTCAATCTCTAATGTTTTGACCCGTGGTCCGATCTCTTTGGAGGTTCGACCTTGTTCGATCTTCTTTCAAAGTTTTGACCTTGTTCGATTTTTAAAGTCTTGACCTGTTCCTCTGTTGATAGAGGTCTCTATTTATAGAGTTTTGGTGACAGTGACCACTCAATCGGTACGGAAACCGAGTAGTAGAAAGTATAGCATCCTTTTACACAACGGTTAAAATAACCAAAGCCTGCGTATAGATGACCTTTTGAATGAGCGTATGACGCGGGTCCAACTAAGGGACAAAATGCGCAAAATCGCTACGAAGATCATGGAGTAGAAGCCACATAGGTAGGTATCCCTCGTATAGAAGAGGTTGGCGTAGAAGCCAATGTCTGTCACCATGGCGTAGAAGCCAAGTAGGCATAGAAGCCGAGTAGGCGTAGAAGCCTGCTGGCATAGAAGCCAAATAAGCACAGAAGGCCGAATGAGCATAGAAGCCGAACGAGCATAGAAGCTGAATGGGCATAGAAGCCGAGGTGATGTGGACGTCTTTAGTCGAAATCACGGCTCTTGGAGATATAATCAAATCTCTCGCATTAAATGCAGAGATCCGCCATCATCATTAATTGTCGAGGCGTGTTCCGAAGGCCTGCTACCGTTCTGAGCATTCGGTGCAGAGACGTGCCTCGAGCCCTGTACGAAGAGCAGTTTTTGACGTGGCAGTCTGTTTGTCTTCCGCAGAGTATAAACAGTTCACGTTTGCCTGTGTAAAACAAGGCAGCGTATCCCCTTGTATGCGTAAAAGCAGTCTCCGCTAAGGGGATGTCAGTAAACGACGGTTCGGTGATATTTAATCAAATCCTCTGCATTAAATGTAGAGATCCGCCATCATACTGTGGGGCACATCCCGAGTGGTCTGCCATCTTTCCAGCCGTCGTCTGGGTAGCCGTGCAGCACTTTTTGTCCGAAGTCAGATATCAGGTTCACTGCGTGACTTGACAGGTTCATTTCGGGGAAGACGAAGCGTTCCTCGTACGCTTTAACGCTGCTATAAAAGAGGATGAGTTTTACGCCATGGAGGCGATGAAGCACACCGTCTACGCTGAAGCGGCCTGGACATACTGCATTTACTCGGATGGTCCCATCATATTTTACGCCGTGCTCAGCAGAAAAGCTCCGTTGAACTCTTGATGGCCTTGAGGTCCCCTGCTTACGCTGTCCTGTATCACCATGTTGCGTAGAGCTATCCAGCGTATTTTTCATGCTTCTACAAGACCCCCTTTAAAGCTTTCAAATTTCTTCAAAATTTGGAACGCTTTGAATGAAGCATGAACCGCTTCTCGTAACTCGAAACATTTATGAATGGAGCGTTGAAATGGTCGATGCTGACTTTATGGCGGATTAATTGGGGACCGGTGTGACCTCTCTCGCCTATAAAAGGCCGAGGAGTTTAACCTGTTCTTCCCGCATTCCTTTCGCCACACAAGGATGATCGCCGGATTCCGTCGGGTCGATCTGAGGAAGAAGAAGACCATGTTCTTCTAGCATGTAAGGAGCCGAAAAAGACGGCGTCTTCGAGCAAGTCTCATCTGCAACGATGGATCATGGAAGGATATCATAGCCTCCCTTGCTCGGGATAATCAGCAACTTTGTATGGTGGTTCTTCGGAAGAGAGGAAGAATCATTTTCCCCCATGGCGCTTGGTTTGTAGGGAAGCAGATTTACCCTGCTTTACTTCTGTTAGAGGATGGGTCTATGCCCATTTTTGTATCCTCCCGCCACTGATCATCTTGCCGTTCATGACTATGGAAGTCGATGAACTGTCTTCGAAGAAGAGGAAGATCTCCACCAATGCGAGAACCTGTCAAAATAGATTCTGGGCGCGATCTTCAGCCGACGATGGGGAAGTCCTTTTTAGACGGGATTTCTCTCACATGTAATCATGAAAATGAAAAAAACCCTTTTAGATTGGATTTCCCTCATATGTAATCATGATTCTTTCTTTTTAATAAAATCGCCTTTCTTCCGTGCATATGATCATCTTGCCATACGTTGCCGTGAAGTCTGAATATGTGTAGCTTTGACACGTCTGATTCTTTACGCTGAATCTTTTTAGAAAGAGTGCTAGGTCCTGTCCTGTCTTTTACGCATAACTATAGATGCGTAGAAAGCCGCTTTAGCATTCGAGTGTTCGAACCATCCTGCTATTTTAGGAGTGAGGAACTGCGTAGAATTCTGAACTGCTGCTTCTGATGAACATAATTTCTTTGTTCAGACATCATCTTCAAGAATGATTTCTCGAAAATTCCTTGGAACAGGGTCGAGAAATGGCTGTCAAACTGAGTGCCTATCTTGATAGATGAAATATTCAGACTAGAGTCTGGATGAACTTCGAATCGACCCATGAAGAAGAGTAGTTTTTCAATATTGAACTATGTATGCTTCGGGTACTTGGAATATCTTGAGGTCAAGAACGAGTATCCTCTGTGTGAACTCTTTGCAATTGACCGCTTTTGAGGACCGTTCAAATGTACGCGTGATCTGGCCGGCGTATCCTTCAGATGTGCGGGAAGTCGTAGAGCGTGAAATTATTAGTCTACAACTTCTGAGCATAAACTAAACACCATCGAGCATGAAATCATAGACTTGTAGTTCCTGAGCGTGAAGTCGTAGGTTTGTAGCCTCTCGAGCATAAAGCTACTGAGCACAAAGGCATCTAGGCATAAAATCCAACTTGTAGCCGTCGAACGTAAAGCCGTAGATTCATAGCTGTCGAGCGTAGAAAGCTCCTTAGTGTAGAACTGTAGATTTGTAGCTTCTGAAAAGAAAATTTTTCCGAGCGTGAAGTCGCAGATCTGTTGCTTCTGAGCGTAAACTAAGCACCATCGAGCGTGAAATCATAGACTTGTAGTTTCTGAGCGTGAAGTCGTAGGTTTGTAGCCTCTCGAGCATAAAAGCTACTGAGCACAAAGGCATCTGGGCATAAAACCCGACTTCTAGCCGTCGAACGTAAAGCCGTAGATTCGTAGCTGTCGAGCGTAGAAAGCTCCTTAGCATAGAACTGTAGATTTGTAGCTTCTGAAAAGAAAAAAATTTCGAGCGTGAAGTCACGGATCTGTTGCTTCTGAGCGTAAACTAAGCGCCACCGAGAGTGAGATCATCGATTTGTTATCTCCTGGCATGAAGTCGTAGTGTCACGACCCGCACCCGGAATTTGGGCATGAGTCGTGGGTACGTCCAGCCTACGCCGCAGCATCGGCGGTAGAACGCTGTCTAGGTCTAAACATAATATATCCTGTCAATAATCTCAACTCCGTACGGAGGACAAAGATAAAAAAATCACAGTTCTATGATATACTCAATCTCAAGCTAATAGAAATCATAGCACGATGATAATAGAAAAGAGTTCTAATAAAAACCAACCACAATAATCCAACTCAAATCCTGGGTCTAAATGACCTCACAAAGTCACAAAATAATAAATACACCTCAGTCTCAGTCTAAAACAATAATGCAAAAAAAGTAGTCTAAGAGCAGCCAGGTACGTTCTCCTCTAGGCTAGGCAACTCCTCTGGGGTTTCTGGAGTGAAATCACCCTCTAATCCTGGGCTGTAATGAGTGGGGCAAAGATCCTCCAGGTCCTCTGAAAAATGTTATCCAGTCAGGATTGGAGCGAAGCACAAGCACTAACAGCAGTTTCATTAAATTGACAAAATCTATAAACAGTGTAAGAGATACAAGATGGAAATAAATGCTGAAAATGAGAAGTACAGGAGAAATAAAATAGACAATAGAGCATCTAGCAATGAACAATAAACAGTGAATGCTAGAACAAGTAAATCTGAATAAAGATAAAACATCTAGCTAAGTGTTTGAAATATTAGTTTATTATGTGATCGGCTTGGGACTAGATCAGGCTGGTTATATATGATTAGCTATGATTCTTGAAGGTCAGGCTAACCATATGGTTAGCTATGATGCATGATAATGGTCAGGCTAATCATATATAACAGCTATGAAGCATGATGATGGTCAGGCCGCACCCGACGTGAGAAGTGGGGTGAGCTATGATGCATGGTAAGGATTTGGATATGATCACATAATCTACTAATAATTCCCCATCCCCAGCTAGCACGGTGGATTCCAATCACGACTCCTCATGATGGGGATCTAGGGTGCTAACTCGTGTATCCACAGTGTCGGAATCAAGTATGTAATACACTACAATTTATAGAAGTAATCAACAATGAAAACTGTCAGAGAATGTACTCGCCTGTGGTCCTGAGCAAAATGTGAGGATCGATGTCCAAAATGGAATCACAATGACCTATATATAAGATAATAATGTTAAAATGGTGTTTGGAATATTAAAAGTGATTAGCTAAGTTGAAATGGGGTGTTAGGCCATTTCTAGGTCTATACTAGGTGTTACTAAGTCACTCTAGGTTTTTGGTCAATACTAGTTAATACCTTGCTTCTAGGTTCATACTAGCTATTGTTAACTAATACTAGTTAAATACACTATATCATATGTTCTATACTTACAATATAGACTCTATATAATTACTATCTCTAATATCTTAGCTATACTTATTATATCACTCTAATATCTCTCATAACCCAATTAATCTTGAATACCTTGACCAATACCTTGCACCATAACATATACCTTAGTATCTCATCAAACCTATACCATTACCTTACCAACACTATTACCCATATCTTATACTAAACTCCTACCTCATATACATACTGACACTCAATACCTCACTGCACACAACACATACTCACACTGATGTTCACACAGGTTGCCACTTACTGATACTCTAGACTAACACTGACTGGGAATTACCCACACTGGGAACTCTTGTACACACTGATATACTACACACCCACACACTGTTAACCCTACTAAGAACACACAGCTATACATACTGACACAAATAACTCACCCAATTCAATACACTCACACACACATACCTATATTATCTCAGGTCTGATACTCTAGGGAAACCCAATACAACATAACCCATCACTTCTAAAATTCAACACTGAACTATCCTAATTACCTACACAGTTGCATTGAATCTGGGAACAATCAGCTACACATCTACCCATTGGTTCATTCACTCCCCTATACATTAATACACAACACACAGAACCTACTGTTGAACTTGGGACAACTCTACACACAGGTATTCTCACATAGTTGACTGATACACCACACTACTCATACATACACATGTAGACATAGCCCCTGGACTGCTACTGCACTGCTAAACTCACTCACACAACTGTACAAAGTCTAACACACCTACCCACACTAATACACAGTTTGAGTTCTGATACACAGAACCTAATCTACACAACACTATCTATACACACAGGTAATACTCTGAGATTCATATACTGACACTCTAGTGATACACACACACACCCACAGTACACAACTGCTAACAGGTCTGGTTACCCAATCTCACTGCACACACACATATGCACACAGCACAGCACAGTTCACCCACTGTTTCCCCTTTATTGGTACACCTCCAGTTGCTGATACTCTTACTAACTCAGGAACATAGGCCCTTACTGAAGCCAGTGTATCAGTCTTTACTTGATACACTGAGAACCAAAACTAAGGGCTTCCTTCTACCCCAACCTGGGACACAACTCGATCCCCCTCTGTCACCTCACTGAAATCTGCAGTTGACACAACCCAAAACCTACACACACAAATTCCTAACCCAACTGCACACACAGGAAATTATCTAATACCCTAAAATCCACACACAAGTCAGTACACACACCATCTAGACACACACGCAACATCCACAATAATATACTGCACACAATACTTAAACACACAGTTATAAGGATACTCAAAGATGCTGAAAACCCGATACTGACCAATACAAGAGAATCTTCGACTGATACACATGCTACACAGTCCTCACAACCCATCTCCTAAAATACTGAGACATACACGGTTCTTCTAATGCACACAGGAAAATACACAAGTTTAACAGACTTCCCCAATTCAAATACACTGATACATAACCTACACATATACTGATATCTGCACAGCAACACATATATTACTGATACATTCTGCACAGGGTCATACACAAGTTCACATAGTTCTAAGGTACTGAACTCACACAGGGAAACGTATAGCCACATACACAGTACATCTCTCCCAAACCCGACTGTACAGTGAATCCCCCTCTTCAAATCACACACCCATCTACAAACCTAGATATATATACAACACACATCAAATCTATATACATATGTATAATATATATAGACATCATACATCATTCATCAAATTGATTTTATTAGAGTAGGTTAAATAGGTGTTCATCCTTCTTGGCATTTCATCAAGCACATGGTGTGCAAAAACGAAACCCACACTGAGAACTCCTGAAAACCTAAAACAAAACCCTAAATCAACATCTAACCTACACGTAGGAGGGTGAAATCAGTCTATAAGCAACCACCTAGGGTTAGGGTTCACAAAAATTGGGGAAAACCCCATGTTGGTCACCAAAACCCAATCCAAACCCTAAAATCAAAATCCAAACGATAGGGTGGGTTCCTAATGGCCATTAACATCTGAAAACAGGAATTTAATGAAAAAAAAATGGGGTTTTACCTGCAGGGATGGTTTCTCCAATGGAAGTTCTTCCTTCCCAAGTTTCCTTGACTCAAGTTCCCTGCTTTCCTTGCTTTGGAGGAGGAGAAAATGGAACCCTAGGGCTAGATCTCGAAAATTGGGTGGGAAGATGGTTTCTCTTGTGGAGGCTAGGGTTTCCTTTTCTCTACATGAAGAATAGCTTAGAAAGAGGCTTCCTTTTATATTAAAGCAAGTTTAGGGTTTCCATGCCTAGTCTTTTTAGGTTAAACCCCCTGGCCCTCTCATGTAGAACCTAATTAACTCAGGTTTAGGCCTTCTAGGGTTTTGAGGTCCAAGCCAAAAATTAGAATTCTAGGGTTTCACTAGAACAGGTTTACAATTAGGGTTGACTCACTAGGGTCTGTCCTAATGAGTTCTAGGGTTAGACCTAAAACTAAACATTACTAATAATAATATAATTAGTTACAAAACTCAGCAATTAATTAAATTCATAATTTTTCAAAATGGTGAATTTACACAAATGCCCTTATTTGGAAAAGTGGTAGTGACACGTAGGATTGTAGCCTCTCGAGCATAAAAGCTACCGAACACAACGGCATCCGAGCGTAAAACCATAGACTTATAGCTTGCGAGCGTGAAACCGTAGATCTGTTGCTGTCGAGGGTAGAAAGCCCCTTAGCGTAAGAACTGCTGACCTGCTTTGCGCGAAAAACTTTTCGAATTCGCTGACTGTCCGTCTTCTCTGAATAATAGGCTGACGTAGGACCCAATCATAACCGAATATTTAATTAGGAGATTTGGTTCGGGGTCCGAGGAGTCCATCTGAACTCTATATATATCCCAAGTTTTCTGAGAGAAAAACTTTTCATCCGTCTTCTGCGAAAGAAAGCCTCCGACTGTTCGAGCTCTTCTCCGAGTCTTCTCTGAGTCTTCAAAGTTTCCAGTAATGGCCTCTAAGCAATCCTCCTCCTCTAAGGGAAAGAAGATTGATTCCTCTTCTCGTTCTTCTGCCCAAGCAGGAGTGCCTTCGGTTGGACAGGGCGAACCCCATTCTGGGCTGAGCATCCCGTCGATGAGCAGTGCACCCGGCCTGATAGGTAGAGATTTTGGATGAATAAGAACGACTAAAAAATCCTTCGTACACGTTGAACGTGACCGCGCTAGGTCGTCTTCTGTGCTGATAGCCTCTTTGAGGAAAATGATGCACGAAGACGTTTTATCTTTTACGCCCACATTCTAATGTGTAAGCGTAAAAACTCCAGATTTTCGCAGTTGAGGGTAAAAAGCTTTTACTGCCGAAAACTTGGTATATACTGTATAATTTTGAACTTTTACGCTTGTGGATAAAAATTCTGGCGTAATAGCTCGAACCTTGGTAGTCTGGCGTAAAGCACAGACAGTATACTGCCGACTTGAATTTTACGCTTCTGGATGACAATTCTGGCATAAACGATCAAGTTTGTACAGTCTTGGCGTAGAGCTCAGACCGTTGCCTCTTGGCATGTGCTGCGAAATTTGTAACGCCTAGTATAAAACTGATGTGTTTTTCTCGCACCCTTGCAGTTAACTTGGGCGAGTCTCCGCTAGCCGAGGTGATGGGTTCTGCCGCTGGGCTACTGCACTCCAACTATCTGGAGGATCTGTCCCATGTGGTATTTCCTATCTCTGGACCCCAATATCCCAAAGTAAGGGAAATCTTGATATCGGCTCAGGGCGAACGAACGCTGCTGAACATGATTAATGGAGAGCCTTTGACGTATGTAGACGGGGACCAGTATATAAAGCCGGCCTTTCTTTTCGGGGACATGATTGATAAGCGGTCCCAGACGAAGCCAAAGAAAGAACTCTGGGTTTTTCCTGCCGGGAAGTTGGTCTTGAGTCTGCCCAAGATGCCGAGAGATTATCCCATCTCGGCATTCTTCCATGCTACTCATCCCAGGAAGATGTCGTGGACGCTGACTCCCGATCTTCACGGTAGGCAGGGGAAGATCTTTTACCAGAAAGGATCTGGCCTATTTGTCAGCCGCCCTTCCAGTCATGTAACGTCGTTCAGGGGATTATACCGGGCAGTGTCCCGAGTAAAGACAGCTTGGTGCTCCAGTCGGTGCAATTGCCGACCTTTTGCAATAATTTTATGGGGCGCGGAGGAGTATACCCCAAGGTGAACCCTCGGTGTGGTGGATGGATCTCCCCGACAAATCTTCGATGGGCTCGCTTAGTTGATTGGGCTTTGGAGCATTTTCGGATCAAGTTGGAGAACATCGGTCTGTTGGCGGCTGTGAGTGCCACCAGTGTTGGGTTACCTCCGAACCCTAACCTATTTTTGGTACTGATGGAGCGATACATTCTGCTCACCGGGACTTTCGCCACTCCGCTGGGGGAGTTGGGATTGGCCCTTCATGAGATAGCAGAGATCTCGAGACTGCCGATGGGGGATACTCCGTACGAAGAGTATGTTCCCACGAACCGGGAGTTGGGGGATTCAGACCCTCGGGTAGTGAAAGTGTATCAGGAGCTGATGTGCCACAACCTTGCTTGCACCGCCTTCTATGCTGAGCCTTCAAATTTGGCTCACACCAGTAAATGGACGTCCTACCTCTTTTTTCACCGGGCTAGGGCTGCTCAGCCGGAGAAAGTCTTGGATGTCAAGGATGAGCCTGTGAATCCTCTGAGCGTGCTGACTGCTCAGGAAGTCGACGATCTCCTGGAGGATGCTAGGGCTCCGGATCAGATCCTCGTCGAAGGGATAGGAAAATATTCTGCAGGTACTAAGGCCTACAGCTATCTGAGGCATTGCCGCAGGGCTCTATCTAAGGAAGCTCAACAGGCTGGCTTTCTCTCTATATGGCTGCGCCGACTTGTGGTACCCGGCATCGCATCTGCGGATCGTATTCACAGCAATACCTTGTGGCCTGCAGTGCGTCTGGTGTTTGGGGCGAGACTGGGCTTGCTCCCTGCCATGGTGTGCCGCATATAAGCTGGCCTAAGGGCGATGACTGAGGCGCTGCTCACTGATGAAGCTCGGCGTGAAAGCTTTCCCCGGGTGGAATTACCATACCTGTATTTGATGGGATGGTTAATTCTCCATAACCCCCGGGTGATGTCTTTCGGTTCCGACAGTAGCTTGAGGGGGAGTTTCTTGCTGAATTACAAAAAATCCTCTTGGAATGTGCTCACAGTTTTAGACTGTCGGCGGGTGCTGCACTGCGGTCACAGCTGGAAGCTCCTTTGCACTGCCCCCTCTGTTCATCGCAACCAATCGGGGATTAGGCTTGAGGACTCAGGTAGAGATAGGACCACTCTTTCTCCTGAAGCCTTCAATTGGTTGGTCTGTATTAGACCTTCCCACCTGCTGTACAGAAGTGAAGATCACTGCTTCTTCGAACCCTACCTGCCTAGTCGGTTTGCCAGGCAGTTTGGGTATGATCAGTTGCATGTGGGCAATGCCGTCACCAGCTTCAGGTCCAGAGGTGGACTCATCGATGGAGCGAGGGGATGGCGATATTTTATCATGGGCTGTACCGGGGCAATTTTTACTGTGCCCTTCGTCACACCCTCCACGGAGCTGCGCATCCTGCATTCGTATGCCCAGTTCTATGTGGCAACGAACACCTCCCATCGCAATTTTGATATGGGTGGAAGCTTTAGGGTGCCCTCTTCCAAGCCTGGGGGAAGGGTCGAAGTCCCCTCGATTTCTTCTGACGAGGGTGACGAGTCCGCTACTCCGGATGAGCCTCTCGTATCGGTACCGAGGGGTAAAATACCTCCGGCTGCAGGGGCGTTGGTAGTCTCCGGGAAACGAAGGGCTCCCGCTCTGAAGGAGGCTTTCCCTCGTAAGGGGACGAAGAGGATGGTTACTCATCCTCTCCAGATTCCTGGCATTGAGGCTCCTGGAAGTGAGCCTGCTTCTCCCTATGTCGGGGATGATTCTTTGATTGGGGATTCCTCACCTTTTAGAGAGGACCTTCTACAGTTTCGGCCGGTGGCGTCGGAGAATCTCAGCTGGAGGCTGCTACCGCTGCTACTGCTTCAGGTAGTGGAACGAAGTCGCCTTCGAGGCTGGTTATAAGATTCCATATACCTTTGTCCGGATCAGCATTGGGAGAGGCCCCTGCCGTGCCCGTCAGCGCTTCTAGCGAGATTCCAGTTGATGAGCCTCAAGTGGATCTCGGCGAAGACCTGGAAGAGTATTTACCAGCGTCAGTTACCAGGCCCTCTTCTCCAGGTATGACAGCTTGGCTAGCATCACTGTCGTCTTTTCGTGCCTCTTCTTTAGGAAAATTAACATCATGTTTGACATTAACTTCCTCTTGTCTTCTTCTCAGGGGACGACCTCTTCGGGGAGGGCAATGTATATGCGCCCTTCGTCTCCGTGTTAGGTCCTGGCGTTGATACGGAGGCGCCTGATTTTGAAGAGGAAGCATCTTCGGGTGCTGGCTCGCCTGCCGACGAGGTTTCGATACCTCAAGAGGACGACCCTGTCGTTGCGACAATGCCTCCTTCGAGTATGCTGGTTACTTCGTCTGGTGTTGGCGCTTCCTCTTTTGTTGCACCCCCTGTCGAGACGAGGACTGTGGCTACGTCAATTTCGGTCGCCTCTGGAGCGCGGTTCGACAATATTACAACCACTCCAAGCGTGCATTCGGGCCTACCTGCGATGACCGAGCAATATACCGGTATCTTCTACAACACTTTGACAACGCTGATATCAATGGTGTTGGAGAAGAATCTGAATTTTGAGTGTCTGAAGAAGTCCTCTCGATTTTCGATAGAGGCGATCAGGGACCTTGGCGATACTGGTTTAGCTGACCTCCTGGCGGAGGTAGTTAATGGTTTGGAGCAACCAGTTAACGAATACTCGCAGCTATCCCAAGATAGTATTGAAGATTTGGTCCAGGATGATTAAGACTCGCTGGCTGCAAGGCTGGGAGAGTTGGAAGCTCTGAGCAGGTCCGTCGAGATGCGACAGCAGGAGATGAGCGACGAGCACACCCTCTTAGAGTGTGTTGTTCCACAGTTGGCCAAGAGTAAAGCTGAACATGAAAAAAATGAAGCGAGGGTCCGTAAGTTGGAGGCTGAGCTCGCTTTAGCGAAGGAGTGGTCTCGTGCTTCAGCCGCAGGTGTGCATGTGTTACAGAGCCAGATGGAAGAGGCTCAACAGAACTTGGCACATGCGAGTGCCATGCACGCCGCTCTTACACATTCTTTATCTGATTTATCCAGCTTGAATGATGAGGAGATGAGATGGGAGCGAGCTCGAGCTGCCATTTTGGACTCCAGGAATGCGAAGATGGCCAGACTGGCGTAGCAGATTCGCGATTTGACCGCTCCCCCTTCATGATGTACTTTTGCTTTTGCTTTTTAATGTACTTCCGCTCTTTTTTGGGGAATAATAAAGAGGCTTTTCATCTGACTTTGTGGACCCGTTATTTCGGAATGTAAATGACGGGTTTGGGTGAGAGTAATATCAGAGGTAGTATGGACGTGATAGTCTCTCGGTAAACTTTTTTAGCAGGGCGTATCTATTCAGAGGTCATAGGGACATGATAGAATACGGCCCAACTAGTTTCGTTTTTGAAGTAGTTTTGTCAGAATGAGATTTTTGCCTTATTCCACTTGAGCAGAGGAGGTTAAGCATAGTACCTTTTCTGTAATTTGCCATTGATAGGAGCCATTTGTAGGTCTCCGTTAGGCTGGGCTAACCTGTAAGCGCCGTTTGAGAATGTTGTCTCGATTACGTAGGGGCCTTCCCATTTGGGCTGAAATTTGCCCTTGCTCCTGTGAGTGAGAATTATTGGCCTTCTTACAGCTAAGACTAGCTCGCCAACTTTGAACACTCTTTCCTTTACTTTTTGATTAAAAGCTCTGGAAATGCACGCTTGATTGAACGCAATACTCTATTGAGCTTGAAGGCGTTTCTCGTTTAATCCTTCTAGCTCTTGAAGCCTTAAAAGGTCATTCTTTTCCCGAGTTAACTCATTGGCGACTGCTATCCTGAGTGACAGGATTTGGATTTTGATGGGAAGAACTGCTTCGCTCCCGTAGACCAGTGAGAACGGGGTACAACCTGTCGGTGCTCGGACCGTTGTGCGGTATGCCCAGAGACATTCTCCTAGCTTCTCGTTCCAATCTCTTTTGTTCGAAGAGACGAACTTCTTCAAGAGTTTGATAATGGTTTTGTTGAAGGCTTCCGCCAAACCATTAGGGACCGGTGTGACCTCTCTCGCCTATAAAAGGCCGTCCCGGCTCGAGCGGCGTTGGTCTGTAGGGAAGCAGATTTACCCTGCTTTCCTTCTGTTGGAGGATGGGTCTATGCCCATTTTTGTATCCTTCCGCCACTAATCATCTTCTTGTTCGTCGACTGTGGGTGTCGACGAACCGTCTTGGAAGAAGAGGAAGATCTCCACCAATGCGAGAACCTGTCAGAACAGATTCTGGGGGTAGCCTTCCGACGACGACGAGAAAAATCCTTTTTGTAGACGGGATTTCCCTCATACGTAATCATGAGAGATGAAGAAAAACTCTTGTAGATTGGATTTCCCTCATATGTAATCATGATTTTAATCTTTAATAAAGTCATCTTTCTTTCGTGCATATGATCATCTTGCCATACGTTGCTGTAAAGTCTGAATATGTGTAGCTTCGACACGTCTGATTCTTTACGCTGACTCTGTTTAGAAAGAGTGCTAGGTCCTATCCGGTCTTTTACGCATAACTATAGATGCGTAGAAAGCTGCTTTAGCATTCAAGTTTTCGAACCGTCCTGCTATTTTTTAGGAGTGAGGAATCGCATAGAATTCTGAACTGCTGCTTCTGATGAACAGAATTTCTTTGTTCAGAAATCATCTTCAAGAATGATTTCTCGAAAATCCCTTGGAACAGGGTCGAGAAATGGCTGTCAAACTGAGTGCCATCTTGATAGATGAAATATTCAGACTAGAGTCTGGATGAACTTCGAATCGACCCATGAAAAAGAGTAGTTTTTCAATTTTGAACTCTGTATGCTTTGGGTACTTGGGATATCTTGAGGTCAAGAACGAGTATCCTCTGTGTGAACTCTTTGCAACTGACCGCTTTTGAAGACCGTTCAGATGTACATGTGATCTGGCCGGCGTATCCTTCAGATGTGCGGGAAGTCATGGAGCGTGAAATCATTAGTCTGCAGCTTCTGAGCATAAACTAAACACCATCGAGCGTGAAATCATAGACTTGTAGTTCCTGAGCGTGAAGTCGTAGGTTTGTAGCCTCTCGAGCATAAAAGCTACTGAGCACAAAGGCATCTGGGCGTAAAACCCGACTTGTAGCCGTCGAACGTAAAGCCGTAGATTCGTAGCTGTCGAGCGTAGAAAGCTCCTTAGCGTAGAACTGTAGATTTGTAGCCTCTGAAAAGAAAAAATTTTCGAGCGTGAAGTCGTAGATCTGTTGCTTCTGAGCGTAAACTAAGCGCCACCGAGCGTGAGATCATCGATTTGTTATCTGCTGGCAAGAAGTCGTAGGATTGTAGCCTCTCAAGCATAAAAGCTACCGAGCACAAAGGCATCCGGGTGTATAACCATAGACTTATAGCTTGCGAGCGTGAAATCGTAGATCTGTTGCTGTCGAGCGTAGAAAGCTCCTTAGCGTAAGAACTGCTGACCTGCTTTGCGCAAAAAACTTTTCGAATTCGCTGACTGTCCGTCTTCTCTGAATAATAGGCTGACGTAGGACCCAATCATAACGGAATATTTAATTAGGAGATTTGGTTCGGGGTCCGAGGAGTCCATCCGAACTCTATATATATCCCAAGTTTTCTGAGAGAAAAACTTTTCATCCGTCTTCTGCGAAGGAAAGCCTCCGACTGTTCGAGCTCTTCTTCGAGTCTTCTCTGAGTCTTCAAAGTTTCCAGTAATGGCCTCTAAGCAATCCTCCTCCTCTAAGGGAAAAAAGATTGATTCCTCTTCTCGTTCTTCTGCCCAAGCAGGAGTGCCTCCGGTTGGACAAGGCGAACCCCATTCTGAGCTGAGCATCCCGCCGATGAGCAGTGCACCCGGCCTGATAGGTAGAGCTTTTGGGACGAATGAGAACGACTAAAAAATCCTTTGCACACGTTGAACGTGACCACGCTAGGTAGTCTTCTGTGCTGATAGGCTCTTTGAGGAAGATGATGCCCGGAGACGTTATATCTTTTACGCCCACATTTCTAATGTGTCAGCATAAAAACTCCAGATTTTCGCAGTTGAGCGTAAAAAGCTTTGACTGCCGAAAACTTGGTGTATACTGTATAATTTTGAACTTTTACGCTTGTGGATGAAAATTTTGGCGTAATAGCTTGAACCTTGGTAGTCTAGCATAAAGCACAGACAGTATACTGCCGACTTGAATTTTACGCTTCTGGATGACAATTCTGGCATAAACGATCAAGTTTGTACAGTCTTGGCGTAGAGCTCAGACCGTTGCCTCTTGGCATGTGCTGCGATATTTGTAACGTCTAGTATAAAACTGACGTATTTTTTTGCACCCTTACAGTTAACTTGGGCGAGTCTCCGCTAGCCGAGGTGATGGGTTCTGCCGCCGGGCTGCTGCACTCCAACTATCTGGAGGATCTGTCCCTTGTGGTATTTCCTATCTTCGGACCCCAATATCCCAAAGATAGGGAAATCTTGATATCGGCTCAGGGCGAGCGAACGCTGCTGAACATGATTAATGGAGAGCCTTTGACCTATGTAGACGGGGACCATTATATAAAGTCGGCCTTTCTTTTTGGGGACATGATTGATAAGCGGTCCCAAACGAAGCCAAAGAAAGAACTCTGGGTTTTCCCTGCCGGGAAGTTGGTCTTGAGTCTGCCCAATATGCCGAAAGATTATCCCATCTCGGCATTCTCCCATGCTACTCATCCCAGGAAGATGTCGTGGACGCTGACTCCCGATCTTCACGGTAGGCCGGGGAAGATCTTCTACCAGAAAGGATCTGGCCTATTTGTCAGCCGCCCTTCCGGTCATGTAATGTCGTTCAGGGGATTATACCCGGGCAGTTTCCCGAGTGAAGACAGCTTGGTGCTCCAGCCGGTGCAATTGCCGACCTTTTGCAATGATTTCTTGGGGCGCAGAGGAGTATACCCCAAGTTGAACCCTCGGTGCGGTGGGTGGATCACCCCGACAAATCTTCGATGGGCTAGCTTAGTTGATTGGGCCCTGGAGCATTTTCGGATCGAGTTGGAGAACATCGGTCTGTTGGCAGCTGTGAGTGCCACCAGTGTTGGGTTACCTCCTAACCCTAACCTATTTTTGGCACTGATGGAGAGATACATTCCGCTCACCGGGACTTTCGTCACTCCGCTGGGGGAGTTGGGATTGGCCCTTCATGAGATGGCAGAGATCTCGAGACTGCCGATGGGGGATACTCCGTACGAAGAGTATGTTCCCACGAACCGGGAGTTGGCAGATTCAGACCCTCGGGTAGTGGAAGTGTATCAGGAGCTGATGTGCCACTACCTTGCTTGCACCGCCTTCTATGCTGAGCCTTCAGATTTGGCTCACACCAGTAAATGGACGTCCTACCTCTTTTTTCACCGGGCTAGGGCTGCTCAGCCGGAGAAAGTCTTGGAAGTCAAGGATGAGCCTGTGAATCCTCTGAGCGTCCTGACTGCTCAGGAAGTCGACGATCTCCTGGAGGATGCTAGGGCTCCAGATCAGATCCTCGTCAAAGGGATAGGAAAATATCCTGCAGGTACTAAGGCCTACAGCTATCTGAGGCATTGCCGCAGGGCTCTATCCAAGGAAGCTCAACTTGCTGGCTTCCTCTCTATATGGCTGCGCCGACTGGTGGTACCCGGCATCGCATCTACGGATCGTATTCACCACAATACCATGTGGCCTGCAGTGCGTCTGGTATTTGGGGCGAGACTGGGCTTGCTCCCTGCCATGGGGTGCCACATACAAGCTGGCCTGAGGGCGATGACTGAGGCGCTGCTCACTGATGAAGCTCGACGTGAAAGCTTTCCCCGGGTGGAATTACCATACCTGTATTTGATGGGATGGTTAATTCTCCATAACCCCCGGGTGATGTCACCTGGTTCCGGCAGTAGCTTGGGGGAGAGTTTCTTGCTGAATTACTAGAAATCCGCTTGGAATGTGCTCACAATTTTAGACTGTCGGCGGGTGCTGCACTGCGGTCACAGCTGGAAGCTCCTTTGTACTGTCTCCTCTGTTCATCGCAACCAATCGGGGATTAGGCTTGAGGACTCATGTAGAGATAGGACCACTCTTTCTCCTGAAGCCTTCAATTGGTTGGTCTGTATTAGACCTTCCCACCTGCAGTACAGAAGTGAAGATCACTGCTTCTTCGGACCCTACCAGCCTAGTCGGTTTGCCAGGCAGTTTGGGTATGATCAGTTGCATGTGGGCAATGCCGTCACCAGCTTCAGGTCCAGAGGTGGACTCATCGATAGAGCGAGGGGATGGCGATATTTTATCATGGGCTGCACCGGGGCAATTTTTACTGTGTCCTTCATCACACCCTCCACGGAGTTGCGCATCCTGCATTCGTATGCCCAGTTCTATGTGGCAACGAACACCTCCCATCATAATTTTGATATGGGTGGAAGCTTTAGGGTGCCCTCTTCCAAGCCTAGGGGAAGGGTCAAAGTCCCCTCGATTTCTTCTGACGAGGGTGACGAGTCCGCTACTCCGGATGAGCTTCTTGTATCAGTACCGAGGGGTGAAATACCTCCGCCTGCAGGGGCATTGGTAGTCTCCGGGAAACGAAGGGCTCCCGCTCTGAAGGAGGCTTCCCCTCGCAAGAGGACGAAGAGGATGGTTACTCGTCCTCGCCAGATTCCTGGCATTGAGGCTCCTGGAAGTGAACCTGCTTCTCCCTATGTCAGGGATAATTCTTTGATTGGGGGTTCCTCGCCTTTTAGAGAGGAACCTTCTACAGTTTTGGCCGGTGGCGTCGAAGAATCTCAGCTGGAGGCTGCTACCGCTGCTACTGCTTCAGGTAGTGGAACGAAGTCGCCTTCGAGGATGGTTATATGATTTTATATACCTTTGTCCGTATCAGCATTGGGAGAGGCCCCTGCCGTGCCCGTCAGCGCTTCTAGCGAGATTCCAGTTGATGAGCCTCAAGTGGATCTCGGCGAAGACCTGGAAGAGTATTTGCCAGCGTTAGTTAGCAGGCCCTCTTCTCCAGGTATGACAGCTTGGCTAGCATCACTGTCGTCTTTTCGTGCCTCTTCTTTAGGAAAATTAACGTCATGTTTGACATTAACTTCCTCTTGTGTCACGACCCGCACCCGGTTTAGGGGCACGAGTGCGTGGGTACGTCCAGCCTACGCCGCAGCATCGGCGGTAGAACGCTGTCTAGGTATTGATACTATCTAACTAATGTCACGCAAATATCCAATCTCCATTAGGAGGCACGGATGACACAAATAGATGAACATATACTCAATCACAGGATAACAGCACGATAAGATTTCGAAACATAAATTAAAATTAAACACAACACAAGTCCACAAGAAAAACTTAACTTAACAATATCCAAGAATCATCAAAATGCCGGAGACAAATCCGGTACCAAATAGTCTACTAAAAGAACTAACAAGAAATAATAATTTCCAGCTAGACCTCCTGGAATCACAACTACTACCAAGTCTGCAGCTACTCAGCATAAGGTCCATAAAGTGTCGGACAGCGGTCCACTAAGGCATAGTCTGGAAAAATATTTCCAGTCAGGAAGGAGCAAAGCACAATCTCAAATAACAGTTCCATTAATTGATAATGTCTATAATACAATAAAACATGTCATGCTAGCTACTGAGAAGACAGTGAAATAAATGAAATGGCAATTTTTAAGAGAGACAGGCAATATGATATAGTCAGTGCATGTATGGAAATAAAAAGAACAAGGAACAGTATCATATACGGGTGATGTAGTATATGATCTAAAAATAGAGAACTGTAACTATTCTAAGTGTTTGAAATAGTAGTTTCAAAATGTGATCGGCTTGGGACATGTACAGTAGCTACAGTCTGGCTAATCATACGTGGGGGTATGATTGACACCAATAATATTTAATTATGCAATGGGTATTTGATCACATTTCTCACTAGCCATTTCCCCGCCCCCAACTAGTACTGTGGATCCAATCATGACACGTCACGAATATACAACATTGTCTAATATATTAAGTACAATGTCTAATAAATTATTTACAATGTCTAATATCAATGTCTAATGTAAATGTCAATGTCAATGTAAATGTCGTGTATAATGTCGATACGAAAATCAAGGTAACATCTCATGACTGCAGATCCAAGCTATACTAGTCCGTGTAGCACAGTGTCAAAGATTCAGTTGTAACATTTCAAGATCATTGAACTTATAGCTATTATCAAGAATTGGAAATTATCAGAGAATGTACTTGCCTCGGGTCCTTAGCTGGTATTTATGGATGTCCTGTTCCAGAGTATCACCTGGTAACCAACAGTCCTATAAACACATTACAATATAACATGTGTATCAGGGGCTATACTAACACAAAATAGAAATACACTGGCCTTAGGGCTATGCCAGGTACGGTAGGGGTCATCTACTAGATAGGTCAACTATATCTTAATACCCCTTAATTACAATAATAGATATAAGTAAAATATATATATACTTTAAAATAATGATTCTTGTATCTATATATAAACATAATAATTTATACTTACAATATTTTATACATGCACCAAATTTAAATACATTTACAATATATATATATATACCTTTTAAAATTACATATTTAATTTATACTAGTGTATACTCATATATATGCCAAAAATACATTAATTAAATATAAATACTTTACATTTTATATACAAATTACATGAAATACATATACTAATTATTTATACAATTAAATAAAATAATTACTATACATATTTATATTTTAAATACTTACATTATATATACTATACATATACAATTTAATATATACTTATACATATACAATTTAAATTAAATACATATACTAATTACCACATTAATTAAATATAAATACTTTACATTAATTATACATACAAATTTAATTAAAAGCATATACTAACTTCACACTAATTTTAAATATAAAAACAAACATTTATATATATATACATTATCAATATATACTCAAATACACATACTAGTATATACAAAGTATATATACTAATTATATACAAAATATATATATATATACCATACTAATATATTTTAAACATTAATTTAATTTAATACTATACACATTTATTAATATATCTACAATATACCTTGGTTATATATATATTTACTAGTTTTCTCATTAATTAAAATATATAACAAATATATATATATACATATACATTTGATATATATATATATACATATATATATATATATATATATATATATAGATATATATATATAAAGAGGGAAGGGGAGAGGGGGAGAGGCTTACTGAAGGGGGGGGGGGTCGGCCGGAGCACGGCCGCCGGAGTTGGCCGCCGGTGGTGGAGTTGAATGGTGTTGAAGGTGGTGGTGGATATTTGAAGGAGGAGAGGGAGTAGTGGGGTGCAGCAGAGGGGTTCGGCCGGAGCGCCGGTCAGCAGGGAAGTCGGGGAGGATCTCGCCGGAGTTCTGGGTCGGTGCAGGTCGGTGCAGCGGGAGCCGGGGGTCGGAGTGACACGGGTCGCCGCCTGGGAGAAGCAGAGGGAGGTGGAGCAGCCGCTCGCCGGGCTGGGGTCAGCGGAGCCGGACTGAGCAGGGGGTAGCCGCCGCGGGTGCAGCGGCTTAGCCGGTTGGCCGCTCGCCGGAGACGCGCAGGCAACGCCTGCCGGTGCAGAGGGGGCCGGGAAGCACAGTAAGGGGTGGAGTTGAACAGTAAGTTCCCCCCCCCTTTACCAATATTTGAATTCCAAAAATCAAAACAAAAGAGGAAGAAGAAAAGGAAGGAAAGAGAAGAAGAAAAGAAAAGAATAAGAGAAGAAGAAGAAAGGGAATTTCCAACGTAGGAGAGAGGGGCTTGAGGAATTTTTGGAGGATTGTGAGGTGGTGTTTTCTAGGTTGCATAGGGATTAGGGTTTGATGGTACAAGTCATTAAATAGGAAGAGAGGGTGTGATGTAGGGTGAGGATTTGTCCCACTTAAATGAGTGGCTATGATGATTCATGAAGGAAATTAATTCATGGGGAATGAGGGTTCTTAATTAAAATTAATAGGCTCCCTCATTGATTAAAATAATTAGGTGTTGGCACCTACAATTGAATAATTGCAACTTAGCCCCTTAAATTTGGGAAATTGCACAAACACATGAAATAACGAAAATAGGGCGGGCGATTTGGGGTCCGAAGTTTTGTAGGGTCAGGGGGTACTGTAAGACTGGTACGGGCTCAATTTGTAGGGCACTGGAATTAAATTGGGATTTAAAATCAGATAAAATGGTATCCTCAATTTAAATAGAAATAAATGCAAGTTGTGTTCAACAATTAATTAGGAGTACTTGGGATCAAAATCAGGTCAAGTCATCAATACCAATATTGAAGAAGACTCAGAACAGAATATTACCCTAATTTGGGCCGCACGAAAAATAGGTCAAGATGGCTTCCAATTTTTGATTGGAACGCACAACGATACAAAATAGGAAATTAAAATAAACGTCCGCGACGATTTTTGTGCGGCCAGAAACAATGCACAGGGAGCAAAATTATGAGTTGCAAAAATAGCAGAATTGAAGGCGGACATGTCTAGAGCAAGATTGTGAAATTTGTTGGAAGACAAAAGTCTGGATAGTGCTCCAAATATCGAAGCAAAGGCAAATGCGCAAAATATTAAATAAAACACAGTAATTAATTATAAACTCCAAGAATTAAATTCTAGATAAAATAATTAACCTCAAAATTCCATAATTCGGACAGGTGCTATCTACTGGCTTCTAGGTCAGTCTGCTAGCTAATATAAAATAATAACACTGCATATAATTATATATTTAATTACACATCACACATAATAATTATTTAAATCAATATACTATTATGCAATTAATTAATTATAAATAACATAATATTAAATATTGTAAAAATTCGAAAATACCCCTGTTTTCAGAATGTGGTAGTGACAAGTCTACCCACCTTAAAAGAATTTCGTCCTCGAAATTTAAAATCCTCATATTAGCATTTAATCATACACATTATTATTCCCTCAATTAAATTCATCAACCACGAATAATCCACAAGGTCTTTTCAAAATCTCAAAAATCTAAAATTGTTGTATAACCTGAAAAATCTTCAAGTAAAATCAAAGTCCATCAAAAATTTTCTTGAAAGTTTTTAGCTACTAATTCGATACTCAGAATTTAATATCCACTCCTCAAAAACTCAACAATATGATATTTAAGGATTCTCCAAATGTCACATCCCATGTAAAATTCTAAAATTCATAACTTGCAAATAAATAAATACATTGATAAATCTCCCAAATTTCCAAATTAATAACCAACTTAAACATGTCATAATCCTTCCTGGAATTAATACATCATAATTTCCGTCATGTTAAATTCTTGACCCTTTATTTAAATCAATGTTTATCCTCGAATTTTTAAATCCTCGATGGTTTTATTTATGTATTTATTCCCATCAAATTTAAATTCCTTATATCATATAATCATGAACTACTCCATATTGTTATTTCACAATAAATTCTTCAAAGATTCTATAAATAGCATATCCCTAAAAATCTTCAAAAATAAATCAAATCACATTCTTATCACAATATTCTCTAAAATTTTAAGTTTATAACGAAATACAAGAATTTAATATTCAACCCTCTAATTGAACTCTATTCAATGCATATTTCAAAAAATTGAATCTCGTCCCAAATTTGAATTTAACACTAATCCATTGGTGTTCTTATCCCTCGATTTTTTTTTTTTTTCTCATAATATGCAACGATGTAATACTTATGGAACCTCCAATACAATATTCAAAATATAAGTTCTCAACTTGCAGTCCAACAAATATATCGATGGCCTTCTTAAATTTCTCAAATTCAATGATAAATTCAATCATTTCATAATTTTCTAAAAATCAATGATTTAACAAAACTTCAATTACGCCATATCAAAATTCCAACTCTTTATTTAATTTAATATTTTTCCTCAAAATTTTGGCACCTTTTCTCTCTTTGTCAAGTCATAACCTCTTTGTTAATCTTTATTACAGTTAAATCCTCAACAATCAAAGTCTAAGAGAATTCTACCTACACCCATACAACATGCAACCTAAAGGGATTATGTATGATCATGGTGTCTTTTGCCAGGTATTACAGTCTCTGTATCAGGGGTACCACTAACTACATTATAACAAGAAATCATGCATACAATTATTGTACCAAGGAATCAATCAATTAATCAAGTAGATAGGAACAGAATGAAGGAAAGAACAGAACTTGCTAACACATTACCTGCAGTATCGGTCTCCCCGACCGTCATTGCAAATGCCTGTCCTGCTGGGGTGGTTCCCTTTGCAGGTGCTGAGCAATGTACGGTTCCACAGGTAGCCTAACTGGATCTCTATAATCTGAAGTTGTGCGCTGGCCGGGAAGATAAGAGGCTCGAAGACAATCCCTTACTCGATGTCCCGCAGTGCCGCAAAGCAAACAAAGTCCTAGCCTCGTTCTACAGCTCTCCCAAAGGTGACCTGGCTTCTTACAGAAGTGACAAGTTCGTTGATCCTGCTGTACAGGAACTGGTGCCGGGTACTGCTGTTGATACTGAAATGCCCTCGGCTGCCACTGGCCAGGATACTGCTGGGCAACTCTCTCAACTGTCTGTAGTGCCATCTGGTGAGCGTTCTCCATGCTCTCTCTCATCAGCTCGGTTTGTGCCTGGTGCGCTTCTGCTTGCACCCTCTGAGCCTCAGCTTGAACTCGCTGAGCATCTGCCGCCATTTTCTGGGCCTCTACCATGCCTTGGATCAAGGTGAACATCTGTGCTCCGTCAAAGGGCAAACCTCCGGAAATCAGAGTCGGTGGAGGAGGAAGGTCGTCCGTCACAGCTGTGGCTATCTTCTGAACAGGTGGAGAAGGAAGATCACCTACGTGCATCGGAGATGTAGGAGGAATTACTGCTGTCTGTCCCTCAGGTGGAGATGTGGCAGACCCTTCTAAAGCTGGTGTTCCCGCTCTCGTAGATAGTGTCTTCGGCAACATCCTGAAGACAGATCCCAACGAATCAATTTAGGCAAAATGCGATATCATCAAGGGAGGACAGTACAGTTCTAAAGAAGCAACATTCAAGATAAATAGATTGGAAATAAACCTTAGTTGATTGCACAGATCAAAGATGCATCCATGGTTGATACCTCTATCCTTATAGGTACCACAGTTCTATCACAAGCACTCTCACTGCTAGCTTCCTTACCTACTGCAATCGCTAATACTAGTTAATCTTATCACTCAATGCATATCAATTTCAATACACTATACTAAGTACTGCACTTTCTAGTACAACCCTTGATGATCACCCAAGTCAGTTTGCAGTGAATATCAATCATGCTCAAGCCAACATATCCTTACACATGCATCTTACCTACTTATCATATCTCTCCCATTATAAAATCTTATCCTCAAATAAATATTCCTCAAAATAACTCCTCGAATAAAAATTAAAGTAAATGTATACACTTTCCTCAAGGTCAATTATTTAAATACTGAAATGAAAACTTAATCACACAAAATCCTTACAAACTTGTCTAGGTTTAATGAATCGAATCTGAATCCTCAAAAATAAAATTTTAATAACCATATTTCAACTCTTCAATTTCAAAATTTTGCAATTCATTGAAATCTTCAAAATAAGATTTTATTAACATAATATCTCAACCTCTCTAAATTTTTAAAATTTGAAATTCATTTTCAATCCTCAAAATTAAAATTAAAATCCACCCTTCGTAGTCCAATAGCCCTAATGTTAATCATTTTCACTGTCCTCATCGACATGTGTTATCAGATAATATCATAATTCAGTCTGCAAATTCTTTTTAATATAAAATCAACCCTACAATGAAACCCAAAATCCTAACTTAAATACCTAATTAACAACAATCAAATCAAGTGAAACCAAAATCCTAATTTAATAACAAATCAACAATGATCAAATTCAATATCACTAAGTGAGAATGGACAGAACAAGGGAATGAATTTAAATTAGAAGTTTCAACAAGATTCTCAGGGGTCATCCCAGGAATCTCTCAAGAAATTGTGATTGAGTATTTGCTCTCGTCCTAGTATCCTATGTCCTATGTCCTATAGCAGGCACGCAGTAGTATAACAAGGATGTCACACTACTACGACATCGCACAACTCGCGAAGTCTTGACCTGCATGGGCCACCACTAAAAACGTGTCACGACCCGCACCCGGTTTAGGGGCACGAGTGCGTGGGTACGTCCAGCCTACGCCGCAGCATCGGCGGTAGAACGCTGTCTAGGTATTGATACTATCTAACTAATGTCACACAAATATCCAATCTCCATTAGGAGGCACGGATGACACAAATAGATGAACATATACTCAATCACAGGATAACAGCACGATAAGATTTCGAAACAGAAATTAAAATTAAACACAACACAAGTCCACAAGAAAAACTTAACTTAACAATATCCAAGAATCATCAAAATGCCGGAGACAAATCCGGTACCAAATAGTCTACTAAAAGAACTAACAAGAAATAATAATTTCCAGCTAGACCTCCTGGAATCACAACTACTACCAAGTCTGCAGCTACTCAGCATAAGGTCCATAAAGTGTCGGACAGCGGTCCACTAAGGCATAGTCTGGAAAAATATTTCCAGTCAGGAAGGAGCAAAGCACAATCTCAAATAACAGTTCCATTAATTGATAATGTCTATAATACAATAAAACATGTCATGCTAGCTACTGAGAAGACAGTGAAATAAATGAAATGGCAATTTTTAAGAGAGACAGGCAATATGATATAGTCAGTGCATGTATGGAAATAAAAAGAACAAGGAACAGTATCATATACGGGTGATGTAGTATATGATCTAAAAATAGAGAACTGTAACTATTCTAAGTGTTTGAAATAGTAGTTTCAAAATGTGATCGGCTTGGGACATGTACAGTAGCTACAGTCTGGCTAATCATACGTGGGGGTATGATTGACACCAATAATATTTAATTATGCAATGGGTATTTGATCACATTTCTCACTAGCCATTTCCCCGCCCCCAACTAGTACTGTGGATCCAATCATGACACGTCACGAATACACAACATTGTCTAATATATTAAGTACAATGTCTAATAAATTATTTACAATGTCTAATATCAATGTCTAATGTAAATGTCAATGTCAATGTAAATGTCGTGTATAATGTCGATACGAAAATCAAGGTAACATCTCATGACTGCAGATCCAAGCTATACTAGTCCGTGTAGCACAGTGTCAAAGATTCAGTTGTAACATTTCAAGATCATTGAACTTATAGCTATTATCAAGAATTGGAAATTATCAGAGAATGTACTTGCCTCGGGTCCTTAGCTGGTATTTATGGATGTCCTGTTCCAGAGTATCACCTGGTAACCAACAGTCCTATAAACACATTACAATATAACATGTGTATCAGGGGCTATACTAACACAAAATAGAAATACACTGGCCTTAGGGCTATGCCAGGTACGGTAGGGGTCATCTACTAGATAGGTCAACTATATCTTAATACCCCTTAATTACAATAATAGATATAAGTAAAATATATATATACTTTAAAATAATGATTCTTGTATGTATATATAAACATAATAATTTATACTTACAATATTTTATACATGCACCAAATTTAAATACATTTATAATATATATATATATATACCTTTTAAAATTACATATTTAATTTATACTAGTGTATACTCATATATATGCCAAAAATACATTAATTAAATATAAATACTTTACATTTTATATACAAATTACATGAAATACATATACTAATTATTTATACAATTAAATAAAATAATTACTATACATATTTATATTTTAAATACTTACATTATATATACTATACATATACAATTTAATATATACTTATACATATACAATTTAAATTAAATACATATACTAATTACCACATTAATTAAATATAAATACTTTACATTAATTATACATACAAATTTAATTAAAAGCATATACTAACTTCACACTAATTTTAAATATAAAAACAAACATTTATATATATATACATTATCAATATATACTCAAATACACATACTAGTATATACAAAGTATATATACTAATTATATACAAAATATATATATATATACCATACTAATATATTTTAAACATTAATTTAATTTAATACTATACACATTTATTAATATATCTACAATATACCTTGGTTATATATATATTTACTAGTTTTCTCATTAATTAAAATATATAACAAATATATATATATACATATACATTTGATATATATATATATACATATATATATATATATATATATATATATATATATAGATATATATATATAAAGAGGGAAGGGGAGAGGGGGAGAGGCTTACTGAAGGGGGGGGGGGTCGGCCGGAGCACGGCCGCCGGAGTTGGCCGCCGGTGGTGGAGTTGAATGGTGTTGAAGGTGGTGGTGGATATTTGAAGGAGGAGAGGGAGTAGTGGGGTGCAGCAGAGGGGTTCGGCCGGAGCGCCGGTCAGCAGGGAAGTCGGGGAGGATCTCGCCGGAGTTCTGGGTCGGTGCAGGTCGGTGCAGCGGGAGCCGGGGGTCGGAGTGACACGGGCCGCCGCCTGGGAGAAGCAGAGGGAGGTGGAGCAGCCGCTCGCCGGGCTGGGGTCAGCGGAGCCGGACTGAGCAGGGGGTAGCCGCCGCGGGTGCAGCGGCTTAGCCGGTTGGCCGCTCGCCGGAGACGCGCAGGCAACGCCTGCCGGTGCAGAGGGGGCCGGGAAGCACAGTAAGGGGTGGAGTTGAACAGTAAGTTCCCCCCCCCCTTTACCAATATTTGAATTCCAAAAATCAAAACAAAAGAGGAAGAAGAAAAGGAAGGAAAGAGAAGAAGAAAAGAAAAGAATAAGAGAAGAAGAAGAAAGGGAATTTCCAACGTAGGAGAGAGGGGCTTGAGGAATTTTTGGAGGCTTGTGAGGTGGTGTTTTCTAGGTTGCATAGGGATTAGGGTTTGATGGTACAAGTCATTAAATAGGAAGAGAGAGGGTGTGATGTAGGGTGAGGATTTGTCCCACTTAAATGAGTGGCTATGATGATTCATGAAGGAAATTAATTCATGGGGAATGAGGGTTCTTAATTAAAATTAATAGGCTCCCTCATTGATTAAAATAATTAGGTGTTGGCACCTACAATTGAATAATTGCAACTTAGCCCCTTAAATTTGGGAAATTGCACAAACACATGAAATAACGAAAATAGGGCGGGCGATTTGGGGTCCGAAGTTTTGTAGGGTCAGGGGGTACTGTAAGACTGGTACGGGCTCAATTTGCAGGGCACTGGAATTAAATTGGGATTTAAAATCAGATAAAATGGTATCCTCAATTTAAATAGAAATAAATGCAAGTTGTGTTCAACAATTAATTAGGAGTACTTGGGATCAAAATCAGGTCAAGTCATCAATACCAATATTGAAGAAGACTCAGAACAGAATATTACCCTAATTTGGGCCGCACGAAAAATAGGTCAAGATGGCTTCCAATTTTTGATTGGAACGCACAACGATACAAAATAGGAAATTAAAATAAACGTCCGCGACGATTTTTGTGCGGCCAGAAACAATGCACAGGGAGCAAAATTATGAGTTGCAAAAATAGCAGAATTGAAGGCGGACATGTCTAGAGCAAGATTGTGAAATTTGTTGGAAGACAAAAGTCTGGATAGTGCTCCAAATATCGAAGCAAAGGCAAATGCGCAAAATATTAAATAAAACACAGTAATTAATTATAAACTCCAAGAATTAAATTCTAGATAAAATAATTAACCTCAAAATTCCATAATTCGGACAGGTGCTATCTACTGGCTTCTAGGTCAGTCTGCTAGCTAATATAAAATAATAACACTGCATATAATTATATATTTAATTACACATCACACATAATAATTATTTAAATCAATATACTATTATGCAATTAATTAATTATAAATAACATAATATTAAATATTGTAAAAATTCGAAAATACCCCTGTTTTCAGAATGTGGTAGTGACATCTTGTCTTCTTCTCAGGGGACGACCTCTTCGGGGAGGGCAATGTATATGCGCCCTTCGACTCCGTGTCAGGTCCTGGCGTTGATACGGAGGTGCCTGATTTTGAAGAGGAAGCATCTTTTGGTGCCGGCTCGTCTGCCGACGAGGTTTCGATACCTCAAGAGGACGACCTTGTCGTTGCGACAATGCCTCCTTCGAGTATGTTGGTTACTTTGTCTGGTGTTGGCGCTTTCTTTCGTGTCGCACCCCCTGTCGAGACGAGGACTGTGACCACGTTGATTGCGGTCACCTCTGGAGCGCGGTTCGACAACATTGCAGCCACTCCCAGCGTGCATTCGGGCCTAGCTGCGCTGACCGAGCAATATACCGGTATCTTCTACAACACTTTGACAACGCTGATATCAATGGTGTTGGAGAAGAATCTGAATTTTGAGCGTCTGAAGAAGTCCTCTCAGTTTTTGATAGAGGCGATCAGGGACCTTGGCGATGCTGGTTTAGCTGACGCCCTGGCGGAGGTAGTTAATGGTTTGGAGCAACCCGTTAACGAATACTCGCAGCTATCCCAAGATAGTATTGACGATTTGGTCCAGGATGAATACGGCTCGCTGACTGCAAGGCTGGGAGAGTTGGAAGCTCTGAGCAGGTCCCTCGAGATGCGGCAGCAGGAGATGAGCGACGAGCACACCCTCTTAGAGTGTGTTGTTCCCCAGTTGGCCAAGAGTAAAGTTGAACATGAGAAAAATGAAGCGAGGGTCCGTAAGTTAGAGGCTGAGCTCGCTTTAGCAAAGGAGTGGTCTCGTGCTTCAGCTGCCAGTGTGCATGTGTTACAGAGCCAGATGGAAGAAGCTCAACAGAACTTGGCACATGCGAGTGCCATGCACACCGCTCTTACACATTCTCTGTATGATTTATCTGGCTTGAATGATGAGGAGACAAGATGGGAGCGAGATCGAGTTGCCATTTTGGACTCCAGGAATACGAAGATGGCCAGACTGGCGCAGCAGATTCGCGATTTGATCGCTCCTCCTTCATGATGTACTTTTGCTTTTGCTTTTTAATGTACTTCCGCTCTTTTTTGGGGAATAATAAAGAGGCTTTTCATCTGACTTTGTGGACCTGTCATTTCGAAATATAAATGACGGGTTTGGGTGAGAGTACTATCAGAGGTAGTATGGACGTGATAGTCTCTCGGTAAACTTGTTTAGCAGGGCGTATCTATTCAGAGGTCATATGGACATGATAGAATATGGCCCAACTAGTTTCGTTTTGGAAGTAGTTTTGTCAGAATGAGATTTTTGCCTTATTCCACTTGAGCAGAGGAGGTTAAGCATAGTACCTTTTTAGGAATTTGCCATTGATAGGAGCCATTAGTAGGTCTCCGTTAGGCTGGGCTAACCTGTAAGCGTCGTTTGAGAACGTTGTCTCCATCACGTAGGGGCCTTCCTATTTGGGCTGAAATTTGCCCTTGCCCCTGTGAGTGAGAATCATTGGCCTTCTTACAGCTAAGACTAGCTCGCCAACTTTGAACACTCTTTCCTTTACTTTTTGATTAAAAGCTCTAGAAATGCGCGCTTGATAGAACGCGATGCTCTGTTGAGCTTGAAGGCATTTCTCGTCTAATCCTTCTAGCTCTTGAAGCCTTAAAGGTCATTCTTTTCCCGAGTTAACTCATTGGCAACTGCTATCCTGAGTGACGGGATTTGGATTTCGATGGAAAGAACTGCTTCGCTCCCGTAGACCAGTGAGAACGGGGTGCAACCTGTCGGTGCTCGGACCGTTGTGCGGTATGCCCAGAGACATTCTCCCAGCTTCTCGTTCCAATCTCTTTTGTTCGAAGAGACGAACTTCTTTAAGAGTTTGATAATGGTTTTGTTGAAGGCTTCCGCCAAACCATTAGCAGCTGGATAATACGCCGTAGAGGCGACATTTTGTATCCTATTTTTATCGCAAAATCGATGAAACACTTGGCTGATGAACTGAGGCCCATTGTCATGGATTATGCTTCGGGGAATCCAAAAGCGATAAATGACGTGATGCTTGATGAAGCTGATCACATTAGATATTTTTACCTCAGCGAGAGGGATCGCCTCTGCCCATTTGGAGAAGTAATCTGTGATGGCCAGTATGAACTGGTGACCTCTGGAAGAAGACGGGTGAATAGGACAAATGATGTCCATACCCCATGCTTCGAAAGGCCAGGATGCAACCATAGGATGTAGATGTTCAGACGGCTGGTGTATGAAGTCTGCATGGACCTGATAGGCCTTGCATCGTTTGGCATACTTGATTGTCTGCGATCATAGTGGGACAGTAATATCCCATTCTCCTGATACGATCATGTAGCTTATGACCGGGTTGATGCACCCCGCATAAGCCATCGTGAGCTTCGTGGATGATCTGTTATGCTTCGTCATTAGAGAGACATCTCAATAGCAGTCCGTCGTAGGTCCGGAGATATAGGCATTGTGAAGATGCATCGAAGTAGAAGCGTAATGATCGTCTTTTGACGGATGCTGCTTCTTTAGGGTCCTCCGGCAAAATTCCGTATGCCATAAAATCTATAAAGGGACTTCTCCAATCTCTCGTAGAAGGATCGGTGTTCACAGCATAACTGTGTTCGATGTGAGCGTTGTTCTTCACGCAAAATAGATCTCTATTAAGAAGGATTACCGAATTCTGCCTTCTTATAGGAGTAGCTAAATCTGCAGCTAGACTGGCTAGGGCATCGGCTTTCAGATTCTGAGATCGAGGTACATGCTCTAGGAAGAACCCCTTGAATGTCACAGCTATCTCGACCGTTGCTTGGTGATAGGGGATGAGGTCTGGATTCCGGACTTCATATATTCCCCTGACTTGATTGACGATAAGCAGAGAATCACCAAAAGCTTCCAAAGATTCGACCCCCAGCTCTTTAGCGACCTGGAGCCCGATTAGTAGAGCGTTGTACTCCGCCATATTGTTGGAACAGGGCTCGTTAAGAGAGTATGCTCGATAGATGACGAGTTTATCGGGAGTAACCAGGACAATTCCTACCCCTGAAACCACGTTTCCTTTGGGACCAGTCCTGGAGGCGCCGTCGAAGAATAGTTGCCATGCGTCACTTTCCATTACGGAACTACATTCTACAACTTCGTCGGGAATGTCCTCGTATAATTTGGAGGCCTCCGGGATCGGATGAGCAGCTAGGAAGTCAGCCAATGCTTGGCCTTTGATGGACTTCTGAGGAACGTACACCATGTCATATGGTGTCAATAATATCACCCAAGTTACGAGTTGGGAGTTAAGAACACTTGGCTTGTTCATCAGTACCCGAAGAGGATTGATCTTAGAGATGATGTAAATAGTCTGGCCGGTGACATAGTGCCGCATCTTCTGGATAGCGAACATCAGAGCCAAACATTCTTTTTCTACCGGATTGTACCGGTGCTCAGCTCCGATCATCATTCTACTTAGATAGTAGATAGCCTGTTCATGTCCCGCATCGTTCTTCTGTGCGAGAAGAGCTTCCAGAGAATGGTCCATCGCTCGAACGCACAGGAAGAATGGTCTTCTTACGACGGAAGGCACCAGAACTGGCGGACTAGTGAGGTAGCGCTTGATATCCCCGAACGCTTGCTGACAGGCTTTGTCCCATACGAAGGATACACCTTTCTTCATGAGGCGAGAAAAAGGCTGGCATCTTTCAGAGAGGTTGGATATGAATCTCCGGATATAGGCCAGACGACCTTGAAATCCCCTGAGTTCCCTCAGATTACGGGGTGGTCGTATTTCCAAGATGGCCTTGACTTTATCAGGGTTCACTTGAATGCCTTTGGCGGTAATAACGAATCCCAGAAATTTGTCACTAGATACACCCAGAAAGGACTTTGTAGGATTCATTTTGAGTTGATGTTGGCGCATCAGCTCAAATACCGTCTTTAAGTCTTGGATGTGATTGACCCTGAGGCGGCTTTTGACAGCTATATCGTCTACATAATATTCCACTGTCTTGCATAAATACTTGTGGAATATGTTACTTATAGCCCGTTGGTAAGTAGCTCCGGCGTTCTTCAACCCGAAGGGCATGACCGTATAGCAATATACCCCCAGTGGTGTCCGAAAGGCAGTATGCTTCTCGTCTTCAGGATGCATCTTGATTTGATTGTATCCTGAGAATCCGTCCATAAAAGACATACGTTCGAAACCGCAGGTATTGTCGATCATGACGTCTGTGATGGGAAGAGGAAACTCGTCCTTGGGGCAGGCTGCGTTCAGATCTCGGTAATCGATGCAGACTCGTACTTTCCCATTCTTCTTCATGACCGGGACAACATTGGCGACCCAGTCGGGATATTGTTCCTCCCGGATGAAACCGCAGGCTATCAACTTCTTGACTTCAGATTCAATGGCGTCCATCATATCCGGGCAAAACCGGCATTGGTGCTGCTTTACAGGCTTTGAATCGGGCAATATATTGAGTTTATGAGTAGCCACCTTGGGATCAAGTCCTGGCATATCCTTATAATTCTACGCAAAGACGTCGATGTATTCTCTTATCTGTTGAATGACTTCTCCCCTTTCAGCTGGGGAAAGATTGTTACTGATAAATATCGGCTTTGGTGAAAGTTCATCCCCAATATTAATCTGGATAACTTTGTCTTTGGTGGGAGGTTCTCTCTGTTCGAAGCAAAATTCCCACTGTGTATCCATTTGCTGAGCCCAAGCGTCATTCTCGAATAGTTTGGATTCTTGTTCGTCTGATTCGAAGGGATCCGTCACTACCATATTTACTGGTAATGTTTGCTCGAGAGAACGAGATGAGTTGGAGGGCGATGAGCCATCTTGAAAAGGGGAAAAGGTGTCCTCATCTGACTTGGAAGTCGTAAGGGAGGTGGCATACCCTAATCCAAAATGAGTTTATTGATAGTGGGGATTGCCGTACGGCGGTATTCGTCTGCCTTTCCCATAGTTGAGACCTGGCTTCAGTTTTAAGTCATAACCCATATTTTGCATGATCTTTAAGGCTTGCGGGCTGTACCTGTGAACTTGTATTTCACCAGCATCGTCATCGAAGGAATCTTCTCATATAGTCGATTCGTTGTGCGTTCGGCCGAAGACTATTGAATGCTGACTGCTGCGGACAGGCGGAACAATGAAGATAGAGTCCTCATGGGGTCCATATCTCGTGACGATATTGGACGATGACGCTACTTCCCATATGTACGGATGATAGGAATCAATAGCTTCCAAGAATTTTTGCGCTATAGGTTCTATATCGTCATGGGAAGAGGATTCCTGATTTGGAATCTGAGCGTCGATATACTGGAAAAGAGGATGTTTATTATCATTTGGAACTCCGTTCCTGGTTGTATTTACATCAGTCGGCTGCTTGTTGCGCCGAAGGTTGATGACCAAGGGTGGAGGCTTCTGGTTCAAAGTGATCACTAGAGGATCACCCCCTTTTCCTGACCTGGTTTTGTTCAGGTGGATAGCCATAGGCTCCATGGCTTTTGGACGAGTAGTTCGCCCTTTCACTCTGATTGACAGTGGTTGTTCGACAGAGGGTCCTTCAGGCTCCCGGTGGGATTCCTTCTCTGCTTGGGCTGACACCTCCTCCGCGTAGTCTTGAGAGTACAACACGGCATCGGAATAGTAGGATTCTATTCCTTTGAATGAGTTTAGGTCAGCAACCTCCGTTTGTACTGTTCCTTGGGGGTCTACATATTTAAGGCATTGATGTAGAGTTGAAGGAACGATGTTGTAGTCGTGGATCCACGGTCTACCCAGCAAAATATTATAGGATACCTCTGAATCGATGACATAGCATGTAGCTATCGATCTGAGGTTGCCAATCTGGATCCTCAGGCGAATTTTCCCCAACGGCTTACTTCTTCAGGCATTGAAACCCACGATTGTAGTGGTGGTGTAAGCCAATTCGCTGGTAGGAATCCTCAGCGGTCTGAGCAGACTATGAGGAATGATGCTAATTGATGATCCCGGATCTATGTGGATCCGGTCGACCTCCATGGAACCAACATATCCGGTGTAATAGAGGGGTCTGTCATGCCTATTATGTTTTAACAGCATGTCATCTTGTGTGAAAGTGATGTTCGGGACCACCTCCATCACACTGTGGCATTGAGGACACGCCACTGGTTCCTCATCAGGGGACTTGAGCTGGGTCAAGTTTGCTTCCGCCTGTATCAGTGCTTCACTCAGGGCTAGACGAGTGTCTTGGGAGAGCCTGAGTAGCTCAAAGATGGACAACCTGGCTGGTGTATTGGCCAGTTGGGCCAGGATGTCAAAGTTGTATGGCTTCTCTAAATCTTTGTTTTGAATGTTTTTCACAGGTTTATCGAAGCGTACTTCTTTTTGCTTCCCCTTGTCCGCCGAAGTCGGTCTTGCAGGATCGGCCTGTGGTATGGCGGGCTCTGTAGCTGAAGCGTCTGTCGGTGCATCTTCCGGACTTGCTCCATAGTCCTTGAGGTAAGCTTTCCCTGAACGGGTTGCGGACAAAGCCTCGTCTTCGTCTGATGGCGAAGAGGTTGCAACCATATGGCATGGTTTACATTTGGAGTTCTTCCAAGACTTAGCCTTAGCTGCATTAGTCTCTTTATCGAGTTCCGATACCAAATCCGGATGAACCCACATGATCTCACCCCGCCGGGTGGTTAAGGGTACCAGGTCATGATTTTGACCCCTAGCCGGAGGGAGATTGACGATGTTCATCATTGTCCGGGAAATGGGTGTCACACCGTCCGGGACTTATTGGGGAGGCAGATTGCCAAATTGCAGGGAGATCATATTGGCCGTGACCGTCTTCTCGGTGTTATACAGAGTGATGGCCTTAGCATCGATCAGCCCCTGGATCTTCCTTTTCAGTATGTAATACGCCTTGGTCGGGTGGTGTACGTATCTGTGGAAGATGCAATACTTGGGGTTGTTGGCACTGCCGGCTTCACTGGGCCGCTTCTCCTCCGGAAGGGTGATCTTTCCACACTTGATGAGACACTCGAATATACTCGGAATATCGTCGTCGACGAAAGAGTATACTTCGAAAGGCCTTGAAGTCCCAGGTTTCGTCTACGTGGTTGTCGCAGTCTTTTGTCTGGACGTATTGATTGCCAGAGCTTCTTTTCCTTTGGAACTGCGAGGATGGTCGTCGTTGGGGGATGACCTTTTGCCTCTGTCGGAGGTAGAGATCATAATGCCATTGTCGCACGCCTTGCGACTGTTGTCATCGGCGGCCACTGCTGAGATGATGAACGAGGGACAATCGTGGAACTGATATGGTCCTGTGAATACCGAGACCACGGGAAGGAGGTTCTTCCTGCAAATGTCCACCAACGCAGAGTCTGGAACTCCTGGAGGCATCTGTAGCGTGGCTTGACAAAAACGTTCGATGAAGGTACGAACGTCCTCTTTTTCCCTCTGCTTGACTTCGATGAGAGAGGACATAGACATGTCCATTCCTCTCTCGTAGAATTATGTAAAGAATAAAGCCTTGAAGTCTTCGAAGGAAGTAATGCAGTTGTCTGCCAGGCTGCGGTACCACTGGTAAGCCACTCCTGAGAGACAGCCCTTGAACACCCGAGTGAGGAGGGCGTCATTCCCTTGTAGCAACACCGTCATCATACTGAAATAGTTCATGTACTGACTTGGCGATGTTTTCCCCTCGAACAGAGCCATAGTCTGAGGTTTGTATCTTGGAGGAAAAGGGACCTCTTCCCAGATAGCCGGGTAAGGCTGGTTGATTCCCAATTTCTTGAGCTGATCTTTGTGCTTCAAGGCATCGAATTAGGCTTTCAACTCCCGTACTACTTGCATCGGATTTTCAGCCGGTAGCGAGACCACGGATTGGTGCGGAGTCGGTTGTATCGTGACTCCCGCAGGAGGTAATGCATTCTCCGAGTGAGGAAGTGGAGGACTAGCTGACTCTTGATCTAGAGTAGGTTCTTGGACCGTGTTGGATGGTGGCAAGTTCCACCCCCACACGTATCTGTGCTGACGGGACTGATGTTTGAGCCATAGCAGCCGCCTGTTGAGTTAGCATCATCTGGTGCATGTTCTCCATCATGGATTGCATTTGTTTTAGAGACGTCTCCAGTGTAGTGATGCGCTGTTCCTCGCTTCCTGGCGGTGAAGCTTCCTCATGTTCATCTCCAATGGCGTATACTCCCATTTCCCTAGGTACCGTCGAAGGATGTGTATAGGTCGAAAGTTGACTCTATACTCTCAGTATTTGATTCGGGAGAATGGCGACCCCCAGCATCGGAATCAGAGGAGTATGAAGTCAGTTGTTGTGACCTCGAACGAGTGTTCTGGAACACCTACTCTTCAGTGTCTTTGAGGAGTATGTTGAATCTCCTTCGGCTCGGAGTTCCAGAGGACGGACGTCTTGAGCCTGAGCTTCCTCCAGGTATATGTGAAGCCATGTTCACAGATGCATGCGTCGGCGCTTCTTCTAGAAAAGATGGAGAGTAGCTCAGTCGGTCGAAAACTAGCCGTTTTGCCTTAGAACAACAGCAATTAATTACAATCCTGCGACCATCACAACAGTGCTCGCTAGGAGGCGTAATAGCCATGCTGGAAGATTCCCTCTCCTTGCGTTTCTGGATTAGATACTTGCGCAGGTCAGGAGAAGTTGCAGAAGAAGAAGATGATGGCTTGTTCCTCCTGTTCCCATTGGTAGGCGTGCGGATGATGGGGACCATAGTCTTCCTTGTGCCACTCGTATACAACAGATTGGCCATCTGGGTGGCGTATAATCTCCGAGGAGCATGTCTTTCCGTCAATCGAACCTTCTGTACGCTTAGGGACTTCGCCTGGCGTAATTTCGAGCTTCGCTCTGGTTGGCGTAAGGCTGAGGATGTCCTCAGGCGGCCATCAGCTTCTCGCGTAATTTGGAGGGCGGGTAGATTGTTCCCTTGCTGGCGTGAATGTCGAGAAGTTAAGTAGCTCGCCGCTTGCTTTCCCTTGCGGAGATCACGGGTGTCATCTGGTTCCCCGTAGAGGTCAGATGTTGTCTTACGCGCAGAGCGTGCTTTGTACTTCCGATTTGGCGCTGAGGCATCATCAGAAGTTTTGTCTATTCCGCCACGGATGGGAGACTGGTTTCTACGCGTAGAGCGCAGTGGATACCTCTGGGTTAGCGCTGAGGCTTTGCCCAAAGTTTTGTCTGTACCGCGCATAGCGGGAGACTGGTTTCTACACGTAGAGCACAGTGGATACTTCTGGTTTAGCGCTGAGTCTTTGCCCAAAGTTTTGTCTGTACCGCGCGTAGTGAGAGACTGGTTTCTACGCGTAGAGCACAGTGGATACTTTTGGGTTAGCGCTGAGGCTTTGCCCAAAGTTTTGTCTGTACCGCGCGTAGCGGGAGACTGAATTTTATGTGTAGGGCACGAAGGAGCAATGCTACAACCTCATTGGTCGGAGAGATCGGAGAGATCGGAGAGATCAGAGATTCCACAGGGATGGTAGAGGATGTCTTGGGCATCCAGACCTTGTGCAGCTTCCTGTTGTTTTGTACAGAGAGAGAGTGAGAGCTACCCCCCGTCCGAAGCAAGTCTTCGTAGGCAGACTGGTCGAACTGGACAACCAGTATCTTCTTCACGGATCCCACGGATACCGCATCGTGTTGAGCAATCGCTTTCTCATCAGAAGAGAAAGATGTTCCCCAGCAGAGTCGCCATCTTGTTTGTAGTATTAAACGAAAGAACGAAATATATATAATACGAGGTTTGCACGAAACCCGCTTTCTTTGGTTTACAAACAAACTTGTACAATTTGATCCTATACGAGGATGTAGGAGTACAATTTATTTAATCTGGGTAGATGATTGCTATAGGTGTCTGATCTGCAGTCGATCACTTTAGCCCTTGGACTACACGATGGGGAAGAAGTGCCATGGAAGACGGAAAGCAGCTTCGTAGGTGGCGAAAGAGGATGGATGCACGATGCCAATGTCGTCGATCGCTACTCTTTGCCTGAGCTCTGGATGCTTCTCTCTCTCTCTCAAAGACTCTTCGATCTCTCCTCAATCTCTAATGTTTTGACTCGTGGTTCGATCTCTTTGGAGGTTCGACCTTTTTCGATCTTCTTTCAAAGTTTCGACCTTGTTCAATTTTTAAAGTCTTGACCTGTTCCTCTGTTGATAGAGGTCTCTATTTATAGAGTTTTGGTGACAGTGACCACTCAATCGGTGTGGAAACCGAGTAGTGGAAATACAGCACCCTTTTACACAACGCTTAAAATAACCAAAGCCTGCGTATAGATGACCTTTTGAATGAGCGTGTGACGTGGGTCCAACTAAGGGACAAAACGCGTATAATCGCTACGAAGATCACGGCGTAGAAGTCACGTAGGTAGGTATCTCTCGTGTAGAAGAGGTTGGCGTAGAAGCCAATGTCTGTCACCATGGCGTAAAAGCCAAGTAGGCATAGAAGCCGAGTAGGCGTAGAAGCCTGATGGCATAGAAGCCAAATAAGCACAGAAGGCCGAATGAGCATAAAAGCCGAACGAGCATAGAAGCGGAATGGGCGTAGAAGCTGAGGTGATGTGGACGTCTTTAGCTAAAATTACGGCTCTTGGAGATATAATCAAATCTCTCGCATTAAATTCAGAGATCCGCCATCATCATTAACTGCCGAGGCGTGTTCTGAAGGCCTGCCACCGTTCTGAGCATTCGGTGCAGAGACGTGCCTCGAGCCCTGTACGAAGAGCAACTTTTGACGTGGCAGTCTGTTTGTCTTCTGTGGAGCGTAAACAGTTCACGTTTGCCTGTGTAAAACAAGGCAGCATATCCCCTTGTATGCGTAAAAGCAGTCTCTGCTGAGGGGATGTCAGTAAACGACGGTTCGGTGATATTTAATCAAATCCTCTGCATTAAATGCAGAGATCCGCCATCATACCGTGGGGCACATCCCGAGTGGTCTGCCATCTTTCCAGCCGTCGTCTGGGTAGCCGTGCAGCACTTTTTGTCAGGAGTCAGATGTCAGGTTCACTGCGTGACTTGACAGGTTCATTTCGGGGAAGACGAAGCGTTCCTCGTACGTTTTAACGCTGCTATGAAAGCGGATGAGTTTTACGCCATGGCGGCGATGAAGCACCCCGTCTACGCTGAAGCGGCCTGGACATACTGCATTTACGCGGATGGTCCCATCATATTTTATGCCGTACTTAGCGAAAAAGCTCCGTTGCACTCTTGATGGCCTTGAGGTCCCCTGCTTACGCTGCCCTGCATCACCATGTTGCGTAGAGCTATCCAGCGTATTTTCATGCTTCTACACTATATACAAAGATTAGTTGAATCATATTCTATCATGTTCATATTACCTCTGAATAGATGTGTTTAACTAATTTGAAACTTCAAAACCTATCATGTCCATATTATCTCTGATAGTGTTTTGTATACAAATTTAATTGGATCATATTCTATCATATTCATATTACCTCTGAATAAATATATTCAGTAAAACCAGTTACCGAAAGTATATCATGTCCATATTACCTCTGATATCACTTTTATCTTAGCCTATCATTTAAATTCTAATAATAAGTGATGGATCCACAGAGTCAGAAAATGTGTCTTCATTATCTCTGAGAATAACAAATTATATGGTAAAGAAGGAGCAAAAAAGTACATAATCTATCATTGTGGAGGAGCAGTTAATGTCACGCCCCAGTCCCAAAATACGTAGGACCAGGAATACGTGACACGCCAGCTACGCATTCGACCAGACTCTGATCTGACTCGAATACGTATAAGCTGTAATATAAAGGCACTAACTAGATATTCCATAAATGTAAACCTCTATGTCTCAATCCACAATGTACAACAGTATACAAGAAAGAGCTAAATGTGCTAAGGTCGGCCGCCCAATAACACACTAACTCGAATAGACTCGAGAAGAAGTATGAGTCTACAAAACTAGGCTACAACAGCAAATGAATAAACAATATGAAATAACCATAATGCCGGTAGATATAATGTGAGTACCTGGTACCATGCTCGCAAGATATGCCACTCCATCGGTATCTCCAGGTGCTCCGTAATCGTCTATGCTGCAAAACTGGCAGGGAACCAGGTCCTCAGAGGGACGTAACAAGGTACAGAAATATAGCAAGCCAAGTAAACAGAAAGTACAAGTGCACGACAGGGTACTCTATCAGAACCAACTAGTGTGACACAGTTTAAAGACAACGTTCGACGCGTGGGCTGTCCAAAATAAAACCGCAGCTCCGAACACAGAGACACACGGGTCGTACCGTAGCTCCGAGCACAGAGACACACGGGTGAAACAGTTACACTACTCTGGAATACAGGATCACTACATATACATCTATAAGCGCGTGCAGAGTAGCCCAAACGTCTAGTGACTGTCTTCCCCTTCCCCAAGCGGTCAACGATTGTGCGTTGAACCTGAACCTCTAACAGTCTCGACACACGAAAGATAACACAACGGACGCGACCCTAAGGTCGTCCCAGTCTCTGGTCATGATGTCAGTATCAGGATACAGGAATCTGGCACGATCACAGTGTATGAGTGTGTCCTGGGGTATCGATAAACTCAAGTACGTATATCGAGAAACTACGAATCATCCAACAATCTTCCTAGGACGCTACGACGTATGTCTTCACCCGGTTGTGAACCGGACGCGAAGTACCGAACGTCGACATAACTATGTGCACAATGTACATAAAGAACAACAAGTATCTGTAAACTGAAATACAGGGTGGCAAGGTACACTTGCCTGCGTGCGGCTGCTGAAGACGGGGATCCGGTACCACGTCCAAGTCCTCAGGTCTCGCAGTACCTAGAGAAGAAATACAGACCAGAATCAATAATCTAATTAAGGCAGACAGGTGTGCTACACACATCTACATCTAGACTCAGTCTCAAACACGACTCTCAGGGATAAGTCACTAGGGAGTTGATTACGGTTGACGGTTGGTACGATAGTCCATCACTAGTCCTCTTTACACTCTCCTCGACAAATCCTCATTCCGACTATATTCATCACATGGTCCAGTATCAGGTGTGCTCACTCCCTGACTGTATATACTCATTAGATAATTAGGCCTTCCTCAATCCTCCGTATCCCTTCACCCATAATCACTGTTCATCCCCACAGATTTCGATGCACATAAATAAATATGTTAAACCCTAAACCTCAATATCCCTCATTCAAATGTATTTAATATATTGATGACGAATAAAACTTCCAAGGTCACCATTTATCCTTAAAAATCAAGTCATTATATTCTATTTTCACCTTAACCATCATCGACCTTAGTCATCAATAATCTAAAACACATTCCCCTCATTCAACATGATCATTAATCAACACTAGGCACACATGATTATTTATACTTCCACCATAACTACACAACATTAATAAATACTAACCCTAGCTAAATCTCTACATCCAAATATATATGCCAACAATATATACATCAAACCCTATCAACCATATCTTCATATATGCTCAAAACACTACAACATATACCACATTGAAACCTAAACCCTAGTTAGTATTAACACCTGAATATATGTAAATAAATCCCTATTTAAAACCATATTAAAAATCTGGAATTAAAAGAATGAGAGGGAGAGTCGATACCTCGACGAGGCTCGTTGGCCGGAGGGGTGATGGCCGGAGAACAAGCTGGAGGTGGACGGGTTTAGGGTGGTCGAGTGGGCGATGTAAGGAGCTTGTGGTAGTGGTGGTATAATGGCGATGGCCGGAAAAATGGAAGCTGGTGGTGGTGGTGATATAATGGTGATGGCCGGAGAAGGGAACTCGGCCCGTTGGAACGCCGGAGAAGAAGAGTCGAGGGGGGTGGTTGCACCGCCGGAGTCAGATGGGATTCAGTCGGCCGCCGGACTGAAGTGTACAGTCGGACGGGTTTCAGTCGGCCGTCGGACTGTACATTGGCGCTGGAGGTGGGCTGGACCGCCGGGTCGAGCAGCATTCAGTCGGAGACGTCAGTGCATAGCCGGGGTGGGGTGGCTGCACTGCCGGGACCGGGGTGGACGCACAGCGGGGCAGCCGCCGGGACGCACTGTACGCCGGAGTGGGAAGCTGCTGTGCCGGAGCCGAGCGGGCACTGCTGCCCGGAGCCGCGCGGGTGGGTGCTCGACTGGCCGGAGCCGAGTCAGTCGGCCGGCCGGTCGGGTCTCCTCCTCTAGAAGTAAGGAGGAAGAAGAAGAAAAATGAAGAAGGAAGAAGAATGTCCAGGAAGGAATGAAATATATGGAGGAGGAGGATTGTGCATGAAGAATAAAATGGAGGAGGAAGGAGAGAGAGAGGGGTGAGGTGGTTTCCCAAATGTTGGGATTAGGGCCGGTTGTGAAGTGAGAGGGTGAGGGTGAAAGTTTACTTTATAGGGAAGGGTGTGGGTGGATTGAAGGGTTGGGATCAATCCATGAAAAATGGGTGGTTGTGATTTAACATGAAGAGGAGAGGGTTTCTTCATGTGAGGAATAGGTGGGTGAGATTGGGACCTATATTGGGACCCTCTCAAATAATCATGACCAATGGGATGTTGCCAACAATTTTATTAATTGCAAATAAGCCCCCGTAAATTCGGGAATTTGCATGGACACATGAAATGACGCAAAAATTGCAGAAAAAAATATATTTAAAAATTGTAATGGTGAGGGGGTGTTGCGCGTTATGCGCGGGTCTAATTTGAAGGGCATTGGGATTAATCTAATATTAAAATAGAATTTACAAAGTTGGTAAATCCTGATTTAAGTAACGATAACGCGTCCCGCGAATTTAATTTAATTGGGGCCCGCGGGGTCAAAATCTGGAAACGGCGCAAAGGCCAAAAATGGTGGGGGCTTAGAGTCGGTCTTGGACCCTTTAGTTGGTCCGGCTCAACGGGTTAAGTTGGTATCCCTAAATCGAGGGTAACGACACAGGTGTCCGACACGGAATAAAATACGGGTTACGATTTTCGGAATGTTGTGCAATTAATTTAGAGCACACGAAAGTTGATTTTAACAGTCAGAAAAGTCCAGTGCCTAAATTGACGAGTTGAGTCGAATGTACAATATTTGTACGGAATTTATGGGCTGATAATGGGCTCTGAATAATTAGACAAAGATAGGGTGTGCCAATGGTTTAAATTAATTGGATTAAAATTCCAGATAAATCTCCTTTACTCTAAACCTCAATATCTTCCATCAAAATTTTCCAAGACCACTCTAACTATCTACAGAATAAATCGAGGGGGTTTACATTCTTCCCAACTTAGAAAAATTTCGTCCCCGAAATTAAAAGTAAAGCACGATAATATCTAACAGAATCTTAAAACAACTAGTAATCAAATGTCGTACATAAATTCGTACCTTGCTCCTCAAATTAGTACGAGAATCGCTGCCGAATAGAATCCTCGCGCTCCCAAGTAGACTCGCCTGGTGAATAGTGCTTCCATGCCACTCTGACCAGTCGAATCGTCTGCCCTCACAAAGTCTTCTCGCTGCGATAGAGGGTCTCAACTGGCTGCTCTACGTAAGACAGGCTGGGCCCGACTGTAATCTCCGAATGATCAAGCACGTGACTAGGGTCTGCGACATATCTCCTTAACTGCGATACGTGAAATACGTCATGTACTCCCTCTAATGATGGAGGTAATGCAAGACGGCAAGCCACTTCGCCAACTCGTTCCAAAATGTCGAAAGGTCCGATATACCTCGGACTCAGCTTGCCTCTGCCTCTGAATCTGATGGTACCACGAGTGGGCGATATCCTCAAAAATATATGGTCACCTTCCTTGAACTCCAATGGTCTGCGGTGCGCATCTGCCCAGTGTTTCTGTCTGTCCTGTGCTGCTCGCAGGTGGCTCTGAATCTGCTTGACCTTCTCTACTGTCTGTGTCACCAATTCGGGACCAAGTATCTGACGCTCTCCTACGTCACTCCAACAAACTGGCGACCTACATTTCCTGCCGTACAGTGCCTCATAAGGTGTCATCTGTATGCTGGCCTGGTAACTGTTATTGTAGGAGAATTCTACCAAGTGTAGATGGTCCTCCCAAGATCCTCCAAAATCAATCATGCACGCTCCCAACCTATCTTCTAATATCTGTATCATGCGCTCTGACTGTCCATCAGTCTGTGGATGATACGCAGTGCTGAAGTTGAGACGAGTTCCTAGGCTCTCCTGCATACTCCGCCAAAATGTAACGTGAATCTGGAATCACGATCCGATATGATGCTGACAGGTACTCCATGTAATCGTACTATCTGTCTCATATACTTGTCAGCTAGTATCTCTGTGGATTGCCCAACTCGGAAGGGCAAGAAATGTGCAGACTTGGTGAGTCGGTCTACGACAATCCAAACTGCATCCTTCCCGCTAGGGCTCCGCGGGAATCCTGTGACGAAGTCCATGGTAATGTGTTTCCACTTCCACTCAGGAATGTGAAGCGGCTGCAATAGTCCTGCAGTTCTCAGGTATTATGCCTTGACTCGTTGACATATCAAGCATCTTGCCACGAATCTCGAAATCTCTCTTTTCATCCTATGTTACCAGAATTGTTGCTTCAAGTCTCGGTAGATCTTCGTACCCCCGGAATGAATTGTATAAGTCGCGTTATGCGCCTCGGTCATCAACCCTTGGTGTAGCTCGCCACTTGGAACGTATAGGCGATCTCCTTGCCTCAATGTTCCGTCTTTATGAATCCTGAGTTCCGTATGCATGTCGGCCTCTGTCCTTCCTCGCAGTCATCTAAATCTCGTGTCCGTAGGCAATGCTGCCTTGATCCTCTCAACCAAAGTAGACTGAACCTCGAGACTAACCATCGGTCCATCCATGCCTGGCAATACAATCTCAATCCTGAGTTCCTGAAAATCCTCTAACTACTGGCGATGAGTCATAAACTACATTCGTCTTGCCAGAGTGGTTCTGCAACTCGATATTATAATCTGTCATAAATTCTAGCCAATGCCTTTGTCTCATGTTGAGTTCCTTCTGCGTGTAGGCATTCTTCAGACTTTCTGTGTTTTGTATAAATCTCAACATCTGCTCTACATAAAGGTAATGTCTCCATAGCTTTAGTGCAAATATCACTGCAGCTAGCTCCAAGTCGTGCGTCGGATAGTTCTTCTCATGAACTCTCAGCTGTCTCGATGCGTAGGCTATCACCTTGCCGTGTTGCATCAGTACACATCCCAATCCGCTCCCTGACGCATCACTGTACACTACAAATCCTCCTGATCCTGAAGGTAGTGTCAAAAATCGGTGCTGATGTCAGACGCTTCTTCAGCTCATCGAAAGCCGCCTGACACTCATTGGTCCAGATAAACTCTTCGTCTTTACGCGTTAGTCGCGTCATAGGCGCAGCTATCCTCAAAAAGTTTTCCACGAACCTCCGGTAATATCCGGCAAGTCCGAGGAAACTCCTTACCTCCGTAACTGATGTAGGGGTAGGCCAGGTCTCTACTGCAGCTATCTTCTCCGGATTAACTGATAGTCCATCTCCGGTGATTATGTGTCCCAGAAATGGTACTCTATCCAAGCAAAACTCACATTTGCTGAGTTTGGCGTACAGTCTCTCATGTCTCAGTATTTCCAACACAATCTTGAGATGTCTCTCGTGCTTCTCCTGGTCCTCGGAATACATCAAGACGTCGATGAACACCACCACGAACTTATCCAAGTACTGGTGGAAAACCTTGTTCCTCAAGCTCATAAATACTGCTGGCACGTTGGTTAAACCAAACATCATGACTATAACTCATAGTACCCATACTTCGTCCGGAAAGCCGTCTTAGGAATGTCCTTTCTCCGAACCTAGATCTGATGATAGCTGGATCTGAGATCGATCTTCAAAATACATATGCGCCACTTAGCTGATTCAAATAAATCTTTGATGTGCGGCAATGGGTACTTGTTCTTTACCGTTACTGCATTAAATCCTGTAATCGATACACAAACATACCGTCCCTGAAATCAATATGCAGACGTACCGTCTCGTCCTTCTTCGATACTATAAGATGGTTGCTTCTCATGGAAAAATACTAGCCCGACCGAAACCCTTGTCTAAGAGGTCCTCTATTATGGACTTCCAACTCAACCTAACTCTGTCGGTGCTAGTCTGAAGACAGAAAATAATCGGCTCAGCTCTTGGAGTCAACCCTGTAACATACTCTTTCTGTCAGGTGACAGGCCTAAAAGATTATCTAGAAAACATCCTCAACTCTGCTATAACAAGGTGGTACACTGGTTCACCTCCTGAATTGTATACCCCTAAGGTAGATGGACACCATACTCCTGGGCTCCCTGAAGCAACTCAAACTCAGGGTAATCTGGTGGTCATAAATAATGTAATCACGTCGACAATCTCGCGTCGTGTGGTATTGGCTTAATCAATCCATGTCTAGGATAAGGTCATAGTCTAGACTAAACCTCAAATAATTTATCCCGTCCTGTTTCCAACATCAATCCTCAAAGGAAAAAAAAATTCCTTGCCTAATGTATAATTCTCTTCTCCTCAAAGTTTTTCCTAAATTTCTATTCCTCAAAATCCTTCTTTTCGTTATTTATCTGTCCAAGTCTCATAGTGCAATTATAATAATGATGTCACCCAAGCACCTACTAAAATTTCTGGTATTAGATCATCATCATCCAAGTGAGAGCTTGAAATTTTTATCTCCTCTAGTCCATAATATCATTCCTGGTATTGCTATTATATACAACCACTAGTTTCTATCATTAGGCTATGCATTCACATAAATCATTCTAGGTCATGATCAACATTCCTTCCAGCTCTCAGTACTTCCAAGATCACTGCTATCTCAAGCACGGGTAGGGTACTACTAGGTCCAACTCTCTTGCCAGACTTCCACTCTAGTTCTAAAATCCAAAGATCATATCAATCTGTCCTGATATGGTAGTACTCTTCTCCAAGAAAGGTATACGAATTCTGTCTCCTGTCGTCTGGTCTTCAATCTTCTTCTGAAGGGAAACATCAGTCTCAAACATTCGTCTCCCCGAACAATAGGGGACGAGAAACAAGGATAGCGATATTTGACGAAGGTTGAACGAATGCAAAGTGGAAGTCCAAGGGCGATAATCACATACAAAGAGTTTTAAAATCGATTATGGATTGAGATCCTACTCAACAATCATAACATCTATTCCTAATTTGCAGGCTCGCTTGGCACAGTCAGGTGACCAAGACGATTTAAATCGGACCTGTATGGGCCACCACAAAAACATGTCACGCCCCAGTCCCAAAATACGTAGGACCAGGAATACGTGACACGCCAGCTACGCATTCGACCAGACTCTGATCTGACTCGAATACGTATAAGCTGTAATATAAAGGCACTAACTAGATATTCCATAAATGTAAACCTCTATGTCTCAATCCACAATGTACAACAGTATACAAGAAAGAGCTAAATGTGCTAAGGTCGGCCGCCCAATAACACACTAACTCGAATAGACTCGAGAAGAAGTATGAGTCTACAAAACTAGGCTACAACAGCAAATGAATAAATAATATGAAATAACCATAATGCCGGTAGATATAATGTGAGTACCTGGTACCATGCTCGCAAGATATGCCACTCCATCGGTATCTCCAGGTGCTCCGTAATCGTCTATGCTGCAAAACTGGCAGGGAACCAGGTCCTCAGAGGGACGTAACAAGGTACAGAAATATAGCAAGCCAAGTAAACAGAAAGTACAAGTGCACGACAGGGTACTCTATCAGAACCAACTAGTGTGACACAGTTTAAAGACAACGTTCGACGCGTGGGCTGTCCAAAATAAAACCGCAGCTCCGAACACAGAGACACACGGGTCGTACCGTAGCTCCGAGCACAGAGACACACGGATGAAACAGTTACACTACTCTGGAATACAGGATCACTACATATACATCTATAAGCGCGTGCAGAGTAGCCCAAACGTCTAGTGACTGTCTTCCCCTTCCCCAAGCGGTCAACGATTGTGCGTTGAACCTGAACCTCTAACAGTCTCGACACACGAAAGATAACACAACGGACGCGACCCTAAGGTCGTCCCAGTCTCTGGTCATGATGTCAGTATCAGGATACAGGAATCTGGCACGATCACAGTGTATGAGTGTGTCCTGGGGTATCGATAAACTCAAGTACGTATATCGAGAAACTATGAATCATCCAACAATCTTCCTAGGACGCTACGACGTATGTCTTCACCCGGTTGTGAACCGGACGCGAAGTACCGAACGTCGACATAACTATGTGCACAATGTACATAAAGAACAACAAGTATCTGTAAACTGAAATACAGGGTGGCAAGGTACACTTGCCTGCGTGCGGCTGCTGAAGACGGGGATCCGGTACCACGTCCAAGTCCTCAGGTCTCGCAGTACCTAGAGAAGAAATACAGACCAGAATCAATAATCTAATTAAGGCAGACAGGTGTGCTACACACATCTACATCTAGACTCAGTCTCAAACACGACTCTCAGGGATAAGTCACTAGGGAGTTGATTACGGTTGACGGTTGGTACGATAGTCCATCACTAGTCCTCTTTACACTCTCCTCGACAAATCCTCATTCCGACTATATTCATCACATGGTCCAGTATCAGGTGTGCTCACTCCCTGACTGTATATACTCATTAGATAATTAGGCCTTCCTCAATCCTCCGTATCCCTTCACCCATAATCACTGTTCATCCCCACAGATTTCGATGCACATAAATAAATATGTTAAACCCTAAACCTCAATATCCCTCATTCAAATGTATTTAATATATTGATGACGAATGAAACTTCCAAGGTCACCATTTATCCTTAAAAATCAAGTCATTATATTCTATTTTCACCTTAACCATCATCGACCTTAGTCATCAATAATCTAAAACACATTCCCCTCATTCAACATGATCATTAATCAACACTAGGCACACATGATTATTTATACTTCCACCATAACTACACAACATTAATAAATACTAACCCTAGCTAAATCTCTACATCCAAATATATATGCCAACAATATATACATCAAACCCTATCAACCATATCTTCATATATGCTCAAAACACTACAACATATACCACATTGAAACCTAAACCCTAGTTAGTATTAACACCTGAATATATGTAAATAAATCCCTATTTAAAACCATATTAAAAATCTGGAATTAAAAGAATGAGAGGGAGAGTCGATACCTCGACGAGGCTCGTTGACCGGAGGGGTGATGGCCGGAGAACAAGCTGGAGGTGGACGGGTTTAGGGTGGTCGAGTGGGCGATGTAAGGAGCTTGTGGTAGTGGTGGTATAATGGCGATGGCCGGAAAAATGGAAGCTGGTGGTGGTGGTGATATAATGGTGATGGCCGGAGAAGGGAACTCGGCCCGTTGGAACGCCGGAGAAGAAGAGTCGAGGGGGGTGGTTGCACCGCCGGAGTCAGATGGGATTCAGTCGGCCGCCGGACTGAAGTGTACAGTCGGACGGGTTTCAGTCGGCCGTCGGACTGTACATTGGCGCTGGAGGTGGGCTGGACCGCCGGGTCGAGCAGCATTCAGTCGGAGACGTCAGTGCATAGCCGGGGTGGGGTGGCTGCACTGCCGGGACCGGGGTGGACGCACAGCGGGGCAGCCGCCGGGACGCACTGTACGCCGGAGTGGGAAGCTGCTGTGCCGGAGCCGAGCGGGCACTGCTGCCCGGAGCCGCGCGGGTGGGTGCTCGACTGGCCGAAGCCGAGTCAGTCGGCCGGCCGGTCGGGTCTCCTCCTCTAGAAGTAAGGAGGAAGAAGAAGAAAAATGAAGAAGGAAGAAGAATGTCCAGGAAGGAATGAAATATATGGAGGAGGAGGATTGTGCATGAAGAATAAAATGGAGGAGGAAGGAGAGAGAGAGGGGTGAGGTGGTTTCCCAAATGTTGGGATTAGGGCCGGTTGTGAAGTGAGAGGGTGAGGGTGAAAGTTTACTTTATAGGGAAGGGTGTGGGTGGATTGAAGGGTTGGGATCAATCCATGAAAAATGGGTGGTTGTGATTTAACATGAAGAGGAGAGGGTTTCTTCATGTGAGGAATAGGTGGGTGAGATTGGGACCCTATATTGGGACCCTCTCAAATAATCATGACCAATGGGATGTTGCCAACAATTTTATTAATTGCAAATAAGCCCCCGTAAATTCGGGAATTTGCATGGACACATGAAATGACGCAAAAATTGCGGAAAAAAATATATTTAAAAATTGTAATGGTGAGGGGGTGTTGCGCGTTATGCGCGGGTCTAATTTGAAGGGCATTGGGATTAATCTAATATTAAAATAGAATTTACAAAGTTGGTAAATCCCGATTTAAGTAACGATAACGCGTCCCGCGAATTTAATTTAATTGGGGCCCGCGGGGTCAAAATCTGGAAACGGCGCAAAGGCCAAAAATGGTGGGGGCTTAGAGTCGGTCTTGGACCCTTTAGTTGGTCCGGCTCAACGGGTTAAGTTGGTATCCCTAAATCGAGGGTAACGACACAGGTGTCCGACACGGAATAAAATACGGGTTACGATTTTCGGAATATTGTGCAATTAATTTAGAGCACACGAAAGTTGATTTTAACAGTCAGAAAAGTCCAGTGCCTAAATTGACGAGTTGAGTCGAATGTACAATATTTGTACGGAATTTATGGGCTGATAATGGGCTCTGAATAATTAGACAAAGATAGGGTGTGCCAATGGTTTAAATTAATTGGATTAAAATTCCAGATAAATCTCCTTTACTCTAAACCTCAATATCTTCCATCAAAATTTTCCAAGACCACTCTAACTATCTACAGAATAAATCGAGGGGGTTTACAGTTAAATCACGGATTTGTTGTGCTAAAGTAGCCATCCTTTTGTTTTTGGAGTTTAAAATTTTGGTGCGAGCCAGTTCCAGTCTTGCTTCGTCATTACTCAAGAGAGATAGTTCAGACAGAGAATCAACAAAACTTGCATGGATGACACCCACATGTGTCAAGTTCTGTTGAGCCGTATTCACTTGGCCCTCCAATACATCACGAACTAGCAATGCTTTGAGAAGCCTCTCCTTTGTTTGAGCAATTTCAGCTTCTAGTTCTTGAATCCTCACTTTATATCCCTCATATTCGGTATGGCACTGAGCTAGCTGAGGAATACTCTCCACCAATACTGCTTGCTCTTTATCCATCTCTTGTTGCTGTTCCTGAATGGATTTGTTTAAGATTTCTGCCTTCTGAGCAAATTTTGAAGTTAGTGAGTCATACTCAGCCTGAACCAAGTCATTGATGCTGCCTCTGGATAATTGTAAATATTCGTTAATGAGTTATTCTAAACCATTAACCATTTGTTCTAGCGCATTACCTCTGTCAGCGTCATTAAAATTTCTAATCTACGCTATAGTGAGCATGGAAGACGTCTTCAAAGCATCAAAGCCTAGATTCTTCTCTAGCACCATGGATATTAATTCTTTTAAAGTGAGGTAGAATATGCTAGTGTATTGTTCAACTAGCATAGCAAGGCTCGAATGGAAGCTGGGAGTGGCCGCAATATCAATAAAATCTCCTTTCTAGAATGACTGCAGAAGATGTTGCTAAAGTCGTTGCTTCAACATATGGAGCAACAAAAAAAGAGACACCAACAATAGTTGAAGTTGTTGGCATGCTCAACGAAGGTATATTTCCAATGATTGGAAGCACAGTCGAGGTAGTTAGTTCATCCACCTCTGATTCTATTTGAACCACTGCTGGCGGGATTATATCTGAGAATGTTGCAGATGAGGGATCAACGGTTTCAAGGTACACTTTTTTGACAGTTGTCACAGCCGTTTCAGTAGCTGGATCCGCAATGAAAGCAGAGGTTGTTTCAGCTCCGCCTTCCCCAGAAATATCTTTGCCTGAAAATAAGATAAGAGAAAGTTAATATCAATTTGATATTAAATTTTCCTGAAAAAAGCATAAAAACAATATTTACCCATGACCGATGGTATGTATATTGCGTCTGCAGAATGTATAGCTAAATCATTTCTTAATGATGCTAAATAAGCTATCATACCTGGAGAGGAGGGTACACCAACTGACGCTTGAGGGTCGTCATTCCAGTCATCACCCAAATCTACTCGAGGTGCATCAGGTGGAATCTCGCTTGAAATATTCATAGATGAAGGAGGGGCTAGTCCCATTATTTACCTTGTAAGCGATGATAAAGGCATAGTGATTATTAGAGAGCTCGACCTCGAATATGCTCAAAACCTCAGTCAAGCAAGGATAATCGGCTGTCAGGCTTCTACGCCTACTTGGCTTCTATGCCTACTTGGCTTCTACGCCAACATGACAGCTACTCGGCTCTTATGCCATCAGAACAGCTATTTGGCTTCTACGCCAACGATACAGTTATTTAGCTTTTACGCCAATCATCTCTACGCGATGGGCAGTTACTTACGTAGCTTCCATGCCGTGATCTTCGCAGCAGTTATACACATTACCTCATAATGGGACACGCGTCACACGCAGAGTCAGGGGATCATTTATACGTGGGTGGTAGTTATTATAACCGCCACGTAAAAGATGCAGTTTTCTCCGCTGTTCAGTTTTTACGCCAACAGTGACTAAACCCTATAAATAGAGACCTCCGGCCACGGAGGTCCAGGGTCAGAAATCGATTTTTGATAGAGAAGAGTCCAGAGCACAGACAGAGAGTAGTGATTGGCGACTTTGGCATCGAGCATCCAATCCCTCTTGCGATCTTTGAAGCTTTTCCTCTTCTACAGTACTTCTTCGTCATCGTGTAGTCCAAGGGACAAAGTGATTGACCGCAGATCAGACTCCTATAGCAATATTTCCCTAGAATCAAATTTTTGTACTTAGTATCCTCGTATAGGATCAATTTTACTTTCTTTTTCTTGTTTGTAAACTAAAGAAAGGGTTTCATATAAACCTATTTTCATTTCTTTCGTTTATTATCAAACACACTCGTGTTCTCATGTTCTCGTGTATCTCGTGAAATTGGAAAGAACCATGAGTGCATGTCGCGGACAACTCAAAAACGAGGTCTTAGTTCTGCGGACAGTCGCTAGGGCACTCGTACCGATCCGATCCGGGCGGAACTCGTGTGTAGTCATCGTGTACGGGACGGGATGTCTTACAGCGCATCGTGTATTCTCGTTGCATGCTATCATTTTCCTTGACTATGGTCCTTTATGGCTATGCCAACGACTCGTATTCATATAGATAAGTCATCCTCGCTTAGCGGCTATCCGCGTGCGAGTCATTGCATCGCATCAAGAAACAACTGAACACCTGAACGATCATGATACAATAATACTTGTGTTGCATATGCTATTGCTCCTGAATGTTTATTCGTGCTCATGCTTGACTTAACAATGTTTGCCTTGGACAGGGAAGGTAAATGGTAAGTTGGTAAGTCTCACCGTATTTTCTCTCATGTTGCACGGTGCACTGCCACACGAGTTAGGCTATTCAATCTTTGCATGAAACTGATCCTAAGGAAACTAGAAAGACAACCTAATAGTTGGTGCACGGAACATTTATTACGTGTATGGATTTGTCGAGCTGGCGAGTATCCTCCCCAATAATGCATTCAATGTACTGATAATCCACCAGATCGCTTGTAGGGTGCGGGAGAACCTCGTTCGGTGCGGATGCCTCTTTGGTGCATGCTAAGGCCAGGAGTTTCCTCTGAACCTTGGAGCGCTGCGTCCGGAACTGAAGCACATATACAAGACATAATATTGTAACATCGCCTGAACATCGCCTGTACAATCATTCCACAAATTGTAGCCACTTGGCACGCTTTTACTGTTTCAGAGAGAGAGATCTAAGCGAATTATAATCTCGGCCATGTGCCTCCTGTAACACTTGTTTATATCAATAAAGAGTTACTTTACTTCAACTTGTGTTATTCAATATTTTCGCTATATTGTCGACTCAGTGAACCTGTTACTGATCGCCTATACGTTCATGACTCTGCTGAACTCGGACAATCTGTACAACTCTGTGGCTTAGAGTTCTTACCGCCAGCCAATGAACCACGGCCTTGCACGGGCGTGGATCACGCTCGTGCGACGTCACATCCGGATGGGTAAAAAGCGATCATTCCACGGGAGCGCTGGCGCGGTAATTCTCGCCTAGCAGGAACGGCCAATTTTCCTGCGGAAGATCAGGGTGTGACATCAGCCTCCTCATCACCCGAGCACAGCCAACTATATCCCTTTCCCGACTTCACCCCATGACTACACCCCCTGACCCGACCGCCTGACTCCTCCAACAACCGACGACCACCTCGACTCGCCCATCGTCGTCATCATCATCATCATTATCCTCATCATCATCATCATCATCATCATCATCAACATCATCATCAACATCAACATCAATATCAACATCATCCTCATCATCACTATCATCATTATTATTATCATCATCATCATGTCGATTACCTCGACGACATGACTCCATCACCCGATCCCGTCGACCTCGTGCACAGCCGAATTACCCTCACCGGAGATGACCCACAGCAGTGTCACCCCCTCGTGCACGTGCACGCCAAGGCCAAGGTTCGAATTGCCTTCTCTTGTGATTTTATGTGCTTGTGTGAATAGTATTAGGGTTTAGCGTATTACTTCATGATAAGTTTGGTTGATTTCAAGACCAGCGTTGGTAAACCTAAAAACTAGTATGTGTGTGTGCGTGCATATGTGTGTATAATAATTAGTTTAATATATATAGATATATATATTCCATGAAAATTGATTACTAGTAGTAGGTATGACTGTAGTATATATATGTTGTATGACCCTAGGTATTAATTGTGGGTATCCCGTATAATTGCATATGACCATAAGTGTTAATTATGGGTACCCTATATTTGTATATGACCATGTGACCCTGAATATTAGTGAATCGACTGCCTTGTGTACACCGACGTACTGGCTAGACATGTGTAGTGATTGACTGTCTGATTATGCACAACATTGAGGATATGACACCCGTGTAATTAGACGCACACTCGACCCTGTTAGATGACAAGTTTTACCCCTAGCGTAGTCTCTGAGTTCAGAGTAATTATGTTGTGTATGTGTTAGTATAACGACTGATGCTATATTATTATTAAATGATGTCTATAGGACTGTTGGATTATTCAGACAAGACTTCAGAAATAGGATATTGGTATTGCTAGCAGAGGACCACAAGCGAGTACATTCTCTGACAGTTTTTATTATGTTGATCATCTCTAGGATTCTAGTTGTATAGCGTACATGATTTTGACACTATGGATACACGAGTTAGCATCATCGAGACTTGTCATGAGGAGTCGTGATTGGAATACATCATGCTAGCTGGGGACGGGGAGATATTAGTAGATTATGTGATCATACCCAACTCTACATGCATCATAGCTCACCCCATACCTCACATCGGGTGCAGCCTGACCATTACATGCCTCATAGTTTGTTATGTATGATTAGCCTGACTATTGCTCGCATCATAGCTAATTGGATGGTTAGCCTGACCTTACATGAATCATAGCTAATCATATATAACAAGCCTGATCAGTCCCAAGACGATTACATGATAGACTAATGTTTCACACACTTAGCTAGATATTCTAGTCATGTATTTCCAGTTTATTGTTCTAGCATTCACTTATATTCCAGTTCATTGTTCTAGCATGCACGTGTATTTCTGTTCATTGCTAGTTGTGCCATTGATGATATATGCTCTCCAGTATTTCTTATTTCCAGTATTTATATCCATCTTGTATTTCTTTATACTGTATTATAGTTTTTGTCAATATATATGGAACTGCTGTTAGTGCTTGTACTTTGCTCCATCCTGACTGGAAATATTTTTCCAGACTGCGACTTAGAGGACTTGTTTCAGGCATACTTGGAGATTTGGATATTATTATTGCAGGTTAGACTATTTTTGTTATTTAGACTTGTGTTGTATTTTATTTATTTTCTTCGATATCTTATCGTGCTTTAGTTATGTGATTGAGTATTCTATATTATATTGTGATATCTGTGTCTCCTTATGGTATTGGATATTCGTGTGAGATTGATTAGATAGTATTATGACCTAGACAGCATTCTGCCGTTGATGCTGCGGCGTAGGCTGGACGTACCCACGCACTCGTGCCCATATATCGGGTGCGGGTCATGACACATTTTTAGTGGTGGACCATGTAGGTCAAGCTTCACAAGTAGTACGATATCGTGGTAGTGCGACGTTTTAGTTATACTACTGCGTGCCTGCGATAGGATATAGGACATATGATACTAGGATAAGAGAGGATACTCAATCATAATTTCTTGAGAGATTCCTGGGACGACCCTTGAGAATCTTATTATAATTTCTAATTTAAATCTTGTTTCCTTGTTCTGTCCATTCTCACTTGTTGCTATTGAATTTGATTCTTGTTGATCAGTTGTTAAATTTAATTCTTGGTGTCATTGTTGAGTTTGATTTTATATCGAAATAAATTTTATGGACTAAAATTTATGGTATCATCTGATGACATATGTTGATGAGGACAGTGAGAAAGGTAAAACGTTTGCTTTGATTATGGAGCCTAGAATTTATCGCAGCCATATTAGCCGGTGTATCAAAAATATAGGTACATGACTTCGGATGTATATATCTTGGTTATGAGATTTAGAATTTCTCGCAGATATACTAGTCGGCACAACGAGGATTCTAGACGACATGATTATAGAGTTGCATACGTAAGTTATGGAATCTATCGTTTATCACAGCTATGCTTACTAGCGTGGCGAGGATTCTGAGTGTCATGATTTCGGACAGACTTGTATGATTATCATATTGTATCTTAAATTGGTTCTTAAAGTATCATCTCAATACTTATCCACTTCTATTATTATAGGACTTTGTTCCATCATTTTTGCTTAGCAATAGAGTTACCTTCAGTCCTTAGTCCAGTTTTTTTTTAGCTTTATTTCTTTAAGGATCCATGTTAGTGTGATAATTGGTGACTTGCAATTAGGTCTATGACTTGAATCGGTGTTGACTGAGTATGGCTTGTAAGTCTGTAAGTGTTTCTTGGTTAGACATGGGAGCAGTAGGAATCAATCTAGAGATAACCCGTAGCGTAGTACCTTGTAGCAATGGTTCTATGATAAGGTGTCATTATAATTAGTGTTGGTACTATAGGTAGAAGGGGGAGTAAAAGAGTATCAGTGATGGTTCCAGGAGTTAGTATCAGAGTCAGCATGCCAGTCCTGGATAGTCATAAATTCCTATAGTTGGGTGATCCATGTAAACAATTAAGTATCAAGGAAATTGTGTTAAAAATTAATGGAGCATGATGTTCAATTTGGTGGTTGATACTTGGGTGTGTCAAGAGTAAAAAAATATATATGCATACAGGGTATTAATGAGTGTGCCATAGTAGGAGAGTACCCATAAGTGTATAGGAGAGTATGAGGGAATAAGAATACATTGTGCTAAGTAGTAAGACTTGTGTTACAGATAAAATTAGGACATTGATGTAATTAGATATGAGTATACCAGTATATGACTAGTGATGGATGTTTCACCTGATATTGAGGCCAGTGATGGGTTGGAAGCAATAGATGAAAGAGTGTCTAGAATTGTGTGCAGGATGCACTGTGTGTGATGGGTGTCAATGTGATAAGGTAATCTAATGATGAAGCTAGTGTTACTATACCAAGAATGCTAGTATTTCTATATTAAGGATTAGTTAAGCAATGTGCTAGTAACAGTAAGTACCTCGTGTGATAATATTAGATTGGTGTATCAGTTAATATAGATAGAAAATTATTGGAAGTAATAGTGCAAGTAATCCAGGCAGTGCAAAAATTTAGTATACAGTTGAGGGGAGTAGACAATTGGTGTATTTGTGTGTACATTGAGTGTTAGAGACTGTGAGTATATATAGGTATACTTAGATAGATATGGGTAAGAAATGTGTATCAGTATATGAGTGGATGATATGCATGTGTAAGGATCTGTTGGCTTGAGCATGCCTGAGATGGCACTACAAACTGACTTGGGTGTCCATCTAGAGTTGTATTAGAGAGAGAAGTACTTAGTGTGTTATGTTGTACTTGGTGTGCACTTGAGTGATAAGAACAACTAGTATAAACCATTGCAGTAGGTAAGAGAGCTAGCAGTGGGTGTGCTAGTAGTAGAAACAGTGGTACCTAAAGGGATAGAGGTGTCAAACTTTGGATGCATCATTTGATCTATGGTTATGTTAGAGGATGAAGATGTCCAGGTGATGTGTTAGCAGGTTCTGTTCTATTCTTTTCCTTATGTTCCTTTTCTGTCCGTTTGATTGATTGATTGATTTCTTAGTACCGTAGCTTGTATCAGTAATTTTTTTGCTAGAATGTAGTTAGTAGTATTCCCTGGCAGAGACTGCAATACCATGGCAAAACAGACAATAACCATGCATGTTTTCTCTAGATTGCATGTTGTATGACTGTAGGTAGGATTTCCTTAGACCTTGGTTGTTGGGGGTTTGACCGTAGTGAAGATTAATGAAGAAGTTATGACTGGACAGAGAGAGACAAGGTGCCTTAAATTTCGAGAATAAACATTAATTTAAATAAAGAGTTGATAATTTAATATGGCATAATTGATGATTTTGTTAATCTTTGATTTTTATGAAGATTTAGATATAATTGAATTTGTCATTAAATTTTGAGGAATTTAAGAAGATTACCATTATATTTATTTGACTGCAAGATATAAATTTTTAAAACTTATATTTTGAATGTTATATTTGAAGATTTCATAAGTATTACATTATTTGAGTATTGTGTGGAAATAGAAATCGAGTAATAAGATCACTAATGGATTAGAGTTTGAATTCAAATTATTTTTGGGACGAGATTTCAATTTTATAAATATGCATTGATTGGATTTAAAATTAAAGGATTGTATATTAAATTTTTGTATTTAGTTATTAACTTAAAATTTTGCAGGAAATTGTGATAAGAATGGAATTTGATTTTAAAGTTTAAAGATTTTCAGGAATATGATATTATAGAATTTTGAATTTTTTGTGAAATAAAAATATGGATTTACTTCATGATTATATGGTTTGATGAATTTAAATTTTGATGGTCAAAAAAATATAAATAAATAAAACTATTGAGGATTTTAAATTTTGAGGACGAAATTTTTCTAAAGAGGGTAGACTTGTCACTACCACATCCTAAAATAGGGATATTTATGTCTTTTTATTTATTACAAGTATTGTATATACTTTATTTTATATATTGCATGTTATATTTTATATATTATATATAGTGTTCATTAATGCATGGGTTAGTTGACGATTTTGTTAAATCATTGATTTTTATGAAGATTAAGATATAACTGAATTTGTCATTAAATTTTGAGGAATTTAAGAAGATTACCATTATATTTATTCGACTGCAAGATATAAATTTTAAAAACTTATATTTTGAAAGTTATATTTGAAGATTTCATAAGTATTACATTATTTTAGTCTTGTGTGGAAAAAGAAATCGAGGAATAAGATCACTAATAGATTAGAGTTTGAATTCAAATTATTTTTGGGACGAGATTTCAATTTTATAAATATGCATTGATTGGATTTAAAATTAAAGGATTGGATATTAAATTTTTGTATTTAGTTATTAACTTAAAATTTTGTAGGAGATTGTGATAAGAATGTAATTTGATTTTAAATTTTAAAGATTTTCAGGAATATGATATTATAGAATTTTAAAAATTTTGTGAAATAAAAATATGGATTTACTTCATGATTATATGGTTTGATAAATTTAAATTTTGATGGTCAAAAAAATAAAAATAAATAAATAAATACAACTATTGAGGATTTTAAATTTCGAGGACGAAATTTTTCTAAAGAGGGCAGAATTGTCACTACCACATCCTAAAATAGGGATATTTTTGTATTTTTATTTATTATAAGTATTGTGTATATTTTATTTTATATAGTGCATGTTATATTTTATATATTATATATAGTGTTCATTAATGCATGGGTTAGTTGATGATTTTGTTAAATCATTGATTTTTATGAAGATTAAGATATAACTGAATTTGTCATTAAATTTTGAGGAATTTAAGAAGATTACCATTATATTTATTTGAATACAAGATATAAATTTTTAAAACTTATATTTTGAATGTTATATTTGAAGATTTTATAAGTATTACATTATTTGAGTATCGTGTGGAAAAAGAAATCGAGGAATAAGATGACTAATGGATTAGAGTTTGAATTCAAATTATTTTTGGGACGAGATTTCAATTTTATAAATATCCATTGATTGGATTTAAAATTAAAGGATTGGATATTAAATTTTTGTATTTAGTTATTAACTTAAAATTTTGGAGGAGATTGTGATAAGAATGAAATTTGATTTTAAAATTTAAAGATTTTCAGGAATATGATATTATAGAATTTTAAAATTTTTATGAAATAAAAATATGAATTTACTTCATGATTATATGGTTTGATAAATTTAAATTTTGATGGTAAAAATAAATAAATAAATAAATAAATACAACTATTGAGGATTTTAAATTTCGAGGACGAAATTTTTCTAAGGAGGGTAGACTTGTCACTACCACATCCTAAAATAGGAATATTTTTGTCTTTTTATTTATTATAAGTATTGTGTATATGTTATTTTATATATTGCATGTTATATTTTATATATTATATATAGTGTTCATTAATGCATGGGTTAGTTGGCTGGACCTAGAAGCCCACTAGATGAACCCCTGACCGAAATATAGGATTATGGATTTTAATTTGTATTATTCGGGATTAAATATTAAGGGTTATATTTTATTATTGTGATTTTATTTATTTGTTGTGCCTTACCATTGCTTCTTATATTGGGACCGCTATACTAGCTTTTGCCTTCCAACATATTTCACACCCTTGTCCTAGACGTGCCAGTCTTCCATTTTGACCTTTGCGTAACTCATAAATATGCTCTCTTGTGCTTCATTTTAGTCGCACAACATTCGTTACGGACGTTTATTTTTATTTTTAAATAAATCCAACTTTGTATCCTTGTGCGTTCCAATCAAAATTGGAGACACAATCTCGACCCGTTTTGTGCAACCCAAATTATGGCAATTTTCTATTCTGAGTCTTCTACGTCCATGACATTTGTGTCCCACCTAATTTTAGCCCTATGTATTTCCAATTTATTTTAGAACACCAATTACATTAATTTTAATTAAATTGGTGTAAGGACCCAACTTAACCCAAAACTAGACCCAACACCAAACCAAACCCCCATTCACACCCTCAAGACTCATACTAAACATATACCCATTTTAACCATTACATCACACTAAACATGGTATTTTCCCTCATTTAATCTAAATTTTCACTTTCTGTGCAATTTTCCAATTGTTGAGGACTTTTATGCAAAAGTACAATGAGATGTCACCATCCTATTGGTCAAGGCCAATGAAGAATCAAATACCTCCCTCTTTGACCGGTATAACTCTCTCCCTCTCTCTCTCCCTTCTTTTTTTGTGCACTTTCCTTCATATTAAATCATGGCCCTTCATTCAAATTGGAGCATTATCCTCACCACATACACTTTCCTATATATAATCCCTCAAACTCACCCCTTTCCCAAAGCCATCCCCCATCCCAAGGAACACATAGCCAGCCCTAATCCCGAGGTAGTTATCGCTCTTCTTCCTCATGCAAAAACCATCACCCTCTCCATTATTTCTCATCACCATCATCATATTATACTAAAACAAAACACCTAACCCTAAAAAATTTTATCATCTTCCTCCTCACACCCAACCCCCATCTTCGGCAGCCTGAGCCGACCGCCTGAGCTCTCCTCAGCCGACTGCACTGCCTCCATCCTGCCTGAACATCACCTGCCGGACCCCCGTCCATCCCCGCACGTCACCCACTGAACCACCCGCCTAAGCGCCTGAGCCCCGAGCGCCACCCCTTTTCATCGTCCCCATCTTCATCTCAACCTCCTTCTTCGATCTCCTCAGCCATGACCGACCACCACGACAGCAACCATTGCCATCACCATCGTCTCCTTCATCTCCCATCATCACCTCACCACCGTCATCGTCGGCCTCCTCATCATTCTGACAGCCGACCATCTTCTACGACTAGCAGCCGACTTCTCCCCGACCACAGTGCACCCGACCCTGACTTCCCCGTTCTCCCCCTCCTTGACTGAGCACAACTCCGCCCCATGACCTCCTCCCCTCGCCATCGTTGATCCCTCGATGTCCCCGTCCTTGTCACAGCAACCCCACATCAGCCTCCTCATCACCCGAGCACAGCCAACTATATCCCTTCCCCGGCTTCACCCCACAACTACACCCCCTAACCCGACCGTCGGACTCCTCCAACAACCGACGACCACCTCGACTCCCCTATCGCCGTCATCATCATCATTATCCTCCTCCTCCTCATCATCATCATCACCACCATCATCATCATCATCAACATCATCATCATCAACAATATCATCCTCATCATCATCATCATCACCATCATCATCATTATCATCATTATCATCTCGTCGATCACCCCGATGACACGACTGTTTGATAATAAACGAAAGAAATAAAACTAGGTTTATACAAAACCCTTTCTTAGGTTTACAAAAAAAAAGTACTATTAATCCTTTGCGAGGATGTTAAGTACAAAATTTAATCTGGGTAAATATTGCTATAGGACTCTGATCTGCATTCGATCACTTTGTCCCTTGGACCACACGATGATGAAGAAGTGCTGTAGAAGACGGAGAAGCTTCAAAGATTGCAAAGGGGAGTGGATGCTTGATGCCAAAATTGTCGATCACTACTCTTTGTCTGTGCTCTGGATTCTTCTCTCTCAAAAAATCAATTTCCGACCTTAAGTTCTCCAGCTCCAAGTCTTCGACCCTGGACCTCTGTGGACGGAGGTCTCTATTTATAGAGTTTTAGTGACAGTAACCGTCCAGTCGGCGTAGAAGTCGGACAATGGAGAGTGTGGCACTTTTTATGCGACGGTTATAATAACTACCACCCACGTATATATGATCTTCTGAATAAGTGTGTGATGTGTGTCCCATGATGAGAAAATGCGTATAACTGCTGCGAAGATCACGGCATGCAAGCCACGTAGGTAACTGTCCCTTGCGTAGAAAAGGTTGGCGTAGAAGCCAATAACTGTCACCATGGCGTAGAAGCCAAATAGTTGTTAGGTTGGCGTAAAAGCCAAGTGGTTTGTCGACTCGGCATAGAAGCCAAATAGGCGTAGAAGCCTTGTAGGCGTAGAAGCCTGATACTGCATGGATAGGTAGCTAGCGTAAAAGATAGCTGATCCTCCTTTCTTGACTGAGGTCTTGAGCGTATTCTGGACAAAATAGCCTTATCATACGCCAATACAAATATAGCCTGAGTTGGCGTATTCCGAGGAGATAGCATACAGCGTGCTCCTATAGCTGAAAATAGCCTGGTGGCGTATTTTAAGGAGATAGCGTACAGCGTGCTCCTATAGATGAAAATAGCTTGATGGCGTAATGTGCAAAGGTAATAATGTGGACGTATTAGCCGTAATTATGGCTAGACCAGTCTTTGGAGATATAACCAAATCTCGTGCATTAAATGCAGAGATCTGCCCCCATTATACGCATTAAATGCAGAGACGTGCCTCGAGCTCTGTACGAAGAGCAGCTTTTGTCGTGATAGTTTGTTTTGCCTTCTGCTGAGCGTAAAATATCACATCTGCCTGTGTAAAACTAGGCAGCGTATTCCCTTGTATACGTAAAAGTGCTTTGTATCAGGGAAATGTCACTAAACGACAGTTTGGGTCTGTGTGCCGTACCATCATTACAGTCGTCGTTTGGATAGCTGTGTAGTACTCGTTGTCAGAAGTCAGGTTCACTGCATGATCTGATAGATTCATTCGAGGAATACGAAGCGTTCCCCGTACAACTATCCACCGCATTAAAAGCGAGTATGTTTTACGCCAAAGTGGCGATGTAACAACCCTTTTACGCTGAAGCAGCCTGGAAATACTGTATTACGCGGATTGTCCTGGAGCTTATATTTTATGCTGTACCGGCGATAAAGCTCTGTTTGTACGCCAATGGCTCTGAAGTCACGTCTTACGCCACCTAGCACTGAAATACTGTGTATAACTCTACAGCGTATTTTCATGCTTCTACAAGACCCCCTTCAAAGTTTTCAAATACCTCATAATTTGAAACACTTTGAATGAAGCATGAAACGGTCAAATCTGATTCGTTCCTCGAGGCTGATTTATTGGCAGATTTTTTGGGGATTTTGTTATGATTCGGTGTGTTCTCTTTTGCCTATAAAAAGGCTGATAAGTTAACTTTTTCTTCCCATATTTCCTTTACCACACCGAGATGATTGCCGGAGTTCGTCGGGTTGACTTGAGGAAGAAGAAGATCATGCTCTTCCAGCATGTAAGGAGCCGAAAAAGAAGGTATATTCGAGCAAATATCCTCTGCAACGATGGATCATGGAAGGATATCATAGCTTCCTTTGCTCGGGATAATCAGCAACTTCATATGGCAATTCGTCCAGGAGAGAGGAAGGGTCACATTAGACCACACAGCTTGCAAGCTGTATTTTCTCCCATTGTTCGTGGACGAGGGCAGACAAACTAGCCCTGTCTTCCAGTACTGAGTTGGGTCTAATACCTCAACTCAATCTGTCATGGCGTATAAAGGATGGGCTCTTGAATAATTTATACAGGCCCAATTGTGTATCCTCCCGCCATTAATCATTTTCTTGTTCATCGACTGTGGAAGTCGATGAACTGCTGTAGAAGACGGATAAAGATCTTCTTCAATGCGAGAACCTGTCAAACTGAGTGCCTATCTTGATAGATGAAATATTCAGACTGGAGTCTGGATGAACTTCGAATCGACCCATGAAGAAGAGTAGTTTTTCAATATTGAACTATGTATGCTTCGGGTACTTGGAATATCTTGAGGTCAAGAACGAGTATCCTCTGTGTGAACTCTTTACAATTGACCGCTTTTGAGGACCGTTCTAATGTACGCGTGATCTGGCCGGCGTATCCTTCAGATGTGCGGGAAGTCGTAGAGCGTGAAATCATTAGTCTACAGCTTCTGAGCATAAACTAAACACCATCGAGCATGAAATCATAGACTTGTAGTTCCTGAGCGTGAAGTCGTAGGTTTGTAGCCTCTTGAGCATAAAAGCTACTGAGCACAAAGGCATCTGGGCATAAATCCCAACTTGTAGCCGTCGAACGTAAAGCCGTAGATTCATAGCTGTCGAGCGTAGAAAGCTCCTTAGTGTAGAACTGTAGATTTGTAGCTTCTGAAAAGAAAATTTTTCCGAGCGTGAAGTCGCGGATCTGTTGCTTCTGAGCGTAAACTAAGCACCATCGAGCGTGAAATCATAGACTTGTAGTTCCTGAGCGTGAAGTCGTAGGTTTGTAGCCTCTCGAGCATAAAAGCTACTGAGCACAAAGGCATCTGGGCATAAAACCCGACTTCTAGCCGTCGAACGTAAAGCCGTAGATTCGTAGCTGTCGAGCGTAGAAAGCTCCTTAGCATAGAACTGTAGATTTGTAGCTTCTGAAAAGAAAAAAATTTCGAGCGTGAAGTCACGGATCTGTTGCTTCTGAGCGTAAACTAAGCGCCACCGAGAGTGAGATCATCGATTTGTTATCTGCTGGCATGAAGTCGTAGGATTGTAGCCTCTCGAGCATAAAAGCTACCGAGCACAAAGGCATCCGAGCGTAAAACCATAGACTTATAGCTTGCGAGCGTGAAACCGTAGATCTGTTGCTGTCGAGGGTAGAAAGCCCCTTAGCGTAAGAACTGCTAACCTGCTTTGCGCGAAAAACTTTTCGAATTCGCTGACTGTCCGTCTTCTCTGAATAATAGGCTGACGTAGGACCCAATCATAACCGAATATTTAATTAAGAGATTTGGTTCGGGGTCCGAGGAGTCCATCTGAACTCTATATATATCCCAAGTTTTCTGAGAGAAAAACTTTGCATCCGTCTTCTGCGAAAGAAAGCCTCCGACTGTTCGAGCTCTTCTCCGAGTCTTCTCTGAGTCTTCAAAGTTTCCAGTAATGGCCTCTAAGCAATCCTCCTCCTCTAAGGGAAAGAAGATTGATTCCTCTTCTCGTTCTTCTGCCCAAGCAGGAGTGCCTCCGGTTGGACAGGGCGAACCCCATTCTGGGCTGAGCATCCCGTCGATGAGCAGTGCACCCGGCCTGATAGGTAGGGCTTTTGGACGAATGAGAACGACTAAAAAATCCTTCGTACAAGTTGAACGTGACCGCGCTAGGTCGTCTTCTGTGTTGATAGCCTCTTTGAGGAAGATGATGCACGGAGACGTTTTATCTTTTACGCCCACATTTCTAATGTGTAAGCGTAAAAACTCAAGATTTTCGCAGTTGAGCGTAAAAAGCTTTTACTGCCGAAAACTTGGTGTATACTGTATAATTTTGAACTTTTACGCTTGTGGATGAAAATTCTGGCGTAATAGCTCGAACCTTGGTAGTCTGGCGTAAAGCACAGACAGTATACTGCCGACTTGAATTTTACGCTTCTGGATGACAATTCCGGCGTAAACGATCAAGTTTGTACAGTCTTGGCGTAGAGCTCAGACCGTTGCCTCTTGGCATGTGCTGCGACATTTGTAACGCCTAGTATAAAACTGATGTATTTTTCTCGCACCCTTGCAGTTAACTTGGGCGAGTCTCCGCTAGCCGAGGTGATGGGTTCTGCCGCTGGGCTACTGCACTCCAACTATCTGGAGGATCTGTCCCATGTGGTATTTCCTATCTCCGGACCCCAATATCCCAAAGGAAGGGAAATCTTGATATCGGCTCAGGGCGAGCGAACGCTGCTGAACATGATTAATGGAGAGCCTTTGACGTATGTAGACGGGGACCAGTATATAAAGCCGGCCTTTCTTTTCGGGGACATGATTGATAAGCGGTCCCAGACGAAGCCAAAGAAATAACTCTGGGTTTTCCCTGCCGGGAAGTTGGTCTTGAGTCTTCCCAAGATGCCGAGAGATTATCCCATCTCGGCATTCTTCCATGCTACTCATCCCAGAAAGATGTCGTGGATGCTGACTCCCGATCTTTACGGTAGGCCGGGGAAGATCTTCTACCAGAAAGGATCTGGCCTATTTGTCAGCCGCCCTTCCGGTCATGTAACGTCGTTCAGGGGATTATACCGGGCAGTGTCCCGAGTGAAGACAGGTTAGTGCTCCAGCCGGTGCAATTGCCGACCTTTTACAATAATTTCATGGGGCACGGAGGAGTATACCCCAAGGTGAACCCTCGGTGCGGTGGGTGGATCACCCCGACAAATCTTCGATGGGCTCGCTTAGTTGATTGGGCTTTGGAGCATTTTCGAATCGAGTTGGAGAACATCGGTCTGTCGGCGGCTGTGAGTGCCACCAGTGTTGGGTTACCTCCGAACCCTAACCTATTTTTGGTACTGATGGAGCGATACATTCCGCTCACCGGGACTTTCGCCACTCCGCTGGGGGAGTTGGGATTGGCCCTTCATGAGATAGCAGAGATCTCGAGACTGCCGATGGGGGATACTCCGTACGAAGAGTATGTTCCCACGAACCGGGAGTTGGGGGATTCAGACCCTCGGGTAGTGGAAGTGTATAAGGAGCTGATGTGCCACAACCTTGCTTGCACCGCCTTCTATGCTGAGCCTTCAAATTTGGCTCACACCAGTAAATGGACGTCCTACCTCTTTTTTCACCGGGCTAGGGCTGCTCAGCCGGAGAAAGTCTTGGAAGTCAAGGATGAGCCTGTGAATCCTCTGAGCGTGCTGACTGCTCAGGAAGTCGACGATCTCCTGGAGGATGCTAGGGCTCCGGATCAGATCCTCGTCGAAGGGATAGGAAAATATCCTGCAGGTACTAAGGCCTACAGCTATCTGAGGCATTGCCGCAGGGCTCTATCTAAGGAAGCTCAACTGGCTGGCTTCCTCTCTATATGGCTGCGCCGACTTGTGGTACCCGGCATCGCATCTGCGGATCGTATTCACCGCAATACCTTGTGGCCTGCAGTGCGTCTGGTGTTTGGGGCGAGACTGGGCTTGCTCCCTGCCATGGTGTGCCGCATATAAGCTGACCTGAGGGCGATGACTGAGGCGCTGCTCACTGATGAAGCTCGGCGTGAAAGCTTTCCCCGGATGGAATTACCATACCTGTATTTGATGGGATGGTTAATTCTCCATAACCCCCGGGTGATGTCTTTCGGTTCCGGCAGTAGCTTGGGGGAGAGTTTCTTGCTGAATTACAAGAAATCCACTTGGAATGTGCTCACAGTTTTAGACTGTCGGCGGGTGCTGCACTGCGGTCACAGCTGGAAGCTTCTTTGCACTGCCCCCTCTGTTCATCGCAACCAATCGGGGATTAGGCTTGAGGACTCAGGTAGAGATAGGACCACTCTTTCTCCTGAAGCCTTCAATTGGTTGGTTTGTATTAGACCTTCCCACCTGCTGTACAGAAGTGAAAATCACTGCTTCTTCGAACCCTACCTGCCTAGTCGGTTTGCCAGGCAGTTTGGGTATGATCAGTTGCATGTGGGCAATGCCGTCACCAGCTTCAGGTCCAGAGGTGGACTCATCGTTGGAGCGAGGGGATGGCGATATTTTATCATGGGCTGTACCGGGGCAATTTTTACTGTGCCCTTCATCACACCCTCCACGGAGCTGCGTATCCTGCATTCGTATGCCCAGTTCTATGTGGCAACGAACACCTCCCATCGCGATTTTGATATGGGTGGAAGCTTTAGGGTGCCCTCTTCCAAGCCTGGGGGAAGGGTCGAAGTCCCCTCGATTTCTTTTGACGAGGGTGACGAGTCCGCTACTCCGGATGAGCCTCTCTTATCGGTACCGAGGGGTAAAATACCTCTGGCTGCAGGGGCGTTGGTAGTCTCCGGGAAACGAAGGGCTCCCGCTCTGAAGGAGGCTTTCCCTCGTAAGGGAACGAAGAGGATGGTTACTCATCCTCTCCAGATTCCTAGCATTGAGGCTCCTGGAAGTGAGCCTGCTTCTCCCTATGTCGGGGATGATTCTTTGATTGGGGGTTCCTCGCCTTTTAGAGAGGACCTTCTACAGTTTCGGCCGGTGGCGTCGGAGAATCTCAGCTGGAGGCTGCTACCGCTGCTACTGCTTCAGGTAGTGGAACAAAGTCGCCTTCGAGGCTGGTTATAAGATTCCATATACCTTTGTCCGGATCAGCATTGGGAGAGGCCCCTGCCGTGCCCTTCAGCGCTTCTAGCGAGATTCCAGTTGATGACCCTCAAGTGGATCTCGACGAAGACCTGGAAGAGTATTTGCCAGCGTCAGTTAGCAGGCCCTCTTCTCCAGGTATGACAGCTTGGCTAGCATCACTGTCGTCTTTTCGTGCCTCTTCTTTAGGAAAATTAACGTCATGTTTGACATTAACTTCCTCTTGTCTTCTTCTCAGGGGACGACCTCTTCGGGGAGGGCAATGTATATGCGCCCTTCGACTCCGTGTCAGGTCCTGGCATTGATACGGAGGTGCCTGATTTTGAAGAGGAAGCATCTTTTGGTACCGGCTCGCTTGCCGACGAGGTTTCGATACCTCAAGAGGACGACCCTGTCGTTGCGACAATGCCTCCTTCGAGTATGCTGGTTACTTCGTCTGGTGTTGGCGCTTCCTCTTTTGTTGCACCCCCTGTCGAGACGAGGACTGTGGCTACGTCAATTTCGGTCGCCTCTGGAGCGCGGTTCGACAATATTACAGCCACTCTAAGCGTGCATTCGGGCCTAGCTGCGCTGACCGAGCAATATACCGGTATCTTCTACAACACTTTGACAACGCTGATATCAATAGTGTTGGAGAGAATCTGAATTTTGAGCGTCTGAAGAAGTCCTCTCAGTTTTTGATAGAGGCGATCAGGGACCTTGGCGATACTGGTTTAGCTGACCTCCTGGCGGAGGTAGTTAATAGTTTGGAGCAACCCGTTAACGAATACTCGCAGCTATCCCAAGATAGTATTGAAGATTTGGTCCAGGATGATTATGACTCGCTGGCTGCAAGGCTGGGAGAGTTGGAAGCTCTGAGCAGGTCCGTCGAGATGCGACAGCAGGAGATGAGCGACGAGCACACCCTCTTAGAGTGTGTTGTTCCCCAGTTGGCCAAGAGTAAAGCTGAACATGAAAAAAATGAAGCGAGGGTCCGTAAGTTGGAGGCTGAGCTCGCTTTAGCAAAGGAGTGGTCTCGTGCTTCAGCCGCAGGTGTGCATGTGTTACAGAGCCAGATGGAAGAGGCTCAACAGAACTTGGCACATGCGAGTGCCATGCACGCCGCTCTTACACATTCTCTGTCTGATTTATCCGGCTTGAATGATGAGAAGACGAGATGGGAGCGAGCTCGAGCTGCCATTTTGGACTCCAGGAATGCGAAGATGGCCAGACTGGCGCAGCAGATTCACGATTTGACCGCTCCCCCTTCATGATGTACTTTTGCTTTTGCTTTTTAATGTACTTTCGCTCTTTTTTGGGGAATAATAAAGAGGCTTTTCATCTGACTTTGTGGACTCGTCATTTCGGAATGTAAATGACGGGTTTGGGTGAGAGTAATATCAGAGGTAGTATGGACGTGATAGTCTCTCGGTAAACTTGTTTAGCAGGGCGTATCTATTCAGAGGTCATAGGGACATGATAGAATACGGCCCAACTAGTTTCGTTTTTGAAGTAGTTTTGTCAGAATGAGATTTTTGCCTTATTCCACTTGAGCAGAGGAGGTTAAGCATAGTACCTTTTCAGTAATTTGCCATTGATAGGAGCCATTAGTAGGTCTCCGTTAGGCTGGGCTAACCTGTAAGCGCCGATTGAGAACGTTGTCTCCATCACGTAGGGGCCTTCCCATTTGGGCTGAAATTTGCCCTTGCTCCTGTGAGTGAGAATCATTGGCCTTCTTACAGCTAAGACTAGCTCGCCAACTGTGAACACTCTTTCCTTTACTTTTTGATTAAAAGCTCTAGAAATGCGCGCTTGATAGAACGCGATGCTCTGTTGAGCTTGAAGGCGTTTCTCGTCTAATCCTTCTAGCTCTTGAAGCCTTAAAAGGTCATTCTTTTCCCGAGTTAACTCATTGGCGACTGCTATCCTGAGTGACGGGATTTGGATTTCGATGGAAAGAACTGCTTCGCTCCCGTAGACCAGTGAGAACGGGGTGCAACCTGTCGGTGCTCGGACCGTTGTGCGGTATGCCCAAAGACATTCTCCCAGCTTCTTGTTCCAATCTCTTTTGTTCGAAGAGACGAACTTCTTCAAGAGTTTGATAATGGTTTTGTTGAAGGCTTCCGCCAAACCATTAGCAGCTGGATAATACGCCGTAGAGGCGACATTTTATATCCTATTTTTATCGCAAAATTGATGAAACGCTTGGCTGATGAACTGAGGCCCATTGTCATGGATTATCCTTCGGGAAATCCCAAAGCGATAAATGACGTGATGCTTGATGAAGCTGATCATATTAGATGTTTTTACCTCAGCGAGAGGGATCGCCTCTGCCCATTTGGAGAAGTAATCTGTGATGGCCAGTATGAACTGGTGACCTCTGGAAGAAGACGGGTGAATAGGACAAATGATGTCCATACCCCATGCTTCGAAAGGCCAGGATACAACCATAGGATGTAGATGTTCAGACGGCTGGTGTATGAAGTCTGCATGGACCGGACAGGCCTTACATCGTTTGGCATACTTGATTGCGTCTGCGATCATAGTGGGCCAGTAATATCCCATTCTCCTGATACGATCATGTAGCTTATGACCGGGTTGATGCACCCCGCATACGCCATCGTGAGCTTCGTGGTTGATCTGTTGTGCTTCGTCATTAAAGAGACATCTCAATAGCAGTCCGTCGTAGGTCCGGAGATATAGGCATTGTGAAGATGCATCGAAGTAGAAGCGTAATGATCGTCTTTTGACGGATGCTGCTTCTTTAGGGTCCTCCGGCAAAATTCCGTATGCCATAAAATCTATAAAGGGACTTCTCCAATCTCTCGTAGAAGGATCGGTGTTCACAGCATAACTGCGTTCGATGTGAGCGTTGTTCTTCACGCAAAATAGATCTCTATTAAGAAGGATTACCGAATTCTGCCTTCTTATAGGAGTAGCTAAATCTGCAGCTAGACTGGCTAGGGCATCGGCTTCCAGATTCTGAGATCGAGGTACATGCTCTAGGAAGAACCCCTTGAATGTCACAGCTATCTCGACCGTTGCTTGGTGATAGGGGATGAGGTCTGGATTCCGGACTTCATATATTCCCCTGACTTGATTGACGATAAGCAGAGAATCACCAAAAGCTTCCAAAGATTCAACCCCCAGCTCTTTAGCGACCTGGAGCCCGATTAGTAGAGCGTTGTACTCCGCCACATTGTTGGAACAGGGCTCGTTAAGAGAGTATGCTCGATAGATGACGAGTTTATTGGGAGTAACCAGGATAATTCCTACCCCTGAAACCACGTTTCCTTTGGGACCAGTCCTGGAGGCGCCGTCGAAGAACAGTTGCCATGCGTCACTTTCCATTGCGGAACTACATTCTGCAACTTCGTCGGGAATGTCCTCGTATAATTTGGAGGCCTCCGGGATCGGATGAGCAGCTAGGAAGTCAGCCAATGCTTGGCCTTTGATGGACTTCTGAGGAACGTACACCATGTCATATGGTGTCAATAATATCGCCCAAGTTGCGAGTCGGGAGTTAAGAACACTTGGCTTGTTCATCATTACCCGAAGAGGATTGATCTTGGAGATGATATAAATAGTCTGGCCGGTGACATAGTGCCGCATCTTCTGGATAGCGAACATCAGAGCCAAACATTCTTTTTCCACCGGATTGTACCGGTTCTCAGCTCCGATCATCATTCTACTTAGATAGTAGATAGCATGTTCATGTCCCGCATCGTTCTTCTGTGCGAGAAGAGCTTCCAGAGAATGGTCCATCGCTCGAACGTACAGGAAGAATGGTCTTCCTACGACGGAAGGCACCAGAACTGGCGGACTAGTGAGGTAGCGCTTGATATCCCCGAACGCTTGTTGACAGGCTTTGTCCCATACGAAGGATACACCTTTCTTCATGAGGCGAGAAAAAGGCTGGCATCTTCCAGAGAGGTTGGATATGAATCTCCGGATATAGGCCAGACGACCTTGAAATCCCCTGAGTTCCCTCAGATTACGGGGTGGTCGCATTTCCAAGATGGCCTTGACTTTATCAGGGTCCACTTGAATGCCTTTGGCGGTAATGACGAATTCCAGAAATTTGCCACTAGATACACCCAGAAAGGACTTTGTAGGATTCATTTTGAGTTGATGTTGGCGTATCAGCTCAAATACCGTCTTTAAGTCTTGGATGTGATTGACCCTGAGGCAGCTTTTGACAGCTATATCGTCTACGTAATATTCCACTGTCTTGCATAAATACTTCTGGAATATGTTACTTATAGCCCGTTGGTAAGTAGCTCCGACGTTCTTCAACCCGAAGGGCATGACCGTATAGCAATATACCCCCAGTGGTGTCCGAAAGGCAGTATGCTTCTCGTCTTCAGGATGCATCTTGATTTAATTGTATCCTGAGAATCCGTCCATAAAAGACATACATTCGAAACCGCAGGTATTGTCGATCATGACGTCTGTGATGGGAAGAGGAAACTCGTCCTTGGGGCAGGCTGCGTTCAGATCTCGGTAATCGATGCAGACTCACACTTTCCCATTCTTCTTCATGACCGGGACAACATTGGCGACCCAGTCGGGATGTTGTTCCTCCCGGATGAAACCGCAGGCTATCAACTTCTTGACTTCAGATTCAATGGCGTCCATCATATCCGGGCGAAACCGGCATTGGTGCTGCTTTACAGGCTTTGAATCGGGCAATATATTGAGTTTATGAGTAGCCACATTTGGATCAAGTCCTGGCATATCCTTATAATTCCACGCAAAGACGTCGATGTATTCTCTTATCTGTTGAATGACTTCTCCCCTTTCAGCTGGGGAAAGATTGTTACTGATAAATATCGGCTTTGGTAAAAGTTCATCCCCAACATTAATCTGGATAACTTCGTCTTTGGTGGGAGGTTCTCTCTGCTCGAAGCGAAATTCCCACTGTGTATCCATTTGCTGAGCCCAAGCGTCATTCTCGAATAGTTTGGATTCTTGTTCGTCTGATTCGAAGGGATCCGTCACTACCATATTTACTGGTAATATTTGCTCGAGAGAACGAGATGAGTTGGAAGGCGACGAGCCGTCTTGAAAAGGGGAAAAGGTGTCCTCATCTGACTTGGAAGTCGTAAGGGAGGTGGCATACCCAAACCCGAAATGAGTTTGTTGATAGTGGGGATTGCCGTACGGCGGTATTCGTCTGCCTTTCCCATAGTTGAGACCTGGCTTCAGTTTCAAGTCATAACCTATATTTTGCATGATCTTTAAGGCTTGCGGGCTGTACCTCTGAACTTGTATTTTACTAGCATCGTCATCGAAGGAATCTTCTCATATAGTCGATTCGTTGTGCGTTCGACCAAAGACTATTGAATGCTGACTGCTGCGGGCAGGCGGAACAATGAAGATAGAGTCCTCATGGGGTCCATATGTCGTGACGACATTGGACGATGATGCTACTTCCCATATGTACGGATGATAGGAATCTATAGCTTCCAAGAATTTTTGCGCTATAGGTTCTATATCGTCATGGGAAGAGGATTCCTGATTTGGAATCTGAGCGTCGATATACTGGAAAAGAGGATGTTTATTATCATTTGGAACTCCGTTCCTGGTTGTATTTATATCAGTCGGCTGCTTGTTGCGCCGAAGGTTGATGACCAAGGGTGGAGGCTTCTGGTTCAAAGTGATCACTAGAGGATCACCCCATTTTCCTGACCTGGTTTTGTTCAGGTGGATAGCCATAGGCTCCATGGCTTTTGGACGAGTAGTTCGCCCTTTCACTCTGATTGACAGTGGTTGTTCGATAGAGGGTCCTTCAGGCTCCCGGTGGGATTCCTTCTTTGCTTGGGCTGACACCTCCTTCGCGTAGTCTTGAGAGTACAACACGGCATCGGAATAGTAGAATTCTATTCCTTTGAATGGGTTTAGGTCAGCAACCTCCGTTTGTACTGTTCCTTGGGGGTCTACATATTTAAGACATTGATGTAGAGTTGAAGGAACGATGTTGTAGTCGTGGATCCACGGTCTACCCAGCAAAATATTATAGGATACCTCTGAATCGATGACATAGCATGTAGCTACCGATCTGAGGTTGCCAATCTGGATCCTCAGGCGAATTTTCCCCAACGGCTTACTTCTTCCGGCATTGAAACCCACGATTGTAGTGGTGGTGTAAGCCAATTCGCTGGTAGGAATCCTCAGCGGTCTGAGCAGACAATGAGGAATGATGCTAATTGATGATCCCGGATCTATGTGGATCCGGTCGACCTCCATGGAACCAACGTATCCGGTGTAATAGAGGGGTCTGTCATGCCTATTATGTTTTAATAGCATGTCATCTTGTGTGAAAGTGATATTCGGGACCACCTCCATCACACTGTGGCATTGAGGACACGCCACTGGTTCCTCGTCAGGGGACTTGAGCTGGGTCAAGTTTGCTTCCGCCTGTATCAGTGCTTCACTCAGGGCTAGACGAGTGTCTTGGGAGAGCCTGAGTAGCTCAAAGATGGACAACCTGGCTGGTGTATTGGCCAGTTGGGCCAGGATGTCAAAGTTGTATGGCTTCTCTAAATCTTTGTTTTGAATATTTTTCACAGGTTTATCGAAGCGTACTTCTTTCTGCTTCCCCTTGTCCGCCGAAGTCGGCCTTGCAGGATCGGCCTGTGGTATGGCGGGCTCTGTAGCTGAAGCGTCTGCCGGTGCATCTTCCGGACTTGCTCCATAGTCCTTGAGGTAAGCTTTCCCTGAACGGGTTGCGGCCAAAGCCTCGTCTTCGTCTGATGGCGAAGAAGTTGCAACCATATGGCATGGTTTATATTTGGAGTTCTTCCAAGACTTAGCCTTAGCTGCATTAGTCTCTTTCTCGAGTTCCGATACCAAATTCGGATGAACCCATATGATCTCGCCCCGCCGGGTGGTTAAGGGTACCAGGTCATGATTTTGACCCCTAGCCGGAGGGAGATTGACGATGTTCATCGTTGTCCGGGAAATGGGTGTCACACCGTCCGGGACTTATTGGGGAGGCAGATTGCCAAATTGCAGGGAGATCATATTGGTCTTGACCGTCTTCTCGGTGTTATGCAGAGTGATGGCCTTAGCATCGATCAGCCCCTGGATCTTCCTTTTCAGTATGTAATACGCCTTGGTCGGGTGGTGTACGTATCTGTGGAAGATGCAATACTTGGGGTTGTTGGCACTGCCGGCTTCACTGGGCCGCTTCTCCTCCGGAAGGGTGATCTTGCCACACTTGACGAGACACTCGAATATACTCGGAATATCGTCGTCGACGAAAGAGTACACTTCGACGGGCCTTGAAGTTCCAGGTTTCGTCTGCGTGGTTGCCGCAGTCTTTTGTCTGGACGTATTGATTGCCAGAGCTTCTTTTTCTTTGGAACTGCGAGGATGGTCGTCGTTGGGGGATGACCTTTTGATTCTGTTGGAGGTAGAGATCATAATGCCATTGTCGCACGCCTTGCGACTGTTGTCATCGGCGGCCACTGCTGAGATGATGAACGAGGGACAATCGTGGAACTGATATGGTCCTGTGAACACCGAGACCACGGGAAGGAGGTTCTTCCTGCAAATGTCCACCAACGCAGAGTCTGGAACTCCTGGAGGCATTTGTAGCGTGGCTTGACGAAAACGTTCGATGAAGGTACGAACGTCCTCTTTTTTCCTCTGCTTGACTTCGATGAGAGAGGACATAGACATGTCCATTCCTCCCTCGTAGAATTATGTAAAGAATAAAGCCTTGAAGTCTTCGAAGGAAGTAATGCAGTTGTCTGCCAGGCTGCGGTACCACTGGTAAGCCACTCCTGAGAGACAGCCCTTGAACACCCGAGTGAGGAGGGCGTCATTCCCTTGTAGCAACACCGTCATCATACTGAAATAGTTCATGTACTGACTTGGCGATGTTTTCCCCTCGAACAGAGCCATAGTCTGAGGTTTGTATCTTGGAGGAAAAGGGACCTCTTCCCAGATAGCCGGGTAAGGCTGGTTGATTCCCAATTTCTTGAGCTGATCTTTGTGCTTCAAGGCATCGAATTAGGCTTTCAACTCCCGTACTACTTGCATCAGATTTTCAGCCGGTAGCGAGACCACGGATTGGTGCGGAGTCGGTTGTATCGTGACTCCCGCAGGAGGTAATGCATTCTCCGAGTGAGGAAGTGGAGGACTAGCTGACTCTTGATCTAGAGCAGGTTCTTGGACCGTGTTGGATGGTGGCAAGTTCCACCCCCACACGTATCTGTGCTGGCGGGACTGATGTTTGAGCCATAGCAGCCGCCTGTTGAGTTAGCATCATCTGGTGTATGTTCTCCATCATGGATTGCATTTGTTTTAGAGATGTCTCCAGTGTAGTGATGCGCTGTTCCTCGCTTCCTGGCGGTGAAGCTTCCTCATGTTCATCTCCAATGGCGTATACTCCCATTTCCCTGGGCACCGTCGAAGGATGTGTATAGGTCGCTGCAGAAGTTGACTCTATACTCTCAGTATTTGATTCGGGAGAATGGCGACCCCCAGCATCGGAATCAGAGGAGTATGAAGTCAGTTGTTGTGACCTCGAACGAGTGTTCTGGAACACCTACTCTTCAGTGTCTTTGAGGAGTATGTTGAATCTCCTTCGGCTCGGAGTTCCAGAGGACGGACGTCTTGAGCCTGAGCTTCCTCCAGGTATATGTGAAGCTATGTTCACAGATGCATGCGTGGGCTCTTCTTCTAGGAAAGATGGAGAGTAGCTCAGTCGGTCGAAAACTAGCCATTTTGCTTTAGAACAGCAATAATTAATTATAATCCTGCGACCATCACAACAGTGCTCGCTAGGAGGCGTAATAGCCATGCTGGAAGATTCCCTCTCCTTGCGTTTCTGGATTAGATACTTGCGCAGGTCAGGAGAAGTTGCAGAAGAAGAAGATGATGGCTTGTTCCTCATGTTCCCATTGGTAGGCGTGCGGATGATGGGGACCATAGTCTTCCTTGTGCCACTCGTATACAACAGATTGGCCATCTGGGTGGCGGATAATCTCCGAGGAGCATGTCTTTCCGTCAATCTAACCTTCTGTACGCTTAGGGACTTCGCCTGGCGTAATTTCGAGCTTCGCTCTGGTTGGCGTAAGGCTGAGGATGTCCTCAGGCGGCCATCAACTTCTCGCGTAATTTGGAGGGCAGGTAGATTGTTCCCTTGCTGGCGTGAATGCCGAGAAGTTAAGTAGCTCGCCGCTTGCTTTCCCTTGCGGAGATCACGGGTGTCATCTGGTTCCCCGTAGAGGTCAGATGTTGTCTTACGCGCAGAGCGTGCTTTGTACTTCCGATTTGGCGCTGAGGCATCATCAGAAGTTTTGTCTATTCTGCCACGGATGGGAGACTGGTTTCTATGCATAGAGCGCAGTGGATACCTCTGGGTTAGCACTGAGGCTTTGCCCGAAGTTTTGTCTGTACCGCGCATAGCGGGAGACTGGTTTCTACGCGTAGAGCGCAGTGGATACTTCTGGTTTAGCGTTGAGTCTTTGCCCAAAGTTTTGTCTGTACCGCGCCTAGCGGGAGACTGGTTTCTACGCGTAGAGCGTAGTGGATACTTTTGGGTTAGCGCTGAGGCTTTGCCCAAAGTTTTGTCTGTACTGCGCGTAGCGGGAGACTGAATTTTATGTGTAGGGCACGGAGGGAGCAATGCTACAACCTCATTGGTCGGAAAGATCGGAGAGATCGGAGATTCCACAGGGATGGTAGAGGATGTCTTGGGCATCCAGACCTTGTGCAGCTTCCTGTTGTTTTGTACAGAGAGAGAGTGAGAGCTACCCCCCGTCCGAAGCATGTCTTCGTAGGCAGACTGGTCGAACTGGACAACCAGTGTCTTCTTCACGGATCCCACGGATACCGCATCGTATTGAGCAATCGCTTTCTCATCAGAAGAGAAAGATGTTCCCCAGCAGAGTCGCCATCTTGTTTGTAGTATTAAACGAAAGAACGAAATGTATATAATACGAGGTTTGCACGAAACCCCCTTTCTTTGGTTTACAAACAAACTTGTACAATTTGATCCTATATGAGGATGTAGGAGTACAATTTATTTAATCTGGGTAGATGATTGCTATAGGTGTCTGATCTGCAGTCGATCACTTTAGCCCTTGGACTACACGATGGGGAAGAAGTGCCATGGAAGACGGAAAGCAGCTTCGTAGGTGGCGAAAGAGGATGGATGCACGATGCCAATGTCGTCGATCGCTACTCTTTGCCTGAGCTCTGGATGCTTCTCTCTCTCTCTCAAAGACTCTTCGATCTCTCCTCAATCTCTAATGTTTCGACCCATGGTTCGATCTCTTTGGAGGTTCGACCTTGTTCGATCTTCTTTCAAAGTTTTGACCTTGTTCGATTTTTAAAGTCTTGACCTGTTCCTCTGTTGATAGAGGTCTCTATTTATAGAGTTTTGGTGACAGTGACCACTCAATCGGTGTGGAAACCGAGTAGTGGAAAGTACAGCACCATTTTACACAATGCTTAAAATAACCAAAGCCTGCGTATAGATGACATTTTGAATGAGCGTGTGACGTGGGTCCAACTAAGGGACAAAACGCGTATAATCGCTACGAAGATCACGGCGTAGAAGTCACGTAGGTAGGTATCAATCGTGTAGAAGAGGTTGGCGTAGAAGCCAATGTCTGTCACCATGGCGTAAAAGCCAAGTAGGCATAGAAGCCGATTAGGCGTAGAAGCCTGATGGCATAGAAGCCGAATAAGCACAGAAGGCCGAATGAGCATAAAAGCCGAACGAGCATAGAAGCTGAATGGGCGTAGAAGCTGAGGTGATGTGGACGTCTTTAGCTGAAATTACGGCTCTTGGAGATATAATCAAATCTCTCGCATTAAATTCAGAGATCCGCCATCATCATTAACTGCCGAGGCGTGTTCTGAAGGCCTGCCACCGTTCTGAGCATTCGGTGCAGAGACATGCCTCGAGCCCTGTACGAAGAGCAGCTTTTGACGTGGCAGTCTGTTTGTCTTCCGTGGAGCATAAATAGTTCACGTTTGCCTGTGTAAAACAAGGCAGCGTATCCCCTTGTATGCGTAAAAGCAGTCTCTGCTGAGGGGATGTCAGTAAACGACGGTTCGGTGATATTTAATAAAATCCTCTGCATTAAATGCAGAGATCCGCCATCATACCGTGGGGCGCATCCCGAGTGGTCTGCCATCTTTCCAGCCGTCGTCTGGGTAGCCGTGCAGCACTTTTTGTCAGGAGTCAGATGTCAGGTTCACTGCATGACTTGACAGGTTTATTTCGGGGAAGACGAAGCGTTCCTCGTACGTTTTAACGCTGCTATGAAAGCGGATAAGTTTTACGCCATGGCGGCGATGAAGCACCCCGTCTACGCTGAAGCGGCCTGGACATACTGCATTTACGCGGATGGTCCCATCATATTTTATGCCGTGCTTAGCGAAAAAGCTCCGTTGCACTCTTGATGGCCTTGAGGTCCCCTACTTACGCTGCCCTGCATCACCATGTTGCGTAGAGCTATCCAGCGTATTTTTCATGCTTCTACACTATATAAAAAGATTAGTTGAATCATATTCTATCATGTTCATATTACCTCTGAATAGATGTGTTTAACTAATTTGAAACTTCAAAACCTATCATGTCCATATTATCTCTGATAGTGTTTTGTATACAAATTTAATTGGATCATATTCTATCATATTCATATTACCTCTGAATAAATATATTCAGTAAAACCAGTTACCGAAAGTATATCATGTCCATATTACCTCTGATATCACTTTTATCTTAGCCTATCATTTAAATTCTAATAATAAGTGATGGATCCACAGAGTCAGAAAATGTTTCTTCATTATCTCTGAAAATAACAAATTATATGGTAAAGAAGGAGCGAAAAAGTACATAATCTATCATTATGGAGGAGCAGTTAAATCACGGATTTGTTGTGCTAAAGCAGCCATCCTTTTGTTTTTGGAGTTTAAAATTTTGGTGCGAGCCAGTTCCAGTCTTGCTTCGTCATTACTCAAGAGAGATAGTTCAGACAGAGAATCAACAAAACTTGCATGGATGACACCCACATGTGTCAAGTTCTGTTGAGCCATATTCACTTGGCCCTCCAATACATCACGAACTAGCAATGCTTTGAGAAGCCTCTCCTTTGTTTGAGCAATTTCAGCTTCCAGTTCTTGAATCCTCACTTCATATTCCTCATATTCGGTATGGCACTGAGCTAGCAGAGGAATACTCTCCACCAATACTGCTTGCTCTTTCTCCATCTCTTGTTGCTGTTCCTGAATGGATTTGTTTAAGATTTCTGCCTTCTGAGCAAATTTCGAAGTTAGTGAGTCATACTCAGCCTGAACCAAGTCATTGATGCTGCCTCTGGATAATTGCAAATATTCGTTAATGGGTTATTCTAAACCATTAACCATTTGCTCTAGCGCATTAGCTTTGTCAGCGTCATTAAAATTTCTAATTTACGCTATAGTGAGCATGGAAGACGTCTTCAAAGCATCAAAGCCTAGATTCTTCTCTAGCACCATGGATATTAATTCTTTTAAAGTGAGGTAGAATATGCTAGTATATTGTTCAACTAGCATAGCAAGGCTCGAATGGAAGCTGGGAGTGGCCGCAATATCAGTAAAATCTCCTTTCTAGAATGACTGCAGAAGATGTTGCTAAAGTCGTTGCTTCAACATATGGAGCAACAAAAAAAGAGACACCAACAATAGTTGAAGTTGTTGGCATGCTCAACGAAGGTATATTTCCAATGATTGGAAGCACAGTCGAGGTGGTTAGTTCATCCACCTCTGATTCTATTTGAACCACTACTGGCGGGATTATATCTAAGAATGTTGCAGATGAGGGATCAACGGTTTCAAGGTACACTTTTTCGACAGTTGTCACAGCCGTTTCAGTAGCTGGATCCGCAATGAAAGCAGAGGTTATTTCAGCTCCGCCTTCCCCAGAAATATCTTTGCCTGAAAATAAGATAAGAGAAAGTTAATATCAATTTGATATTAAATTTTCCTGAAAAAAGCATAAAAACAATATTTACCCATGACCGATGGTATGTATATTGCGTCTGCAGCATGTATAGCTAAATCATTTCTTAATGATGCTAAACAAGCTATCATACCTGGAGAGGAGGGTACACCAACTGACGCTTGAGGGTCGTCATTCCAGTCATCACCCAAATCTACTCGAGGTGCATCAGGTGGAATATCGCTTGAAATATTCATAGATGAAGGAGGGGCTATTCCCATTATTTATCTTGTAAGCGATAATAAAGGCATAGTGATTATTAGAGAGCTCGGCCTCGAATACGCTCAAAACCTCAGTCAAGCAAGGATAATCGGCTGTCCTTACGCTGGCCACCTATCCATACGGTATCAGGCTTCTACGCCTACTTGGCTTCTATGCCTACTTGGCTTCTACGCCAACATGACAGCTACTCGTCTCTTATGCCATCAGAACAGCTATTTGGCTTCTACGCCAACGATACAGTTATTTAGCTTTTACGCCAATCATCTCTACGCGATAGGAAGTTACTTACGTGGCTTCCATGCCGTGATCTTCGCAGCAGTTATACGCATTACCTCATAATGGGACACGCGTCACACGCAGAGTCAGGGGATCATTTATACGTGGGTGGTAGTTATTATAACCGCCGCATAAAAGATGCAGTTTTCTCCGTTGTTCGGTTTTTACGCCAACAGTGACTAAACCCTATAAATAGAGACCTCCGGCCACGGAGGTCCAGGGTCAGAAATCGATTTTTGAGAGAGAAGAGTCTAGAGCACAGACAGAGAGTAGTGATTGGCGACTTTGGCATCGAGCATCCAATCCCTCTTACGATCTTTGAAGCTTTTCCTCTTCTACAGCACTTCTTCGTCATCGTTTAGTCCAAGGGACAAAGTGATTGACCGCAGATCAGACTCCGATAGCAATATTTCCCTAGAATCAAATTTTTGTACTTAGTATCCTCGTATAGGATCAATTTTACTTTCTTTTTCTTGTTTGTAAACTAAAGAAAGGGTTTCATATAAACCTATTTTCATTTCTTTCGTTTATTATCAAACACACTCGTGTTCTCGTGTTCTCGTGTATCTCGTGAAATTGGAAAGACCCATAAGTGCATGTCGCGGACAACTCAAAAACGAGGTCTTAGTTCTGCAGACAGTCGCTAGGGCACTCGCACCGATCCGATCCGGGCGGAACTCGTGTGTAGTCATCGTGTACGGGACGGGATGGCTTATAGCGCATCGTGTATTCTCGTTGCATGCTATCATTTTCCTTGACTATGGTCCTTTATGGCTATGCCAACGACTCGTATTCATATAGATAAGTCATCCTCGCTTAGCGGCTATCCGCGTGCGAGTCATTGCATCGCATCAAGAAACAACTGAACACCTGAATGATCATGATACAATAATACTCGTGTTGCATATGCTATTGCTCCTGAATGTTTATTCGTTCTCGTGCTTGACTTAACAATGTTTGCCTTGGACAGGGAAGGTAAATGGTAAGTTGGTAAGTCTCACCGTATTTCCTCTCATGTTGCACGGTGCACTGCCACACGAGTTAGGCTATTCAATCTTTGCATGAAACTGATCCTAAGGAAACTAGAAAGACAACCTAATAGTTGGTGCACGGAATATTTATTACGTGTGTGGATTTGTCGAGCGGGCGAGTATCCTCCCCAATAATGCATTCAATGTACTGATAATCCACCAGATCGTTTGCAGGGTGCGGGAGAACCTCGTTCGGTGCGGATGCCTCCTTGGTGCGTGCTAAGGCCAGGAGTTTCCTCTGAACCTTGGAGCGCTGCATCCGGAACTGAAGCACATATACAAGACATAATATTGGAACATCGCCTGAACATCGCCTGTACAATCATTCCACAAATTATAGCCACTTGGCACGCTTTTACTGTTTCAGAGAGAGAGATCTAAGCGAATTGTAATCTCGGCCATGTGCCTCCTGTAATACTTGTTTATATCAATAAAGAGTTACTTTACTTCAACTTGTGTTATTCAATATTTTTGCTATATTGTCGACTCAGTGAACCTGTTACTGATCGCCTATACGTTCATGACTCTGCTGCACTCGGACAATCTGTACAACTCTGTGGCTTAGAGTTCTTACCGCCAGCCAATGAACCACGGCCTTGCACGGGCGTGGATCACGCTCGTGCGGCATCACATCCGGATGGGTAAAAAGCGATCATTCTACGGGAGCGCTGGCGCCGTAATTCTCGCCTAGCGGGAACGGCCGATTTTCCTGCGGAAGATCGGGGTGTGACATCAGCCTCCTCATCACCCGAGCACAGCCAACTATATCCCTTCCCCGACTTCACCCCACGACTACACCCCCTGACCCGACCGCCTGACTCCTCCAACAACCGACGACCACCTCGACTCGCCCATCGTCGTCATCATCATCATCATTATCCTCATCATCATCATCATCATCATCATCATCATCATCAACATCATCATCAACATCAACATCAACATCATCCTCATCATCACTATCATCATTATTATTATCATTATCATGTCGATCACCTCGACGACATGACTCCATCACCCGATCCCGTCGACCTCGTGCACAGCCGAATTACCCTCACCGGAGATGACCCACAGCAGTGTCACCCCCTCGTGCACGTGCACGCCAAGGCCACGGTTCGAATTGCCTTCTCTTATGATTTTATGTGCTTGTGTGAATAGTATTAGGGTTTAGCGTATTGCTTCATGATAAGTTTGGTTGATTTCAAGACCAGCGTTGGTAAACCTACAAACTAGTATGTGTGTGTGCGCGTGCATATGTGTGTATAATAATTAGTTTAATATATATAGATATATATATTCCATGAAAATTGATTACTAGTAGTAGGTATGACTGTAGTATATATATGTTGTATGACCCTAGGTATAAATTGTGGATATCCCGTATAATTGCATATGACCATAAGTGTTAATTATGGGTACCCTATATTTGTATATGACTATGTGACCCTGAATATTAGTGAATCGACTGCCTTGTGTACACCGACGTACTGGCTAGACATGTGTAGTGATTGACTGTCTGATTATGCACAACATTGAGGATATGACACCCGTGTAATTAGACGCACACTCGACCCTGTTAGATGACAAGTTTTACCCCTAGCGTAGTCTCTGAGTTCAGAGTAATTGTGTTGTGTATGTGTTAGTATAACGACTGATGCTATATTATTATTAAATGATGTCTATAGGACTGTTGGATTATTCAGACAAGACTTCAGAAATAGGACATTGGTATTGCTAGCAGAGGACCACAAGCGAGTACATTCTCTGACAGTTTTTATTATGTTGATCATCTCTATTATTCTAGTTGTATAGCGTACATGATTCTGACACTATGGATACACGAGTTAGCATCATCGAGACTTGTCATGAGGAGTCGTGATTGGAATACATCATGCTAGCTGGGGACGGGAAGATATTAGTAGATTATGCGATCATACCCAACTCTACATGCATCATAGCTCACCCCATACCTCACGTCGGGTGCAGCCTGACCATTACATGCCTCATAGTTTGTTATGTATGATTAGCCTAACTATTGCTCGCATCATAGCTAATTGGATGGTTAGCCTGACCTTACATGAATCATAGCTAATCATATATAACAAGCCTGATCAATCCCAAGACGATTACATGATAGACTAATGTTTCACACACTTAGCTAGATATTCTAGTCATGTATTTCCAGTTTATTGTTCTAGCATTCACTTATATTCCAGTTCATTGTTCTTGCATGCACTTGTATTTCTGTTCATTGCTAGTTGTGCCATTGATGATGATATGCTCTCCAGTATTTTTTATTTCCAGTATTTATATCCATCTTGTATTTCTTTATACTGTATTATAGTTTTTGTCAATATATATGGAACTGCTGTTAGTGCTTGTACTTTGCTCCATCCTGACTGGAAATATTTTTCCAGACTGCGACTTAGAGGACTTGTTTCAGGCATACTTGGAGATTTGGATATTATTATTGCAGGTTAAACTATTTTTGTTATTTAGACTTGTGTTGTATTTTATTTATTTTCTTCGATATCTTATCGTGCTTTAGTTATGTGATTGAGTATTCTATATTATATTGTGATATCTGTGTCTCCTTATGGTATTGGATATTCGTGTAAGATTGATTAGATAGTATTGTGACCTAGACAGCATTCTGCCGTCGATGCTGTGGCGTAGGCTGGACGTACCCACGCACTCGTGCCCATATATCGGGTATGGGTCATGACACATTTTTAGTGGTGGACCATATAGGTCAGGCTTCACAAGTAGTACGATATCGTGGTAGTGCGACGTTTTAGTTATACTACTGCGTGCCTGCGATAGGATATAGGACATATGATACTAGGATAAGAGAGGATACTCAATCATAATTTCTTGAGAGATTCCTGGGACGACCCTTGAGAATCTTATTATAATTTCCAATTTAAATCTTGTTCCCTTGTTCCGTCCATTCTCACTTGTTGCTATTGAATTTGATTCTTGTTGATCAGTTGTTAAATTTAATTCTTGGTGTCATTGTTGAGTTTGATTTTATATCGAAATAAATTTTATGGACTAAAATTTATGGTATCATCTGATGACATATGTTGATGAGGACAGTGAGAAAGGTAAAACGTTTGCTTTGATTATGGAGCCTAGAATTTATCGCAGCCATATTAGCCGGTGTATCAAAAATATAGGTACATGACTTCGGATGTATATATCTTGGTTATGAGATTTAGAATTTCTCGCAGATATACTAGTCGGCACAGCGAGGATTCTAGACGACATAATTATAGAGTTGCATACGTAAGTTATGGAATCTATCGTTTATCACAGCTATGCTTACTAGCGTGGCGAGGATTCTGAGTGTCATGATTTCGGACAGACTTGTATGATTATCATATTGTATCTTAAATTGGTTCTTAAAGTATCATCTCAATACTTATCCACTTCTATTATTATAGGACTTTGTTACATCATTTTTGCTTAGCAATAGAGTTACCTTCAGTCCTTAGTCCAGTTTCTTTTGAGCTTTATTTCTTTAAGGATCCATGTTAGTGTGATAATTGGTGACTTGCAATTAGGTCTGTGACTTGAATCGGTGTTGACTGAGTATGGCTTGTGAGTCTGTAAGTGTTTCTTGGTTAGACATGGGAGCAGTAGGAATCAATCTAGAGATAACCCGTAGCGTAGTACCTTGTAGCAATGGTTCTATGATAAGGTGTCATTATAATTAGTGTTGGTACTATAGGTAGAAGGGGGAGTAAAAGAGTATCAGTGATGGTTCCAGGAGTTAGTATCAGAGTCAGCATGCCAGTCCTGGATAGTCATAAATTCCTATAGTTGGGTGATCCATGTAAATAATTAAGTATCAAGGAAATTGTGTTAAAAATTAATGGAGCATGATGTTCAATTTGGTGGTTGATACTTGGGTGTGTCAAGAGTAAAAAAATATATATGCATACAGGGTATTAATGAGTGTGCCATAGTAGGAGAGTACCCATAAGTGTATAGAAGAGTATGAGCGAATAAGAATACATTGTGCTAAGTAGTAAGACTTGTGTTACAGATAAAATTAGAACATTGATGTAATTAGATATGAGTATACCAGTATATGACTAGTGATGGATGTATCACCTGATATTGAGGCCAGTGATGGGTTGGAAGTAATAGATGAAAGAGTGTCTAGAATTGTGTGCAGGATGCACTGTGGGTGATGAGTGTCAATGTGATAAGGTAATCTAATGATGAAGCTAGTGTTACTATACCAAGAATGCTAGTATTTCTATATTAAGGATTAGTAAAGCAATGTGCTAGTAACAGTAAGTACCTCGTGTGATAATATTAGATTGGTGTATCAGTTAATATAGATAGAAAATTATTGGAAGTAATAGTGCAAGTAATCCAGGCAATGGAAAAATTTAGTATACAGTTGAGGGGAGTAGACAATTGGTGTATTTGTGTGTACATTGAGTGTTAGAGACTGTGAGTATATATAGGTATACTTAGATAGATATGGGTAAGAAATGTGTATCAGTATATGAGTGGATGATATGCATGTGTAAGGATCTGTTGGCTTGAGCATGCCTGAGATGGCACTACAAACTGACTTGGGTGTCCATCTAGAGTTGTATTAGAGAGAGAAGTACTTAGTGTGTTATGTTGTACTTGGTGTGCACTTGAGTGATAAGAACAACTAGTATAAACCATTGCAGTAGGTAAGAGAGCTAGCAGTGGGTGTGCTAGTAGTAGAAACAGTGGTACCTAAAGGGATAGAGGTGTCAAACTTTGGATGCATCATTTGATCTATGGTTATGTTAGAGGATAAAGATGTCCAGGTGATGTGTTAGCAGGTTCTGTTCTATTCTTTTCCTTATGTTCCTTTTCTGTCCGTTTGATTGATTGATTGATTTCTTAGTACCGTAGCTTGTATCAGTAATTTTTTTGCTAGAATGTAGTTAGTAGTATTCCCTGGCAGAGACTGCAATACCATGGCAAAACAGACAATAACCATGCATGTTTTCTCTAGATTGCATGTTGTATGACTGTAGGTAGGATTTCCTTAGACCTTGGTTGTTGGGGGTTTGACCGTAGTGAAGATTAATGAAGAAGTTATGACTGGACAGAGAGAGACAAGGTGCCTTAAATTTCGAGAATAAACATTAATTTAAATAAAGAGTTGATAATTTAATATGGCATAATTGACGATTTTGTTAATCTTTGATTTTTATGAAGATTTAGATATAATTGAATTTGTCATTAAATTTTGAGGAATTTAAGAAGATTACCATTATATTTATTTGACTGCAAGATATAAATTTTTAAAACTTATATTTTGAATGTTATATTTGAAGATTTCATAAGTATTACATTATTTGAGTATTGTGCGGAAATAGAAATCGAGTAATAAGATCACTAATGGATTAGAGTTTGAATTCAAATTATTTTTGGGACGAGATTTCAATTTTATAAATATGCATTGATTGGATTTAAAATTAAAGGATTGTATATTAAATTTTTGTATTTAGTTATTAACTTAAAATTTTGCAGGAAATTGTGATAAGAATGGAATTTGATTTTAAAGTTTAAAGATTTTCAGGAATATGATATTTTAGAATTTTAAATTTTTTGTGAAATAAAAATATGGATTTACTTCATGATTATATGGTTTGATGAATTTAAATTTTGATGGTCAAAAAAATAAAAATAAATAAATAAATACAACTATTGAGGATTTTAAATTTTGAGGACGAAATTTTTCTAAAGAGGGTAGACTTGTCACTACCACATCCTAAAATAGGGATATTTTTGTCTTTTTATTTATTACAAGTATTGTGTATACTTTATTTTATATATTGCATGTTATATTTTATATATTATATATAGTGTTCATTAATGCATGGGTTAGTTGAAGATTTTGTTAAATTATTGATTTTTATGAAGATTAAGATATAACTGAATTTGTCATTAAATTTTGAAGAATTTAAGAAGATTACCATTATATTTATTTGACTGCAAGATATAAATTTTTAAAACTTATATTTTGAATGTTATATTTGAAGATTTCATAAGTATTACATTATTTTAGTCTTCTGTGGAAAAAGAAATCGAGGAATAAGATCACTAATAGATTAGAGTTTGAATTCAAATTATTTTTGGGACGAGATTTCAATTTTATAATTATGCATTGATTGGATTTAAAATTAAAGGATTGGATATTAAATTTTTGTATTTAGTTATTAACTTAAAATTTTGGAGGAGATTGTGATAAGAATGGAATTTGATTTTCAATTTTAAAGATTTTCAGGAATATGATATTATAGAATTTTAAAAATTTTGTGAAATAAAAATATGGATTTACTTCATGATTATATGGTTTGATGAATTTAAATTTTGATGGTAAAAATAAATAAATAAATAAATAAATAAATACAACTATTGAGGATTTTAAATTTCGAGGACGAAATTTTTCTAAGGAGGGTAGACTTGTCACTACCACATCCTAAAATAGGAATATTTTTGTCTTTTTATTTATTATAAGTATTGTGTATATTTTATTTTGTATATTGCATGTTATATTTTATATATTATATATAGTGTTCATTAATGCATGGGTTAGTTGGCTGGACCTAGAAGCCCACTAGATGAACCCCTGACCGAAATATAGGATTATGGATTGTAATTTGTATTATTCGGGATTAAATATTAAGGGTTATATTTTATTATTGTGATTTTATTTATTTGTTGTGCCTTACCATTGCTTCTTATATTGGGACCGCTATACTAGCTTTTGCCTTCCAACATATTTCACACCCTTGTCCTAGACGTGCCAGTTTTCCATTTTGACCTTTGCGTAACTCATAAATATGCTCTCTTGTGCTTCATTTTAGTCGCACAACATTCGTTACGGACGTTTATTTTTATTTTTAAATAAATCCAACTTTGTATCCTTGTGCGTTCCAATCGAAATTGGAGACACAATCTCGACCCGTTTTGTGCAACCCAAATTATGGTAATTTTCTATTCTGAGTCTTCTACGTCCATGACATTTGTGTCCCACCTAATTTTAGCCCTATGTATTTCCAATTTATTTTAGAACACCAATTACATTAATTTTAATTAAATTGGTGTAAGGATCCAACTTAACCCAAAACTAGACCCAACACCAAACCAAACCCCCATTCACACCCTCAAGACTCATACTAAACACATACCCATTTTAACCATTACATCACACCAAACATGGTATTTTTCCTCATTTAATCTAAATTTTTACTTTCTGTGCAATTTTTCAATTGTTGAGGACTTTTATGCAAAAGTACAATGAGATGTCACCATCCTATTGGTCAAGGCCAATGAAGAATCAACTACCTCCCTCTTTGACCGGTATAACTCTCTCCCTCTCTCTCTCCCTTCTTTTTTTGTGCACTTTCCTTCATATTAAATCATGGCCCTTCATTCAAATTGGAGCATAATCCTCACCACATACACTTTCCTATATATAATCCCTCAAACTCACCCCTTTTCCAAAGCCATCCCCCATCCCAAGGAACACATAGCCAGCCCTAATCCTGAGGTAGTCATCGCTCTTCTCCCTCATGCAAAAACCATCACCCTCTCCATTATTTCTCATCACCATCATCATATTATACTAAAACAAAACACCTAACCCTAAAAATTTTTATCATCTTCCTCCTCACACCCAACCCCCATCTTCGGCAGCCTGAGCCGACCGCCTGAGCTCTCCTCAGCCGACTGCACCACCTCCATCCTGCCTGAACATCACCTGCCAGACCCCCGGCCATCCCCGCACGTCACCCACTGAACCACCCGCCTAAGCGCCTGAGCCCCGAGCGCCACCCCTTTCCATCGTCCCCGACTTCATCTCAACCTCCTTCTCCGATCTCCTCAGCCATGACCGACCACCACGACAGCAACCATTGCCATCACCATCGTCTCCTTCATCTCCCATCATCACCTCACTACCGTCATCGTCGGCCTCCTCATCATTCTGACAGCCGACCATCTTCTACGACTAGCAGCCGACTTCTCCCCGACCACAGTCCACCCGACCCTGACTTCCCCGTTCTCCCCCTCCTTGACTGAGCACAACTCCACCCCATGACCTCCTCCCCTCGCCATCGTTGATCCCTCGACGTCCCCGTCCTTGTCACAGCAACCCCATATCAGCCTCCTCATCACCCGAGCACAGCCAACTATATCCCTTCCCCGGCTTCACCCCACGACTACACCCCCTAACCCGACCGTCGGACTCCTCCAACAACCGACGACCACCTCGACTCCCCTATCGCCGTCATCATCATCATTATCCTCCTCCTCCTCATCATCATCATCACCACCATCATCATCATCATCAACATCATCATCATCAACAATATCATCCTCATCATCATCATCATCATCACCATCATCACCATCATCATCATTATCATCATTATCATCTCGTCGATCACCCCGATGACACGACTGTTTGATAATAAATGAAAGAAATAAAACTAGGTTTATACAAAACCCTTTCTTAGGTTTACAAAAAAAAAGTACTATTAATCCTATGCGAGGATGTTAAGTACAAAATTTAATCTGGGTAAATATTGCTATAGGACTCTGATCTGCATTCGATCACTTTGTCCCTTGGACCACATGATGATGAAGAAATGCTGTACAAGACGGAGAAGCTTCAAAGATTGCAAAGGGGAGTGGATGCTTGATGCCAAAATCGTCGATCACTACTCTTTGTCTGTGCTCTGGATTCTTCTCTCTCAAAAAATCAATTTCCGACCTTAAGTTCTCTAGCTCCAAGTCTTCGACCCTGGACCTCTGTGGACGGAGGTCTCTATTTATAGAGTTTTAGTGACAGTAACCGTCCAGTCGGCGTAGAAGCCGGACAATAGAGAGTGTGGCACTTTTTACGCGGCGGTTATAATAACTGCCACCCACGTATATATAATCTTCTGAATAAGCGTGTGATGTGTGTCCCATGATGAGAAAATGCGTATAACTCTGCGAAGATCACGGCATGCAAGCCACGTAGGTAACTGTCCCTTGCGTAGAAAAGGTTGGCATAGAAGCCAATAACTGTCACCATGGCGTAGAAGCCAAATAGTTGTCAGGTTGGCGTAGAAGCCAAGTGGTTTGTCGACTCGGCATAGAAGCCAAATAGGCGTAGAAGCCTTGTAGGCGTAGAAGCCTGATACTGCATGGATAGGTAGCTAGCGTAAAAGATAGCTGATCCTCCTTTCTTGACTGAGGTCTTGAGCGTATTCTGGACAAAATAGCCTTATCATACGCCAATACAAATATAGCCTGAGTTGGCGTATTCCGAGGAGATAGCGTACAGCGTGCTCCTATAGCTGAAAATAGCCTGGTGGCATATTTTAAGGAGATAGAGTACAGCGTGCTCCTATAGATGAAAATAGCTTAATGGCGTAATGTGCAAAGGTAATAATGTGGACGTATTAGCCGTAATTATGGCTAGACCAGTCTTTGGAGATATAACCAAATCTCGTGCATTAAATGCAGAGATCTGCCCCCATTATGCGCATTAAATGCAGAGACGTGCCTCGAGCTCTGTACGAAGAGCAGCTTTTGTCGTGACAGTTTGTTTTGCCTTCTGCTGAGCGTAAAATATCACATCTGCCTGTGTAAAACTAGGCAGCGTATTCCCTTGTATACGTAAAAGTGCTTTGTATCAGGGAAATGTCACTAAACGACAGTTTGGGTCTGTGTGCCGCACCATCATTACAGTCGTCGTCTGGATAGCTGTGTAGTACTCATTGTCAGAAGTCAGGTTCACTGCATGATCTGACAGATTCATTCGAGGAATATGAAGCGTTCCCCGTACAACTACCCACCGCATTAAAAGCGAGTATGTTTTACGCCAAAGTGGCGATGTAACAACCCTTTTACGCTGAAGCAGCCTGGAAATACTGCATTACGCGGATTGTCCTGGAGCTTATATTTTACGCTGTACTGGCGATAAAGCTCTGTTTGTACGCCAATGGCTCTGAAGTCACGTCTTACGCCACCTAGCACCGAAATACTGCGTATAACTCTACAGCGTATTTTCATGCTTCTACAAGACCCCCTTCAAAGTTTTCAAATACCTCATAATTTGAAACACTTTGAATGAAGCATGAAACGGTCAAATCTGATTCGTTCCTCGAGGCTGATTTATTGGCAGATTTTTTGGAGATTTTGTTGTGATTCGGTGTGTTCTCTTTTGCCTATAAAAAGGCTGATGAGTTAACTTTTTCTTCCCATATTTCCTTCACCACACTGAGATGATTGCCGGAGTTCGTCGGGTTGACTTGAGGAAGAAGAAGATCATGCTCTTCCAGCATGTAAGGATCTGTTGGCTTGAGCATGCCTGAGATGGCACTACAAACTGACTTGGGTGTCCATCTAGAGTTGTATTAGAGAGAGAAGTACTTAGTGTGTTATGTTGTACTTGGTGTGCACTTGAGTGATAAGAACAACTAGTATAAACCATTGCAGTAGGTAAGAGAGCTAGCAGTGGGTGTGCTAGTAGTAGAAACAGTGGTACCTAAAGGGATAGAGGTGTCAAACTTTGGATGCATCATTTGATCTATGGTTATGTTAGAGGATAAAGATGTCCAGGTGATGTGTTAGCAGGTTCTGTTCTATTCTTTTCCTTATGTTCCTTTTCTGTCCGTTTGATTGATTGATTGATTTCTTAGTACCGTAGCTTGTATCAGTAATTTTTTTGCTAGAATGTAGTTAGTAGTATTCCCTGGCAGAGACTGCAATACCATGGCAAAACAGACAATAACCATGCATGTTTTCTCTAGATTGCATGTTGTATGACTGTAGGTAGGATTTTCTTAGACCTTGGTTGTTGGGGGTTTGACCGTAGTGAAGATTAATGAAGAAGTTATGACTGGACAGAGAGAGACAAGGTGCCTTAAATTTCAAGAATAAACATTAATTTAAATAAAGAGTTGATAATTTAATATGGCATAATTGACGATTTTGTTAATCTTTGATTTTTATGAAGATTTAGATATAATTGAATTTGTCATTAAATTTTGAGGAATTTAAGAAGATTACCATTATATTTATTTGACTGCAAGATATAAATTTTTAAAACTTATATTTTGAATGTTATATTTGAAGATTTCATAAGTATTACATTATTTGAGTATTGTGTGGAAATAGAAATCGAGTAATAAGATCACTAATGGATTAGAGTTTGAATTCAAATTATTTTTGGGATGAGATTTCAATTTTATAAATATGCATTGATTGGATTTAAAATTAAAGGATTGTATATTAAATTTTTGTATTTAGTTATTAACTTAAAATTTTGCAGGAAATTGTGATAAGAATGGAATTTGATTTTAAAGTTTAAAGATTTTCAGGAATATGATATTATAGAATTTTGAATTTTTTGTGAAATAAAAATATGGATTTACTTCATGATTATATGGTTTGATGAATTTAAATTTTGATGGTCAAAAAAATAAAAATAAATAAATAAATAAAACTATTGAGGATTTTAAATTTTGAGGACGAAATTTTTCTAAAGAGGGTAGACTTGTCACTACCACATCCTAAAATAGGGATATTTATGTCTTTTTATTTATTACAAGTATTGTGTATACTTTATTTTATATATTGCATGTTATATTTTATATATTATATATAGTGTTCATTAATGCATGGGTTAGTTGACGATTTTGTTAAATCATTGATTTTTATGAAGATTAAGATATAACTGAATTTGTCATTAAATTTTGAGGAATTTAAGAAGATTACCATTATATTTATTCGACTGCAAGATATAAATTTTAAAAACTTATATTTTGAAAGTTATATTTGAAGATTTCATAAGTATTACATTATTTTAGTCTTGTGTGGAAAAAGAAATCGAGGAATAAGATCACTAATAGATTAGAGTTTGAATTCAAATTATTTTTGGGACGAGATTTCAATTTTATAAATATGCATTGATTGGATTTAAAATTAAAGGATTGGATATTAAATTTTTGTATTTAGTTATTAACTTAAAATTTTGGAGGAGATTGTGATAAGAATGTAATTTGATTTTAAATTTTAAAGATTTTCAGGAATATGATATTATAGAATTTTAAAAATTTTGTGAAATAAAAATATGGATTTACTTCATGATTATATGGTTTGATAAATTTAAATTTTGATGGTCAAAAAAATAAAAATAAATAAATAAATACAACTATTGAGGATTTTAAATTTCGAGGACGAAATTTTTCTAAAGAGCGCAGAATTGTCACTACCACATCCTAAAATAGGGATATTTTTGTATTTTTATTTATTATAAGTATTGTGTATATTTTATTTTATATAGTGCATGTTATATTTTATATATTATATATAGTGTTCATTAATGCATGGGTTAGTTGATGATTTTGTTAAATCATTGATTTTTATGAAGATTAAGATATAACTGAATTTGTCATTAAATTTTGAGGAATTTAAGAAGATTACCATTATATTTATTTGAATGCAAGATATAAATTTTTAAAACTTATATTTTGAATGTTATATTTGAAGATTTTATAAGTATTACATTATTTGAGTATTGTGTGAAAAAAGAAATCGAGGAATAAGATGACTAATGGATTAGAGTTTGAATTCAAATTATTTTTGGGACGAGATTTCAATTTTATAAATATCCATTGATTGGATTTAAAATTAAAGGATTGGATATTAAATTTTTGTATTTAGTTATTAACTTAAAATTTTGGAGGAGATTATGATAAGAATGAAATTTGATTTTAAAATTTAAAGATTTTCAGGAATATGATATTATAGAATTTTAAAATTTTTATGAAATAAAAATATGAATTTACTTCATGATTATATGGTTTGATGAATTTAAATTTTGATGGTAAAAATAAATAAATAAATAAATAAATAAATACAACTATTGAGGATTTTAAATTTCGAGGACGAAATTTTTCTAAGGAGGGTAGACTTGTCACTACCACATCCTAAAATAGGAATATTTTTGTCTTTTTATTTATTATAAGTATTGTGTATATGTTATTTTATATATTGCATGTTATATTTTATATATTATATATAGTGTTCATTAATGCATGGGTTAGTTGGCTGGACCTAGAAGCCCACTAGATGAACCCCTGACCGAAATATAGGATTATGGATTTTAATTTGTATTATTCGGGATTAAATATTAAGGGTTATATTTTATTATTGTGATTTTATTTATTTGTTGTGCCTTACCATTGCTTCTTATATTGGGACCGCTATACTAGCTTTTGCCTTCCAACATATTTCACACCCTTGTCCTAGACGTGCCAGTCTTCCATTTTGACCTTTGCGTAACTCATAAATATGCTCTCTTATGCTTCATTTTAGTCGCACAACATTCGTTACGGACGTTTATTTTTATTTTTAAATAAATCCAACTTTGTATCCTTGTGCGTTCCAATCAAAATTGGAGACACAATCTCGACCCGTTTTGTGCAACCCAAATTATGGCAATTTTCTATTCTGAGTCTTCTACGCCCATGACATTTGTGTCCCACCTAAATTTAGCCCTATGTATTTCCAATTTATTTTAGAACACCAATTACATTAATTTTAATTAAATTGGTGTAAGGACCCAACTTAACCCAAAACTAGACCCAACACCAAACCAAACCCCCATTCACACCCTCAAGACTCATACTAAACACATACCCATTTTAACCATTACATCACACCAAACATGGTATTTTCCCTCATTTAATCTAAATTTTCACTTTCTGTGCAATTTTCCAATTGTTGAGGACTTTTATACAAAAGTACAATGAGATGTCACCATCCTATTGGTCAAGGCCAATGAAGAATCAAATACCTCCCTCTTTGACCGGTATAACTCTTTCCCTCTCTCTCTCCCTTCTTTTTTTGTGCACTTTCCTTCATATTAAATCATGGCCCTTCATTCAAATTGGAGCATTATCCTCACCACATACACTTTCCTATATATAATCCCTCAAACTCACCCCTTTCCCAAAGCCATCCCCCATCCCAAGGAACACATAGCCAGCCCTAATCCCGAGGTAGTTATCGCTCTTCTCCCTCATGCAAAAACCATCACCCTCTCCATTATTTCTCATCACCATCATCATATTATACTAAAACAAAACACCTAACCCTAAAAAATTTTATCATCTTCCTCCTCACACCCAACCCCCATCTTCGGCAGCCTGAGCCGACCGCCTGAGCTCTCCTCAGCCGACTGCACTGCCTCCATCCTGCCTGAACATCACCTGCCGGACCCCCGGCCATCCCCGCACGTCACCCACTGAACCACCCGCCTAAGCGCCTGAGCCCCGAGCGCCACCCCTTTCCATCGTCCCCATCTTCATCTCAACCTCCTTCTTCGATCTCCTCAGCCATGACCGACCACCACGACAGCAACCATTGCCATCACCATCGTCTCCTTCATCTCCCATCATCACCTCACCACCGTCATCGTCGGCCTCCTCATCATTCTGACAGCCGACCATCTTCTACGACTAGCAGCCGACTTCTCCCCGACCACAGTGCACCCGACCCTGACTTCCCTGTTCTCCCCCTCCTTGACTGAGCACAACTCCGCCCCATGACCTCCTCCCCTCGCCATCGTTGATCCCTCGACGTCCCCGTCCTTGTCACAGCAACCCCACATCAGCCTCCTCATCACCCGAGCACAGCCAACTATATCCCTTCCCCGGCTTCACCCCACGACTACACCCCCTAACCCGACCGTCGGACTCCTCCAACAACCGACGACCACCTCGACTCCCCTATCGTCGTCATCATCATCATTATCCTCCTCCTCCTCATCATCATCATCACCACCATCATCATCATCATTAACATCATCATCATCAACAATATCATCCTCATCATCATCATCATCATCATCACCATCATCACCATCATCATCATTATCATCATTATCATCTCGTCGATCACCCCGATGACACGACTGTTTGATAATAAACGAAAGAAATAAAACTAGGTTTATACAAAACCCTTTCTTAGGTTTACAAAAAAAAAGTACTATTAATCCTTTGCGAGGATGTTAAGTACAAAATTTAATCTGGGTAAATATTGCTATAGGACTCTGATCTGCATTCGATCACTTTGTCCCTTGGACCACACGATGATGAAGAAGTGCTGTAGAAGACGGAGAAGCTTTAAAGATTGCAAAGGGGAGTGGATGCTTGATGCCAAAATCGTCGATCACTACTCTTTGTCTGTGCTCTGGATTCTTCTCTCTCAAAAAATCAATTTCCGACCTTAAGTTCTCCAGCTCCAAGTCTTCGACCCTGGACCTCTGTGGACGGAGGTCTCTATTTATAGAGTTTTAGTGACAGTAACCGTCCAGTCGGCGTAGAAGCCGGACAATGGAGAGTGTGGCACTTTTTACGCGGCGGTTATAATAACTGCCATCCACGTATATATGATCTTCTGAATAAGCGTGTGATGTGTGTCCCATGATGAGAAAATGCGTATAACTGCTGCGAAGATCACGGCATGCAAGCCACGTAGGTAACTGTCCCTTGCGTAGAAAAGGTTGGCATAGAAGCCAATAACTGTCACCATGGCGTAGAAGCCAAATAGTTGTCAGGTTGGCGTAGAAGCCAAGTGGTTTGTCGACTCGGCATAGAAGCCAAATAGGCGTAGAAGCCTTGTAGGCGTAGAAGCCTGATACTGCATGGATAGGTAGCTAGCGTAAAAGATAGCTGATCCTCCTTTCTTGACTGAGGTCTTGAGCGTATTCTGGACAAAATAGCCTTATCATACGCCAATACAAATATAGCCTGAGTTGGCGTATTCCGAGGAGATAGCGTACAGCGTGCTCCTATAGCTGAAAATAGCCTGGTGGCATATTTTAAGGAGATAGCGTACAGCGTGCTCCTATAGATGAAAATAGCTTAATGGCGTAATTTGCAAAGGTAATAATGTGGACGTATTAGCCGTAATTATGGCTAGACCAGTCTTTGGAGATATAACCAAATCTCGTGCATTAAATGCAGAGATCTGCCCCCATTATGCGCATTAAATGCAGAGACGTGCCTCGAGCTCTGTACGAAGAGCAGCTTTTGTCGTGACAGTTTGTTTTGCCTTCTGCTGAGCGTAAAATATCACATCTGCCTGTGTAAAACTAGGCAGCGTATTCCCTTGTATACGTAAAAGTGCTTTGTATCAGGGAAATGTCACTAAACGACAGTTTGGGTCTGTGTGTCGCACCATCATTACAGTCGTCGTCTGGATAGCTGTGTAGTACTCGTTGTCAGAAGTCAGGTTCACTGCATGATCTGACAGATTCATTCGAGGAATACGAAGCGTTCCCCGTACAACTACCCACCGCATTAAAAGCGAGTATGTTTTACGCCAAAGTGGCGATGTAACAACCCTTTTACGCTGAAGCAGCTTGGAAATACTGCATTACGCGGATTGTCCTGGAGCTTATATTTTACGCTGTACTGGCGATAAAGCTCTGTTTGTACGCCAATGGCTCTGAAGTCACGTCTTACGCCACCTAGCACCGAAATACTGCGTATAACTCTACAGCGTATTTTCATGCTTCTACAAGACCCCCTTCAAAGTTTTCAAATACCTCATAATTTGAAACACTTTGAATGAAGCATGAAACGGTCAAATCTGATTCGTTCCTCGAGGCTGATTTATTGGCAGATTTTTTGGGGATTTTGTTGTGATTCGGTGTGTTCTCTTTTGCCTATAAAAAGGCTGATGAGTTAACTTTTTCTTCTCATATTTCCTTCACCACACTGAGATGATTGCCGGAGTTCGTCGGGTTGACTTGAGGAAGAAGAAGATCATGCTCTTCCAGCATGTAAGGAGCCGAAAAAGAAGGCGTTTTCGAGCAAATATCCTCTGCAACGATGGATCATGGAAGGATATCATAGCTTCCTTTGCTCGGGATAATCAGCAACTTCATATGGCAATTCGTCCAGGAGAGAGGAAGGGTCACATTAGACCACACAGCTTGCAAGCTTTATTTTCTTCCATTGTTCGTGGACGAGGGCAGACAAACTAGCCTTGTCTTCCAGTACTGAGTTGGGTCTAATACCTCAACTCAATCTGTCATGGCGTATAAAGGATGGGCTCTTGAATAATTTATACAGGCCCAATTGTGTATCCTCCCGCCATTAATCATTTTCTTGTTCATCGACTGTGGAAGTCGATGAACTGCTGTAGAAGACGGATAAAGATATTCTCCAATGCGAGAACCTGGCAGAACAGACTCTTGGTGTGATCTTTAAATGAGGATGAGAAACCCTTTGTAGACGGAATTTCCCTCATATGTAATCATGAAGATGAAAAAAGACCCTTTGTAGACTGAATTTCCCTCATATGTAATCATGATTAATAAAATCGTCTTCTTTTATGCATCTGATGATTTGCCATATTCTTTGCTGTGATGAAATCTGAATATGTGTATTTTTGCCATGTTTGAATAATTTTTCGCTGACTCTGATAAAAAGAGTATCTGATCTCATCCCGTCTTTTACGCGTAACTGAGGACGCGTAGAAAACTGCTTAGCATTTAAGTCGAATATCCGAACTGTCCTGCTGTTTTGAACGAGAGATTGCGTAGAATTCTGAACTGGTCACTTCTCTGATAAGAAGAATTCTTGTTCAGACAATCATCTTCAAGAATGATTTTCCGAAAATCCCTTGAAATAGGGCGAGAAATGGCTGTCAAAACCGAGTCGCCATGTTAAACTGTAGAGAAAATATTCAGACTAGATTTTGGATGAACTTCCCATCGACCCCAGAAGAAGAGTCATTTTCCATGCTGAATTCTGCATACTTTGGGTACTTGGGATATTTTGAGGCCCAGAAGGAGTATCTTCTGCGTGAACCCTTGTGATTGGCCGTCATAAGAATTGTTCAGATATACGCATACTTTGGCCTGCGTATTTTAAGATATGCGGAAAGTCATAGATCCGTAGTGTAGATGAGCGTAAAATCGTAAGTTTGTAGCCTCTCGAGCGTAAAAGCTGCTGAGCATAAGAGCATCCGGGCATAGAACCGTAGATTTATAGCCTCTAAAAAGAAAACTTTCGAGCATGAAGTCATAGATTTGTCGCCTCTGAGCATAAAAAAGCTTCTGAGCGTGAAATCATAGATTTGTAGCTTCTGAGCGTGAAGTCGTAGGTTTGTAGCCTCTCGAGCGTAAAAGCTACCGAGCGTAAAAGCATCCGGGCGTAAAACCATAGACTTATAGCCTCTGAGCGTAAAACCATAGATTTGTAGCTTCCCGAGCGTAAAAAGCTCCTTGGCGTAAAATCACGAATCTGCTCTGCATGAAATTTTTTTGAATTCGCTGACTGTCCGCCTTTCCTAAGTAATAGGCTGACGTAGTCCCCAATCATAACCGAATATTAAATATCGGATTTGGTTAGGGATTCGAGGAGTTTATCTAAACACTATAAATATCCCAAGGCTTTCAGAGAGAAAACTCTTCACCTGTCTTTTGCAAAAGAAAACCTTCGTCTCTTTGAGTATTCACCTTCGTTTCTTCTCTAAGCATTCTGAGTTTTTAGCAATGGCACCAAAACCAATCTCCTCCTCTAAGGAAAAGAAGGCTTCCTCCTCTTCTCGCTCATCTGCCCAAGCAAGAGCGACTCCCATCGGGTAGGGCGAACCCCGCTCTGAACAAAGTGTCCCACCGACGAGCTGTGCACTGGACGTTATAGGTAAAGCTTTTGGGATGAAAAGAACGAAGAAAACCCTTCGCACACGTTGTACGTGAACATGCTAGGTCATCTTTTGTGCTGATGGCCTCTTCGAGGAAGATGATGCACAGAGATGTTTTATCTTTTTACGCCCACATTTCTAATATGTCGGCGTAAAAACTCCATATTTTCGCAGTCTGGCGTAAAAGCTTTGATTGTCAAAATTTGGCGTATACTACAAACTTTGAGTGTTACGCTCTTGATGAAAATTCTGGCGTAATAACTTAAACTTTGGCAGTCTGGCATAAAAACAAAGACTGTCATATTTTTGTGTATACTGCCAATCTTGAATTTTACGCCTTGGAATGAGATTCCAGCGTAAAAACTCAAGTTTTTACAGTCTTGGCGTAAAAGCACAAACTGTTGCTCTTTGGCATAAGCTGCAATATTGTGAGGTCTAGTATAGAAACTGACGTGTTTTTCTTGCACTTTGTAGTTAACTTGCATATATCTCCGTTGGCTGAGGTGATGGGTTCTGCTGCTGGGATGCTGCACTCCAATTACCTGGAGGATTTCTCCCATGTGACATTTCCTATTTCTGGACCCCAATATCCTGAAGGAAGGGGAATCCTAATATCGTCTCAAGGAGAGCGAATGTTGTTGAGCATGATCAACGGAGAGCCCCTGGCGTATATAGACGGGGCACAATACATAAAACTGACTTTTCTCTTTGGGGATATGATTGACAAACAATCCCAAACGAAGCCCAAAAAAGAAAACTGGGTTTTTCCTGCCGGGGGCCTGGTCTTGTATCTGCCCAAGATGCTGAGAGATTACCCTATCTCGGCATTCTTCCATGCCACGCATCCCAGGAGGATATCGTGGACTCTGACCCCTAATCTTCACGGCCAGCCGGGGAAGATATTTTATCAGAAAGGGTCCGACCAAGGGTTATTTGTAGGCCGCCCTTCCAGCCCGTTCATGCCGTTCAGGGGATTGTATCCGGGCAGTGTCCCGAGTGAAGACACTTCGCTGCTCCAACCATTCCAATTACTGACTTTCTACAATGACTTCATGGGGCATGGAGGAGTATACCCCAAGGTTAATCCTCAGACCAATGGGTGGGTTACCCCTACAAATCTTCGATGGGCTCGTTTAGCTTCCTGGGCCCTGAAGTATTTTTAGACTGAGCTAGAGAGCATTGGTCTGTACGCGGCTATGAGTGCTACCAGTGTTGGGTTACCTCTCAACCCCAACCTATTTCTGGCTCTGATGGAGCGGTATATCTCGCTTACCGGGACTTTCGCCACTCCGCTAGGGGAGTTGGGATTGGCCCTCCACGAAATGGCATAAATTTTAAGACTGCCGTTGGGGGATACTCCTTATGAAGAGTATGTTCCCACTAACAGGGAGCTGGGGGATACAGACCCTCGGGTAGTGGCAGTATACCAGGAGCTGATGTGTCACTATTTAGCGTGCACCGTCTTCTATAATGAGCCCTCTGATTTGGCTCATACCAACAAATGGGCGTCCTACCTCTTCTTCCATCAGGCCAGGGCTGCTAAGCCAGACAAAGTCGTAGATAGCAGGGATAGGCCTTTGAGCTTTCTGAGCGTGCTTAGTGCTCAAGTAGTCGATGACCTTATTGAAGACGCTGGGGCTTCAGATCAAATTCTCGACGAAGGTATAGGGAAATATCCTGCAGGCACTAAAGCCTACAGTTATTTGAGGCATTGCCGCAGGCCTCTGTCCAAGGAAGCTCAACTGGCTGGCTTCCTCTCTGTATGTGTCACGCCCCAGTCCCAAAATACCGAGGGACTAGCCACGTGGCAATGGCCAGCAGCACACACCGATGGACAAACCCAATTTAATGGATCCATCAGGGCATACTTAAGCTGTAAAACAAAGTCTACGACAATCATGGCACAACTAATCTCATCCACGCAAGATATAAAATATGATCCACAGAATAATAAGGAATGTAAATCATCAGCTAGTCTCAACAAAGTGCTTCGGGGAACAATCCGATAAAATCTAATATAATGGTTCAACAGACCAGAATATAAATGACTGAAATAAATAAATACTGAGCATGAAACATGGATGCTCAAAAAAAGTCTTCGGCTAGCACCTCGTCCTCGGATAGCGGTACAGCTCCTGGATCAGCTCCTGCTCCGGTCCCGTATATCTCGGGGTACATCTCGTCCTCAAATCCTGGGGACATAATCCGGATCCAGGTCCTCAGGGGACATAGCAAGGTACAAGAAAGCTCAAGCCAAAATAAATGCAGTGCAGAAAATAAATAGAATAAGTAGGGAAAGTAAGTAACCATCTAAGTGAAAATGCAAGTGAGAGCAACACGAGTACTCAGGCTGTGCCACTATAAGCTCTGTGTCGGGGAGCCGGTAGTGGTAATAACCGGTAGTGGGTCTAGCTCTGCTCCGAGAGTCTACGACCTCTCAATAATAGTGGATGTATATATATATGGAATAGCCTGTAGCCTGTGTGTCTCTCCCCACCCAATGTAACCACGCATATCATGACCACAACGTCTCATGTCCATGTAAAGCGGGATTATAGCTAATGCAACCAGTCATACTATATCTAAGCATATAATGTCCATGTCCTGTATCCTATACAGAATCACCACGAATATCTCGGGAAAATCCTGTCTCATGAATAGTGTCAAGTGTCATGGGTCAAAATATACTTGGTAAGATAAGTACGAGAATATAAAGTGTCACGTATGTCCATCTCTAGATGACAGTACCCAACACTGCGTACAGTGTTGGCACCCGACTGATAATCGGACGCTAAGTACGTCACACGGTCCTAGGTTGAGCATGCACAGAAATATAATAAAGCAAGGAAAATATATATAAAGACTGCAAAGTTTGGCAAGGTACACTTGCCTGGGGTCCTGTTGCTGGTATGAATCAGAGTCCAAGTCACAGTCCAAATAGCCTATGTATTACAAATTTATCACGTCAAAAGATAATTTATTTTAACTTATTTAATTCTGGAATAGTTACTCTAAAATCATATTTTAATCTTATTATTCTGATTTTTATGTTAATTCCTAAGTTTTGTTCAAAGAAACTGAATTTTATTAACTCGAGACTCATGGCACGCAAATCGAGGCAATCTGTTGACCAAAAAGTCAACCGACACAAACTCGACTTTCATGCATGATTTCCTGTAGATTTCAGCATCAAAAATATACTAGAATTTACGGCTCGTCCGAATTCAAATTCGTTTGGGAATTATGGCACATACAAATTTTGTATTGTGCACCGATGGTTAAATTCTAACCTAAAAGTTCTACAGAATTAACAGTATGTAAATAATTTGAATTAAATTCTGGGAAAAATATATGTCTATGATCTTGACATTAGCTTTCCGAAACTTTAAACGGTTCATGATTCCGATTCCGAGTTCTCCCGGAATTGCGAAAACATCGAAATACGTCTATTTTCGGACATGTTGTGCTCTACGAATTTTTCAGAATTTAATACTAATAATTTCGAAAAACAATTTATATAATAAGAAATATAACCTCAATATCTTTCTAACGCAAGAAACTAGGCCTCATTTGGAGTCCGGAGCTATGCGCAATGGCTTCTTGAAGATGAAGAAACCCTATATGGCTATTCTCCAAAATCTCTCTCTCTAAAAATAATGGGATAATTAGGGTTATAATAATATATTTATATAGGGATGTTGAGAGGCTGAATGAAAGTTGATAGGGTGACACGTGTCATGATTTGATTGGATGGTTTTGGTTATATTATTTATTTATTTTGATTTGCCTTTATCAAAATATTATTTAAGTCGTTTTAAATCTAAATAACTCAAAATAAACATTAAAAATAATCATAAAAATCTGGAAAAATTACAAAAAATATATTTTGAACCTAAAAACCCTAGAAAAATATTTGGAATAATTATATATTCACAGATTTCCTACTATAATTAGGAGAAGCTCTAAAAATTAGTTTTGCCAGAAAACTAAAAATAAATACTAATATTATTCCAAAAATTCTGAAATAATTCCAGAAAATATATAATAATATTATAAACCTTAGAAAATAACGTGGGTCCATTCTATATTCCTGAGCTTGCACCATAAATTCTACAAGTCCTAAAAATTAGTTATTAGCCTAAATAACTCCCAATAAATACTAAAAATACTCAAAAAATTTCCAAAAACTTCTAGAAAATATATTTTATTATTTAGAACCTAAAATAAAAGTTTGGGATATTTTTAATTATATTTGAATCTAAAATAAATTCTTGAAAATCCTAGAAAATTATAGAAAATTATAAAAAATCCAAATTAAAAATTTCTGAAAAATCAGGGGGTTACAATCTACCCAACTTATAAAAATTTCGTCCTCGAAATTAAAATTAAGCCATGGTAGAAGTCAATGATGGTCTAAGATTTGTATTGGTTAAAATGCAAGGCTAGGTTTAACGGAGTGGACGATGTTGCACGTTGCACATTCCGAAAATCATGGGAGAAATTCACATGAGTGAAAATAGGTTTCTTTGTGTGTCATGTCCAATAGTGTGGACACCTAAATGCTCTTTTGCATAAAACGCCCAACAATTGAAATATTGCACAAAGATGGAAATTGTAGGATGGGCATGTCTAGGATAAGGTATGGAATTTGTAGGAAGGCAGTGACTAGGAAAGTGCTCCAATTATCGAAGCAATGGTAAGGCGCGTCGAGGGATACCATGTTGTAAAACTAAATGAAAAATGTCGTATTCTATTCCTAAGTGGATTCGAGCTAGCCTCAGTCTCACTATCTAAGCCAAGTAGGTCTACTTCTTAGGTGAGGGGGTTTCACAATCCAGCCAACTTAAGATAATGTCGTCCTCAAAATTAAAATAAGGCATAATTTGTTAATCCTTCGTGTACATAAGGCAAGTCAATCACAATCTCCTTGCGATAATTAAAATCCTAATCATATCCATTGCAATCACTTCTAGGTTAAGATGACCACTGATCCAATCAAATTCAACCTATGGTTATCTCTTCTCGCTTTTTCAAATTATCCATATCCAAATTTAAATTAAATCCATATATCATCTTCAAGATTTAAATACGCATATAAATTTTACCTCACGATCTCCAATTATCATAATCTCCTCTAGAAGTAATTCGAGTCCATTATTATTCCTATTTTCACTTATAAATTTTTGTATGCTTCAACTTCTTAAATTCCATTCACATCCTTAATATTTCAAATAGGTAGTCCAACCATCAAGTTTTTATTTTAACTCAAATCATCAAATTGAAAAATAGTTTAAATGCAGTCCACCATTGTTCAAGTCTGAAATTCTATCTTTTTATTCTCTAAATTTCAAGTTGATGATTTTACCTTTATTGTTTAAATCATGTACTTAAGGTATAAATATCGGGTCCTCAATATCAATTCATTAATCCTCATCATCTTAGTCATTCTTCTAAAATTCTCAAAATTAAAATGGCTTGAACCTCTCCCAATTTAATCTTACTCGATCACAATCTAAAAAAAATTCCTCTCGAGTTGACAATGCACTACTACCCAACTTAGAATTTACCCATCTATCACATAAGGCTATATACCTTAAGAGAATATTCCTTAATATGTTTGCTCATGTCATTCAATCCTCGAACTTCAATGCCGACCATATCGCATATGATATGTCCTTAATTACGAAGAATAATCCTCAAGTATGTGATCGGCCTATGGGGTATATCTAGTATTCTCTGTGTATCAATTTATACCAAGCACGAGGTTTCGTCTTTCCGAAATAAGGGAAGACGGAGACCAATAATAAAGAGTTCAAGGGCAGCGTAATAGAATAGAAGTATTGGGATCATGGCGTTTAAAGAATTCAATTGGAAATTGTCAAAGCAGTTGTGGATTGAAATCCTATTTTGGTAATCCTTTGTTCGCCTGCTCGTATTAGTACAGTTATGTAACCGATACAATATGTCAGACATGTCTAGGGCAAGTATATTCGTCTAGTAATCACTACATATCTCAATCCACGTAAGGTATTATTGCGATGGCGAATCAAGCACACTATGGTTGATCAGACCGTAATACACTGATTCTGAAATGTATTATTGTGGGCCTCCCCAATAATACATATGTCATGAACAAGCTCGATAATGAATAAGCTTGCAAAACTAGGTTATAAAATAGCACAATAAGTCAAGGTAGTATATGAAATATAAGCACGCTAGATGATGATGAAAGGAGGTACAAATTATTCAAGTTCACAAAACGAACAAAAATGAGCAACAATAATAAAAGACTCTACAATCTCTACAGTTATCATACAACCTCCTTGTCTAAGTTGCTAGTCGACCCAATAGGGCATGAACCTCTAAATTCTATTATCTGAATAAACACTGTCATCTTATGCTAGCATACAATTATTGCCATTCAGTTACACCGCCTTGATAGGTCAAGTGGACTATGTGGTACTAGTCTCAAGGGAAAAGGGAATATAACTTGTATCGAGGTGGGGGTACAAATTACGTAATTTAACACTAAGGGATAATCATCGGGTCACAATCTACAAGATTAACTCAAACTTATCGAACTCTAACTACCAAACACAAAATTTTCAAATTCAAGACTACAACTATAATCCTAGCAAACTATGGGTCATTAACAAGGAATAAAATTACTTGGCCTACTATTAGAAGTGTCAGGTGGCACGAATTAAAAGACGGAGAAAAGAAGAACATATTTTAGTCGTTGCACATTAGCGAACGTTAAGGTCGCAGACGAACAACGTATGAAATTAAAATATAGGGCTCTTGATAATATCATAGTTTCCTAAGGTGAAGGTGGCGAGCAATTCTCCGTGTTTGAGGTATGATCTCATGGAAAATGTCATACTCGTTGCTCTGGGCTTCCTGAGGTACCGTCTGCTAATATCACGACAAGAACCTATATCCTAACACTATCTCACTATGCACACTAGGTTCTGTTCTAACATTCGATCTTAGATTTCTATTGGTTCCTCAAAACTGGGGTCAACCACTAGGGTCAAACATTAGGGTCCAATCTCTAACTAGCTCTTAGCAGTGCCTATACTACTCTTAGGTCATTCATGACTATAACAAGAAATAATGGTAAATTATTCTATAGGTAAGGGATGCTAGGGTTCATTAAGCATTCTACTTAGGGGTGTGTCAATATCCTAGCTGTACTTTTAGTAGGAAGGTTACCCTACCTATCATTCTATCAACAGAGACTTCTATATTATAGAAGAAAGCTACACTCAAGGAACTAATGAGAAGGCACATGAATCAAGCAGGATGCAATTTTTCAACGGAATAGATTGGAAGGAGGAGGAGGAGAAGCCATAGTCAGTTATGGATGAGATCCTATACTCTAATCCTATTTGCAGGCTTGCTCGGTCCCTAAGTTGAAACCGAACAATTTAGTCGTAGACCTGCATGGGCCACCACAAAAACCATGTCACGCCCCAGTCCCAAAATACTGTGGGACCAGACACGTGATAATGGCCAGCAGCACACACCGATGGACAAACCCAATTTAATGGATCCATCAGGGCATACTTAAGCTGTAAAACAAAGTCTACGACAATCATGGCACAACTAATCTCATCCACGCAAGATATAAAATATGATCCACAGAATAATAAGGAATGTAAATCATCAGCTAGTCTTAACAAAGTGCTTCGGGGAACAATCCGATAAAATCTAATATAATGGTTCAACAGACCAGAATATAAATGACTGAAATAAATAAATACTGAGCATGAAACATGGATGCTCAGGAAAAGTCTTCGGCTAGCACCTCGTCCTCGGATAGCGGTACAGCTCCTGGATCAGCTCCTGCTCCGGTCCCGTATATCTCGGGGTACATCTCGTCCTCAAATCCTGGGGACATAATCCGGATCCAGGTCCTCAGGGGACATAACAAGGTACAAGAAAGCTCAAGCCAAAATAAATGCAGTGCAGAAAATAAATAGAATAAGTAGGGCAAGTAAGTAACCATCTAAGTGAAAATGCAAGTGAGAGTAACACGAGTACTCAGGCTGTGCCACTACAAGCTCTGTGTCGGGGAGCCGGTAGTGGTAATAACCGGTAGTGGGTCTAGCTCTGCTCCGAGAGTCTACGACCTCTCAATAATAGTGGATGTATATATATATGGAATAGCCTGTAGCCTGTGTGTCTCTCCCCACCCAATGTAACCACGCATATCATGACCACAACGTCTCATGTCCATGTAAAGTGGGATTATAGCTAATGCAACCAGTCATACTATATCTAAGCATATAATGTCCATGTCCTGTATCCTATACAGAATCACCACGAATATCTCGGGAAAATCCTGTCTCATGAATAGTGTCAAGTGTCCTGGGTCATAATGTACTTGGTAAGACAAGTACGAGAATATAAAGTGTCACGTATGTCCATCTCTAGATGACAATACCCAACACTGCGTACAGTGTTGGCACCCGACTGATAATCGGACGCTAAGTACGTCACACGGTCCTAGGTTAAGCATGCACAGAAATATAATAAAGCAAGGAAAATATATATAAAGACTGCAAAGTTTGGCAAGGTACACTTGCCTGGGGTCCTGTTGCTGGTATGAATCAGAGTCCAAGTCACAGTCCAAATAGCCTATGTATTACAAATTTATCACGTCAAAAGATAATTTATTTTAACTTATTTAATTCTGGAATAGTTACTCTAAAATCATATTTTAATCTTATTATTTTGATTTTTATGTTAATTCCTAAGTTTTGTCCAAAGAAACTGAATTTTATTAACTCGAGACTCATGGCACGCAAATCGAGGCGATCTGTTGACCAAAAAGTCAACCGACACAAACTCGACTTTCATGCATGATTTCCTGTAGATTTCAGCATCAAAAATATACTAGAATTTACGGCTCGTCCGAATTCAAATTCGTTTGGGAATTATGGCACATACAATTTTTGTATTGTGTACCGATGGTTAAATTCTAACCTAAAAGTTCTACAGAATTAACAGTATGTAAATAATTTGAATTAAATTCTGGGAAAAATATATGTCTATGATCTTGACATTAGCTTTCCGAAACTTTAAACGGTTCATGATTCTGATTCCGAGTTCTCCCGGAATTGCGAAAACATCGAAATACGTCTATTTTCGGACATGCTGTGCTCTACGAATTTTCCAGAATTTAATACTAATAATTTCGAAAAACAATTTATATAATCAGAAATATAACCTCAATATCTTTCTAACGCAAGAAACTAGGCCTCATTTGGAGTCCGGAGCTATGCGCAATGGCTTCTGGAAGATGAAGAAACCCTAGATGGCTATTCTCCAAAATCTCTCTCTCTAAAAATAATGGGATAATTAGGGTTATAATAATATATATATATATATAGGGATGTTGAGAGGCTGAATGAAAGTTGATAGGGTGACACGTGTCATGATTTGATTGGATGGTTTTGGTTATATTATTTATTTATTTTGATTTGCCTTTATCAAAATATTATTTAAGTCGTTTTAAATCTAAATAACTCAAAATAAACATTAAAAATAATCATAAAAATCTGGAAAAATTACAGAAAATATATTTTGAACCTAAAAACCCTAGAAAAATATTTAGAATAATTATATATTCACAGATTTCCTACTATAATTAGGAGAAGCTCTAAAAATTAGTTTTGCCAGAAAACTAAAAATAAATACTAATATTATTCCAAAAATTCTGAAATAATTCCAGAAAATATATAATAATATTATAAACCTTAGAAAATAACGTGGGTCCATTCTATATTCCTGAGCTTGCACCATAAATTCTACAAGTCCTAAAAATTAGTTATTAGCCTAAATAACTCCCAATAAATACTAAAAATACTCAGAAAATTTCCAAAAACTTCTAGAAAATATATTTTATTATTTAGAACCTAAAATAAAAGTTTGGGATATTTTTAATTATATTTGAATCTAAAATAAATTCTTGAAAATCCTAGAAAATTATGAAAAATCCAAATTAAAAATTTCTGAAAAATCAGGGGGTTACAGTATGGCTGCACCGATTGGTAGTACCAGGCATTACATCTTCGGATCGCATTCACCGTAATACCTTATGGCCTGTAGTACGTCTGGTGTTCGGGGCAAGACTGGGCTTGCTTCCTGCCATGGTATGCCGCATACAAGCTGGTCTGAGGGCCATTACTGATGGGCTGCTTGCCGATGAAACACGGCGTGACAGCTTTCCCAGGGTAGAATTACCGTTTCTGTATTTAATGGGATGGTTAATTCTCCATAACCCCAGGGTGATGTCTCCCGGCTCTGGCAGTAGTTCGGGGAGTAATTTCTTGTTGAATTATAAGAATTCTACTTGGAATGTGACCACAGTTTTAGACTGTCGGCGGGCACTAAATTTTGCTCACAGCTGGAAGCTCTTCTGTACCATCCCCTCTGTACAACTCAATCAACAGGGGAGTAGACTTCAGGACTCAGGTGAAGGGAAGACCATTCTTTCTCCTGAAGCTTTTAATTGGTTGGTCTGTATTAGACATTCCCATTTATTATACAGAAGTGAAGACCAATGCTTCTTGGAGCCCTACCTGCCTAGTTGGTTCGCCAGGCAGTTTTGGTATGACCAATTGCACGTGGGCAATGCCGTCATCAGCTTCAAGTCCAGGGGTGGACTCATTGATGGAGCGAGAGGATGGCGATACTTCATAATGGGTTGCACTAGAGCAGCTTTTACTGTGCCTGCAACTTCACTCTCCATGGAGTTGCGCATCCTCCATTCGTATGCCCAGTTTTATGTGGCAACCAATACCTTCCATCACGATATTTCGGATATTGTACTAGAGGTAATATGGACGTAGTACGATACCGTATTTGTTAAGGACATCCCACTGGGGGATTTTTAATGGACCTATTATTTGTTGCGCACATTAAGTGTAAATAATAAGTTTGAAATAAACCCTATCAGAGGTAGTATAGACGCAATAAAATACGACTCTGTAGGGATGAATAGAAACTGACTCTTTCTTCGCTGGAAAAATGAGGATAGTTCAGAGGTAAATATGGACATGAACACTTCATTTTTCCATTGCGGGCATTCCACAAAGGAATTTTTGTGGACTTATTACTTTTTGCGCACAAGAGTGCAAGTAATAAGTTTAGGACAAGCCCTGCCAGAGGTAATATGGACATGGCAATTTTTGTGGACTCAATACCACTGGTGTACTTAGAGTTAAGTACGGGCATTAAGGTGAGATGACAACCGATATCAGAGGTAATGATAATTGATAGTCGAAAACTCGGAAAGTTTGTTCAGAGGTAATATGAACATGACAAACTTTTGGATTATGACTCCATTGGGGATGGAGGTACATATTTGCTCAGAGGTAATATGAACATGGCAGTTTTTTTTTGTGGACCTAACACCACTGGCGTACTTAAAGTTAAGTACGGGTGTTAAGTTGAGATGACAACCGATATCAGAGGTAATATGGACATGATAATCGATAGCTAAAAATTTGGAAAGTTTGTTCAGAGGTAATATGAACATGACAAACTTTTGGATTGTGACTCCATTGGGGATGGAGGTACATATCTGCTCAGAGGTAATATGAACATGGCAGTTTTTTGTGGACCTAACACCACTGGCATACTTAGAGTTAAGTACGGGTGTTAAGTTGAGATGACAACCGATATCAGAGGTAATATGGACGTGATAATTGATGGCCAAACCAGGAAGGTTTGTTCAGAGGTAATATGAACATGACAAACCCAGCTGGGGAAATAACGAAATATTTGGACAATAGTTCAGAGGTAATATAGACGTGAACTCCTGTCCGAAAAATTCACTGTAGAGTGATTTTCTTGAGTGAGGATAGACCTGAAGAATCCACTGGGGCAACTTTAGGGATTCATCATTCGATATTTTCTTGAGGGAGCAAATTGTCATGTTAAAATGAAATCAATTTGTAGTGATCGTCCCCTTGTTTATAGATGCAGAGTGATGACCTTGGCATCGATCAACTCCTGAATTCTCCTTTTTAGTACATAGCAAGCCCTTGTGGGGTGATGAATGTACCGATGGAAGAGGCAATAATCAGGGTTATCCACTTTGCCAGCCCTCTCAGGGTATCTGATGTTGGGTAGCCGAAGTTTGTGTTCCTTCATCAACATATTGAAGATTTCAATGATGTCATCTTCATTGAAGGAGAAAGTCTCTTTCGGCCTTCGGACTCCTGATGCTTGAGTTTTACGATCTTCCGGGAAGATCGTCATTGTTGCATCATCTTCGGACTCAGAAGGAAGTCTACCCCCAGCTTTGGATGGTGCCCTATTTTGTCGAGGTAGGCTACCTCCAGACATGTCGTGGCATTTGTCCACTGAAGTTGATTTAGAAGGACCTGCCTCTGGTATTACAGGATTAGCCTCTAGAGGTTTGGAATTTGCAAGAGATGCAGTGTACCCCAATCCAAAACGAGTTTGTTGACAGTAAAGATTACTATGCAACGGTGTTCGTCTGTCTTTTCCATAGTTGAGGCTTGTTTCAACTTCAAATCATAACCCATACTTTGTATAATCTTCAAAGCTTGTGGGCTATACCTGTGGGTTTGCATTTTGCCACCATCAGATTTGCGAGATTCTTCTTGTACAATCGGACTGTTCCGCATGCGACCGAAGACTATTGGATGCTGGTCATCGCGAGTTGGGGGAACGATAAAGACATATTCTTCATGTGGCCCACATGTCATGATGACATTAGATGTTGATGCATCTTCCCACATGATCTCCCCACGTTTGACAGTTAGGGGAACTGAAGCCTGTTTATGACTTCTGTCTTTGCGTTTCTGGATCAGAAATTCACGCAAGTCAGGAGTATTAATGGAAGAAGAAGATGAAGATTTGTTCCTCCCTTTTACATTAGTTGGAATGCATATATTGGGCACCCCAACCTTTTCCCTGCCGTAGGAATACAGTAGTTCAGCCATATGAGCAGCACATGATTCCCGAGGAGCGTATCTATCCGCAAGCCGGGCTTTCTTTATGCTGAGGGGTTTAACCTGGCATAAATTGGAACTTTGCTCAGGTTAGCGTAAAACTGAGGAGGCCTTCAATCGGCCATCAGCTTCTCGCGTAGTCTGGAGAATGGGCATATTCTTCTCTTGCTGGCGTAAAGGCCGAGAAGTTGAAAAGTCCGCAACTATTTTCCTTTGTGGGGATTACTGGGACTTTCTGCCTCCTTTTGAGTGAGAGTGATATTTTTACGCGCTGAGCATATTTGAATTTTCTGATTTGGTGCTGAGGCTTTGTCAGAAACTACGTCTGTCCCATCAGCGACGGGAGACGAGTTTTTACGCGCAATGCGCGATGTATGCTTCTGGATTGACGGTGAGGCATTGCCAGAAGTTTTGTCTGCCCCGCCAGCGACGGGAGACGAGTTTTTATGCGTAATGCAAGATGTATGCTTCTGGATCGGCGCTGAGGCATTGCCAGAAGTTTTGTCTGCCCCGTTAGTGATAGGAGACTAAGTTTTACGCGCAAGGTGCGGAGGGAGCGATGCTACAACCTCGTTGGTCGGAGATATCAAAGAGTCGGCAGGAATGGTAGGGGATGTCCGGGGCATCCACACCTTACTCAGTTTCCTGTTATCTTGGACAGAGAGAAAGTGAGAGCTACCCCCTGCTCGAAGCATATCTTCGTAGGCGGATTGGTCGAACTGGACGACCAAGGTCTTCTTCATCGATCCTACTGCATCGTGTTGAGCAATTGCTTTCTCGTCAGATGAGAAAGAGTTCCCCAGCAGAGTCGCCATCTTGTGTTTGATAATAAACGGAAGAAATAAAACTAGATTTATATAAAACCTTTTCTTAGGTTTACAAACAAGAAGTACTATTAATCCTATGCGAGGATATTAAGTACAAAATTTAATCTGGATAAATATTGCTATAGGAGTCTGACCTGCAGTCGATCACTTTGTCCCTTGGACCACACGATGATGAAGAAGTGTTGTAGAAGACGGAGAAGCTTCAAAGATTGCAAAGGGGAGTGGATGCTTGATGCCAAAATTGTCGATCACTACTCTTTGTCTGTGCTCTGGATTCTTCTCTCTCAAAAAATCAATTTTTGACCTTAAGTTCTCAAGCTCCAAGTCTTCGACCCTGGACCTCTATGGGCGGAGGTCTCTATTTATAGAGTTTTAGTGACAGTAACCGTCTAGTCGGCGTATAAGCCGGACAGTGGAGAGTGTGGCACTTTTTACGCAGCAGTTATAATAACTGCCACCCACGTATAGATGATCTTCTGAATAAGCATGTGACGCGTGTCCCATGATGAAAAAATGCGTATAACTGCTGCGAAGATCACGGCATGCAAGCCACGTAGGTAACTGCCCCTTGCGTAGAAAAGGTTGGCGTAGAAGCCAATAACTGTCACCATGGCGTAGAAGCCAAATAGTTGTCAGGTTGGCGTAGAAGCCAAGTGGTTTGTCGACTCAGCATAGAAGCCAAATAGGCGTAGAAGCCTTGTAGGCGTAGAAGCCTTGTAGGCGTAGAAGCCTGATACTGCATGGATAGGTAGCTAGCGTAAAAGATAGCTGATCCTTCTTTCTTGACTGAGGTCTTGAGCGTATTCTGGACAAAATAGCCTTATCACACGCCAATGCAAATATAGCCTGAGTTGGGGTATTCCGAGGAGATAGCGTACAGCGTGCTCCTATAGCTGAAAATAGTCTGGTGGCGTATTTCAAGGAGATAGCGTACAGTGTGCTCCTATAGCTGAAAATAGCCTGATGGCGTAATGTGCAAAGGTAATGATGTGGACATATTAGCCGTAATTATGGCTAGCCCAGTCTTTGGAGATATAACCAAATCTCGTGCATTAAATGCAGAGATCTTCCCCCATTCTGCGCATTAAATGCAGAGACGTGCCTCGAGCTTTGTACGAAGAGCAGCTTTTGACGTGACAGTTTGTTTTGTCTTCTGCTGAGCGTAAAATCTTACATCTGCCTATGTAAAACTAGGCAGCGTATTCCCTTGTATGCGTAAAAGCACTTTATATCAGGGAAATGTCACTAAACGATGGTTTGGGTCTGTGTGCCGCACCATCATTACAGCCGTCGTCTGGATAGCTGTGCAGTACTCGTTGTCAGGAGTCAGGTTCACTGCATGATTTGACAGATTCATTCGAGGAATACGAAGCGTTTCCCGTACAACTTTCCACCGCATTAGGTTTTACGCCAAAGTGGCGACGTAACAACCCTTTTATGCTGAAGCAGCCTGGAAATACTGTATTACGCGGATTGTCCTGGAGCTTATATTTTATGTTGTACCGACGATAAAGCTCTGTTTGTACGCCAATTGCTCTGAAGTCACGACTTACGCCACCCAGCACTGAAATACTGTGTATAACTCTATAGTGTATTTTTTATGCTTCTACAACGACGCCATCACCTGATTCCGTCGACTTCGTGCACAGCCGAATCACCCTCGCTGGAGATGACCCACAGCAGCATCACCCTCTCGTGCACGTGCACGCCAAGGCCAAGGTTCAAATTGCCTTCTCTTGTTATTTTATGTGCATGTGTGAATAGTGTTAGGGTTTAGTGTATTGCTTCATGATAAGTTTGGTTGATTTCAAGACCAGTGTTGGTAAACCAAAAAACTAGTATGCGTGTGCGTGCATACGTATGTATAATAATTAATTTAATATATATAGATATATATATTCCATGGAAATTGATTACTATTAGTAGGTATGACTTTAGTGTATATATATATGATGTATGACCCTAGGTATTAATCGTGGGTATCCCGTATAATTGCATATGACCATAAGTGTTAATTATGGGTACCATGTATTTGCATATGACCATGTAACCCTGAATATTAGTGAATCGACTACCTTGTGTACACCGACGTACTGGCTAGACATGTGTAGTGATTGATTATCTGAATATGCACAATATTGAGGACATGACACTCGTGCAATTAGACGCACACTTGACCCTGTTAGATGAGAAGTATCACCCCTAGCGTAGTCTCTGAGTTAAGAGTAATTGTGTTGTGTATGTGCTAGTGTAACGAATGATGCTATATTATTATCAAATGATGTCTATAGGACCGTTGGATTATTCAGACAAGACTTCCAAAACATGACATTGGTATTGCTAGCAGAGGACCACATGCGAGTATATTCTCTGACAGTTTTTATTATGTTGACCATCTCTATGATTCTAGTTGTATAGCGTACATGATTCTGACACTATGGATACACGAGTTAGCATCATCGAGACTTGTCACGAGGAGTCGTGATTGGAATTCATCGTGCTAGCTGGAGACAGGAAGATATTAGTAGATTATGTGATCATACCCAACTCTACATGCATCATAGCTCATCCCACACCTCACGTTGGGTGCAGCCTGACCATTACATGCCTCATAGTTTGTTATGTATGATTAGCCTGACTATTGCTCGTATCATAGCTAACTGGATAGTTAGCCTGACCTTACATGAATCATAGCTAATCATATGTAACAATGCCTGATCAGTCCCAAGCCGATCACATGATAGACTGATGTTTGACACACTTAGCGAGATATTCTAGTCATGTATTTCCAGTTTATTGTTCTAGCATTCACTTATATTCTAGTTCATTGTTCTAGCATGCACTTGTATTTCAGTTCATTGCTAGTTGTGTCATTGATGATGATATGCTCTCCAGTATTTCTTATTTCCAGTATTTATATCCATATTGTATTTTTTACACTGTATTATAGTTTTTGTTAATATATATGGAACTGCTGTTAGTTCTTGTACTTCGCTCCATCCTGACTGGAAATATTTTTTCAGACTGCGACTTAGAGGACTTGTTTTAGGCATACTTGGAGATTTGGATGTTATTGTTGCAGGTTAGACTATTTTTGTTGTTTAGACTTGTGTTGTATTTCATTTATTTTCTTCGATATCTTATCGTGCTTTAGTTATGTTATTGAGTATTCCATATTATATTATGATATCTGTGTCTCCTTATGGAGTTGGATATTCGTGTGAGATTGATTAGATAGTATTGTGACCTCGACATCGTTCTACCGCCGATGCTGCGACGTAGGCTGGACGTACCCACACACTCGTGCCCCTATATCGGGTATGGGTCGTGACAGATTCTCTCTTGAAAAGATCTCCTGAAAAGATAATCTCCCGAAGAGAAAATCTCTTGAAGAGATCTCCCGAATAGAAGATCTTTTGAAGATAAATGAGTATCTGTCATTCACTCATTACCTACAGTGGTCAGGTCAATATGACATATTTCGATCTAAAGAAGAAGAAAAACATGTCCTGGGTCCTGAATTACCCTATTTAAAATAAGTACAATTTTTTATTTTCATTAACTGAATATGATATAGCTGATATGCACCTACACATATTATACACTATAATGATATAAAACATATTAAGGAATCACTCTTGATTTAATTCATATAATTGTGTTGATCTTATAGGATATGCAGATGCATGTTATTTATCTTATCCCCACAAGGGAATATCACAAATAAGATATGTTTTCTTAACAATGTTTCAGCTATTTCGGAGATCAGTCTAATAAACCACTGTGGCAACCTCGACTAATCATTCAGACACTTAGTGAAGAAAACTTAATAGGCAAATAAAGTATTGGTGTGAGATATAATATTCAAATATATTAATTGGGGTTGACTTTTTTATTTGAGTTGATGCAAGAACTAAATTTAATATTTTAAAATAATTTTGAAGGAGAGCATCCTACAGATGCACGCATCCTGAAGATGCTAATGGAGACATCTTGAATCATGTCTTTGTGTATCTTTTCTTTCGACGAGGTTTTTTTTCCACTAAATTTGTCCTTCAAAAGGGTTTAGCGAGGCAATGTAAGTCTCGTCCTACTTAGATTCCTGAAGAATCATATTGTACTATTTTCTTTTAATATAAATTTTTCCATAGATAGATTTTTCTTTAATAAAAATTTAATGAAACAATGATCCAAAGGAGGGTGTTGTGATTTGTGGATAAATCCAAATAATGGAAGCCCTTATCTCTATTTACATCCGCCCTTATCTTATTCCCTTATTATATATAATAGTATATATGCACATGCATGTCACGTATTTTATACTATTTGTTTTCCTCAAATTTTTTATTTTTTTATATTTTTTTTACTAGAGCAAAATCGATTAATTTTTCTTGGGAGGTGAAACAACAATTTTCTTTAATTATTTTCACATGTAATTACCAAACTAATGATAAAAAAATTTAATAAACTTTTTTAAAAGAAAACATACATAAGAAAATTTTAGAAAAAAATACTTTCACGATAAATCCTCACTTTCCTTAATATATAGTACTAGATTGGAAGCCCCATGCTATTTTGTTCGCTACAAAATTTATCTTTTTCTTTCAAATTTTATAACAATAATTGGTTATGATAAGTTATTATAATATTTAGATTTTAATAATTATTTACTAATTTTCACGATTAATTAATTATGAATTTATTTGACCTAACAAATGCCACACATTCTGACCGGTTTTGTCGTACCGTTCCAAAAATAACAAAGTTTCCTTTCTTTTTATTCCTGCTCCGTTCATGTTTCTGGAAAGCTTTCTATTCGGAAAAGAAAACAGAGGAAGAGGAAGGAGGAAGGAGAGCCTCCATCTCTCCATCTCTACTCCTGTTTATTTCCATGGCGGAAGAGCAGCAACGGTGCGGGGAGAGCCACCCCCGCCCCTGTAGGAACAACTGCGGCTTCTTCGGGAATCCGACCACTCTCGACCTCTGCTCCAAATGCTACCGATCCTCCTCCCTCAACAATAACAAGTCCCTCCTCCCCACCCCAGCGCCGTCGTCCCCAAGAGACCGTCCGGTAACGTCACCGCGGTCCTCGGCAGCGGATGCGGTCCGGTCACCGCCTCCTGCTGCTCCGAAGTCCGACGTTGACGCGGCAGTGCTCGAGAACCGGCCGAACCGGTGTGCCGGGTGCAGGAGGAAGGTGGGGCTGACCGGGTTCAGGTGCAGGTGCGGGTCCACCTATTGCGGGGCCCACAGGTACCCGGAGGCCCACGCGTGCCGCGTCCACGACTACAGGAAGGCGGGAAGGGAGGAGATCACGCGTGCAAACCCGGTCGTGAAAGCCGACAAACTCGAGAGGATATAACCTTACACATATGGTTCCTTTATAAGGATTTGAAACTTTTTTTAATTCTTGTATGCGGATTGTTTTGTTAGGTTATTGACATTGATTGTTCGAAAAATTTACTGGAACCAAAATATATTTGAGTTAATTAGTTAAAACAAAAAAAAATTAATTTTTTTGCGAAACTAATGTTCCGCGAACTGAATATGTGGCGAAGAAATTCTGCCTAATAAGCGGCCCGAATTTTTTTTTTTTGGGGGTTGGTTTCGTTTTTTTTTTTTTTTTTAAGTGTATTAGTTTGATTTTTTATTTGTTTGAATATTATAAAAAAAATTATTAGTTTGGTTTTATTTGTTGAAGAACATTATTTATTTAAATTATTGGATATTATCCATATTATATTTTTAACTAAATATTTTTAAAAATACAATTATTGTATCAAAATTTTATATTTTGATTTCTCTTTAAATACAATTTTAACGATATTCTAAAAATATTATCCATTTATACTATCTATTTAAATATAATTTCAACAATAATGATAGAAAAAAATATTTTACGTGCAATGAACGTACATTTACTAGTATAGATAATAACATAGATAATTTATACTATCTATTTAAAACGTAGACAATAACATAGATAATAATATAGATAATAACATAGATAATAACAAAAAAATTCTAATATAGATAATAACATAAATAATAATATAGATAAAATATAGATAATAACATAGATAATAATATAGATAATAACATAGATAATTACAGAGAAATTTTCTAAAATTTGTTACTATCTTTTAAAAATATATCAGAAATTTTCTGGTATAGATAATAACATAGATAATAATAAACATAATAATATAGATAAAATATAGATAATAACGTAGATAATAATATAGATAGTAACATAGATAATGACAGATAAATTTTCTAAAATTTGTTACTCTCTCTTTAAAATATATCAAAAATTTCCTGATATAGATAATAACAAAGAAAATTTTCAAAATTTGTTGAGTATTATCCATATTATAGTTTCAATTTTGTTAATTTAAATTGTATATATTTTTTAAATTAAATTTTGTTAAATTTTGTATATTATAAAAAAAGAAATCAAATATAATATTATATATAACAATTATATATATATATGGGTAAACAAGATATGAGTTATAGTGCTCATATAACTAAATGAGCCATACACATGTGGACCAATAGGAATAGAGTGTACTAGTACACATGGGATGTAGGAGTCTAATTTTATTGGTCGACAAAGTGGCATGGCTCATATTGGAATATGAGCACTATGACTCATATCCCGTTTACCCGATATATATATATATATATATATATATATATATATATATATATATATATATATATATATATATATATATATATATATAAAATTTATTTTAAATAAAATAAATTTTGTGAATAGATAATAAAATATTATCTATTAGTAATATAATAAATGTTAGTAACAAATAATAACAAATAAAAAATATTTATTTTAAAATATAATAAGGATAATATCCACACAAATAAAAAACCAAAGGAATATACAAAAACAAAACCAACAAAATAGCAAATAAATAAATAAATAAATAAATAACATGATTTTCGCCAACTCAGTTGGCGGAATTCTAGCTCCTCCAAAATATTTTCTTTTCCCAAATTTCACCAAATCTGTTTCGTTTAAACTAATTACTTCAAATATATTTTCGCTCCAACAAATTTGCTGTTTGGATTATATAGTGACTCAACCAACAACTTGGAACCAAGTTAATCTATAGTGAATTCGCATACACACGTTTTTTTCTAATATTGTTTAAAAATTATATAAATATTTAAATATAATTTAATTAATATATATATATATATATAGGATAAACGGGATATTAACCATGGTGCTCATATTTCTACTTGAGTTATGCATATGTGGACTAATAGAAATAGAGTGTACTAGTGCACATGGGTGCACATATACGGTTTTGATTAGAAGTTGTTCGAGTCGTACTAGCTTTAAAAATTCAAAGTCTCGTCTTCCATTTCAAGTATGAAGTCGGCACTTAGAAGGCTTGGGAAGTTATTTCTTGGAGATGAGAAAGGTTGAATCTCATAATGTATAAGAGAAAGTGAGAATCGATTGATAAGAATGGCTTAAGATTCATAGCTATTTATAGGGTTTTTGGAGACCGAGTTCAGGCAAAGTTCACTCCCCAAACGTTCAAAAATATGAACGTTGGAACCTATTCTTAAGGAGGAATGAGTCAAATCAGGGAATCGGGTTTACAGAGACCGAGTTTGGTCCGAGTTCGGCCAAGGACTGAACTCAGTCCGAGTTCTATTTCTATAACTCCAGAATGTTGGGTTCATGCTTGTCATGCCCCAAAATCAGAATACTGGAGAGCGGAGATGGAACTCAGCCATGTACGTATACCAGAGTACTCCAATATCCCGAGATACGGTCACGGCTGTATATGACATAGGGGGTTATAATACAATACAATAGTCAATACTAGGTTAGGCAATCCCAGTTGTCTCAATCACAAGCAAAACAACAAGATACATGATATAAGATCATCCGACATAATATAGTAAAGCGTCTCAAACTATGTATACGTAGATGATCAGGAAGCTAGTTGTACAAAATGAATAACTAGCAAGAGTATAAGTCATACATGATCAACTCTAACTATAGTCTAGAATAATGCTAATCATGTCATGCCCGTATGCTAGGTGTCAAGTCCAAAACACGAGCTAAATACGTGCTCGGAGGCTAAACGTCGCAAAAGAATAATATACAGATACTAGTAGGAGAATAAGGTAGAAACCCACTCAGGTACTCTGGTGCTCCGGGTAGTCACGATCCAGTGGAAGATAGGGGAGATCCTCTAGTTTCGCTACAGGATCTGGCAACAATATACGAAAGGCAATAAGTAACCACCAGATGATAATAAAGTGCACCAGAAAACATGAAAGAAAACTGAAAATATGTAAATTAACAGGAACATGTGAACTTGTACAAGACCATATAAAATAAACATGGGTAACATGTAAGTACAGGATCAAGAGAAACATGGCTGTCACGTCCCAGAACCAGAATACTGGAGAGCGGGGTCAGACAAAGTCAGCTACGTACACCAGAGTACTCTATACCCCGAGATACGATCATGGCTATCTAGACATGTGAGGGTTGACTCTATAAACCAACCGTCATTCCTGGATCAAGAATCCTAGGTGTCTCAATCTCAAGCAAGCAACAAGTTATAAGATGTATGGTCACCAAATATATAATAGTAAGGCATCACAAACTATACATACACCGATGATCATGAAGCTAGTTACAAAATAAAGAACTAGCAAGAGTACCATATTATATGATAAGCTCTAGCTATAGTCTAGAATATGCTTTACATGTAGGCCTGCATGCTAGAATGTTAAGTCCCAAAATATGAGTTAATATGTACTCGGGGGCTAAATGCCTCAAAAAAATAATTATACAAGATCAAGTGGGTGATGAAAGAGGAACCCACTCATGGCCCCGGGTGTTCTTGGTGTTTCACCATCTTGAGACAGGAAGTACTGGAGATCCTGTGGTCCTGCACCGATATCTGGCCATACAAAACCAGTAGGGTCAGACCCCAAAACAGCAAGTACCATAAGAGAGCCAATCTTAGGAACTTAAAACCAGTATGTTGACAAATCGATTAGAAATAGCACAAGGAATATTTAAATAAGTGCCTGGTAAAATAACAGTTAAATAGTTCTGGAGTATTAAACAAGGATATTTGGAATCAATACTCAGGTTACAAATTTCGGATCAGTTGTTAAATAAATCAGGACGGGACTAAACTAGACTGGAAATCAAGCAATCACGACCAATCATGCCCTACGACTTGCTATTATTAGCTAACTAGGGTTGTCACAGTCCTAGTTACTAACATATGCAGTTTATAAATTTCATACAGCCACATGCCTTGTAGTCTATCCAGATCATCCAGACGTACGTGATACATAATATAATTAACTTAAATAGATATTTTACTTGTAATGCAACACTCGACGGTGTGCTGGAAGTGTGTCCCTCACGACGAAGAGATCTAAATACACTGGTGTCGCTGGGATGTCAGAATTGCATGTAGCCAAAAAATTTCCCTAAATGATTCTCGTTATCAATCTAGTTTATTAGCCTGGACAATTTATTCAAAAAAATTGACCGTGGAGCTCAGAAATTTGTCTTATACATGATGCAAAACTAGACAATATCCTGACAAGCATAATCAAAATCAACCACGAAAATAATAGGACATGCAATACATGTGCTGCTCATGGCCTTGATCAGGACAGTACAAGACTTCTCGAGTCAGGAGTGCGTTACGTCAGCCAGTATCAGGATTATCAGTACAGTATCAGGATTATGTCACCCTCATATTTTCAACCAAGGATAGTTTGGTAATTGACACGGGTATTTAATTTTAGGATTATTGTATTTAAATATTGTGCATGTGCGAATATTTATTTGTTATATTATTTATTGTTAGATGCTAGTTTTTTTGGACTTGTATAGTGGACCTAACCATTTAATTAGATTCATGAACCAACATTTTAGTTTAGTCTAGATTGAGCCCATGAGTTAGGCCCATGGATTAGGAGGATGGATTAATTAGTGAAACCATTAGACTAGAACCTTCCCTCCTTAATTAATTTTTTCATGAGTGGCCCCAAGGGATAAATGAGATATTTTATATTGATTGAGGGAGAGGGTATGGCCGACCACATTAGAGGAGGAGAGTGAGTGTCTCTCTCTTTTCATTTTCCATTTGCATTTAGATCTAGTTTTCCCCCTTTCCAATTTTCTTCATTCCCTCACCATTCCTTCACCAATTTTTTTACAAATTCCTTCCCTATACTTCAATTGAGGCTACTACAACAAGGATCTATAAAAAGAAAGTAAGAATCTACAAGGAGGAGGCCAAGATCTACAAGAAGAGGAGCTACATTTTAATTTGGGTATTTTCATTGAGAATCCATCTCCTAATAGATATATTTCAGTTTTTCCTTTTCTAGTAGACTCTAAATCTAAGATTTAACCATGATAAATTATCCCACATGCATAGGCTACCCATAGGAATTGGTTTTAGGTTCATAGGAGACCGATGGTGGAAGTTATGTATATTTTTGTGTCAATTTTAGGGGAATTTCGAGATTGACACATGTGGTGTTTGTCAATTGGTCAGATAGATCAATATGACATATTATTGTTTGTTTATGACTAGTGTCGTGTCCATAATTAGGTATGTGTAGGCTGTATCTCGTCAATTTGGCGATACAGGTTGTTTTGGGGGTTTTCCTCCGACACGGAAACTTGTGCATATCACACCTTGACATAGACACGTAGTTGACCTAATTATTATATGTATTATTCATATTTAGTATATTAGACTTGATCGTGTCCTCCGGGATGCATTTGACTGTGTGTGGAGCCGTATCTCAAGCGTATCATAGAATTAGTGTGATATGGGTGCGGTGCACTCCACGTGTTTGGCTTTTGGTCCTCTTTTCTATATGTGCGTTGTATATATATATATATATATATATATATATATATATATATATATATATATATATATATATATATATATAAGTATGTTTATATGATAATTGTATATAGTGGATATCTATAGAGTGTATTTATATCTATATATATATGTAGGAGTGTTTAAATATATATATATATACATATCTGTGTATGTGTATATTATATATATATATATGTATGTTTATATGTGATTGTATATATATATATATATATATATATATATATATATATATATATATATATATATATATATATATATATAGTAGAGAGATGTATATAGATATTGATATACATGGAGGTGTTTGTATAGGTATATATGTGTGTGTATGTGTAGTGTTTTGAGTAGTGTGTGGATGTGTTGAGAGGAGCTCGGACAGTGGTCACAACAAACAAACAGAGAGCAGTTACACTGTGCAGTGTGTTGAGAAGGGCCGAGCCAACTGTGCAGGCAGCAATGCAGTTTGCAGTGTGCAGCTGCACTGAAGAACAACGGCTATTGATCAAGTGCATTGGGAGAGCAAGTACAGCAAAGCAGTGCATAAATGCACTGAGAAGCATTTCAGTATCAATTCAGTAACAACCAACACCAGTAGATTTCTCTTGGGGAGCAACAAGCTCGTGCAATGCATAGTGAGGCTCGAGTAGTAGCTAACTCCAGCAGCAACTCGTGCAGTCCTCAACACTGCAGTATGCAGAGCAGCCAACTACAGGAGCTCAGGCATCGTGCAGCACAGCAACTAAGGACAGGAGCAGCAGACCCTACAAAAATTTTGGTTCAGTGAAGGCAGCAAGTTAACTGTGCAATGCACATTCCAGTATCGGGCACAGTATCAGCAGACCCTCAGTGTATCAGTTCAGTATCTGATAGTTTGGTTATCAAGGTATTATTTTAGTTGGGTATTTGGTTTAGTCTAGTTGATTAGTATAAATATATAGTTAGTTATGTATATATATATATATATATATATATATATATATATATATATATATATATATATATATATTACAGAAATTGCATATACTAGCATATAGGGTATTGGGGGTTATATGTGTATTGGCTATATTCACTAGGTTTTGAATTACCTCGGGATACCAAGGTAATACTCAAGGTATTGGGTTTGAGTATCGGGATAGGTGTGAGATAGTGCGATACACATTGGTGCAAGGCCATTATCCTATTTTTATTAGTTAGTTAAGTATTATATGTATTGACTTGTAAATATATACAAATTATTATTTTTATATATTAAAACTTGCGTATCTTGAGATACGGTATTTTGTGTGTTTCTTAGTATCTTAGATTAGCTTGTATAGCTTAGTTTCATAGTGTATTGACCTAGTATCTTGTGTCAAACTCTTGCAACCTATATTTAGTCGGTTTGACTTAGAAATGGTTTTATGACTTAGTATTGCATCAATTTAACTTATTTTCATTTTCGAACCTTGTATTGATGCAAAATACCATATATAGGTCTGTGTGACACTAGCTTGGGCATCGAGAGACACACCTTGCTCAGGACTTCAGGCGAGTATATTTTTCTGTTAGTTTTTAATTCATAATAGTGTATATATGTATGTTCTAGAATTGTATACTTGATTCTCTCACAGTGATTCCACCGACTTGTACTATATGGATTCCGTCAGGAGATGTTATCCCCTACCGTGTTCAGTGGGTACTCTTGTACATGTACATATATTTTATCGTGTACATTAGATATTGATTTATATTTCGTGTTCACACACTGCTCGTGTTCAGTGTGCTTATTCGTGTATACACACTAGTCGTGTTCAGTGTGATTATATTCGTGTACACCTACTGCTCGTGTTCAGTGGTGATATTCGTGTTCGTAGCATGTCGTGATTGGATCCATTGGTATTAGTTGGGGATGGGAGAGTAGGCGTTGATTATGTGATCAAAGCCCCATTGTTCATCGTGTATATTCTGATTACATACCACACTTGTAATCGTCTTACCATATTGATCATGTTCACCCAAACCGATCACGTAATGAACTTGTATTTTGAGGCACATTAGTTTAGATTGCAGTTATTTTATCATATTGCAGATATTCATATTGTTGATCTATAATCTCGTATATTACCAGTATACCTATTATTCATTCATTCATTCATATGTTTAGTGATATTGTATTTTATTTCTATTATCTTTTTTATATGCTCGATTATGTTATTAAAACTGCTTTCAGAGGTATGTACTTCGCTCCAATCCTGACTGGATATATTTTTTCAGATGATTGGATTTTAGAGTAGTGTCCCACATTCTATGGGCCGCAGGACGACGTACCTTTAGAGGATACTCCTATAGACCAGGTGGACTTCGTTGCAGAGCCCGAAGAGGTCTAGTTTTTGTGTTGGCTTGTATTAGATATTTGTGGAGATTCACAGTTTGTATATTATTTCAGATTGTGGATTGTATCTTGTTCTTTCCTTCGCTATTCCATTCGTGCTTTATTCTCCTTAGTTTATTTTGTGATTGAGATTAGTTATACTTATGAGATACCATATTGTTCCTCCATTTGGAGTTGAGATGATTGACATGTACCATATTATATTATTGAGATGTTAGATAGTTAGAAATGACCCAAACAACGTTCTACCGCCGATACTACGTTGTAGGCTAGGCATAACCACGTACTCGTGTCCGAATATCTGGGTGTGGGTTGTGACATATTTTTAGTGGTGGTCCATGTAGGTCTAGATTTGCAAGTAGTGCGATTCGTAGTGGTGCTTGCCTAGAGTACTGCTACGAGCCTGCTTTAGGAAATAGGATTTAGGCTGAGAGTTTACTCAATCACACCTAGGAAACATTCTAAAATCTGTTTTACAAATCCTTATCTATTTGAATATTTGCTTTGCTTTGAATAAAATTATGTCCTTCTTTGATGACATCGCATCATATTCAATATTGATTCCTTATTTCAATCTATCTTCAGGATGTCGTCGAAGATGCGTTCCCAGCGCTCAGGTACCGCGACAGCACGATCAGTCACTTCATCACCCTTGAGGGAAGCACCCTCAGACGATGGTCCAGCACATACATTTAGGAGGTCAGCTTCACTGGTACAGGTGGGCGTATCAGCAGCAGCTTTCGGAGGTGCTCCACCTCCAGCACCTAGGATAGGGCAGACAATTTTCGAGGATCTTCCACTCCCACCACCCGCAGTTGATCAGACGTAGATATTTGTGCTCTTCCAACAGATAATGGAGGTGCAGTAGCGTCAGTCAGAGGTCCTACGACAGAGCGTGGAGAATATTCACCAGATCGTACTTGTAGCAGTTGAGAGAGCTTTCACAGTCCAGCTACAAACGACACCATCTCAGTTTATTCCTTAGCCAGCCGAGGCCAGGGACCATCATAGACTTGAAGAGGATGGGCCCGAAGGAATTTAGAGGCACAGAGGGGATCCTTTATGGGGATAATTGGATCGGGGACATCGAGCGAAACCTGCGGCTGGCGCAGATTCCAGAGATGTTGCAGATAGAGGCAGCGAGGGTGCATGATGTTCGATATTGCTTTGACATGGTTCAGGACAGACCCCAGGATTGCAGTACCAGGACTCAATTGGAAAGCATTCAAAGAGCTTTTCAAGGAAAAGTTCTTCCCAGACGTGGCTCTAACATCTTTAGAGAGCTAGTTCCAGTACCTCGTCTAGGGAGGTATGTCGGTGGACGAGTATGCGACGGAGTATTGCCGACTAGGTCGCTTCATGGAGGGGCAAAACCCTAGAGGTAGAGCCAGGAAGTTCAGGAAGGGCCTGAACCGGGAGGTCAAATCCCACACGAATGGAGATCCTACCGCCACATTCGAGGAGATTCTCAGACAGGCGCAGCGAGCGGAGGATGACTTAGATCTTGGCTCTAAGAGGCCGAAGGACATAGGAGGATTCAGTACCAACACGGGTCCAGCGAAGAGGCACCAGAGGCACTATCAGCATTATAGGCAGCAGTATCACGGTCCAGCTAGAGTGTCGGCACAACAGATGCACCAGATCTAGAGGGAAGCAGTTTTTTGCACTTTCTGTAAGAAGCAAGGACACGGATGGGATGCATGCACTAGGCCAATGCTTATTCTACGAATCGGGAGATCATAAGTTTAGGGCTTTTCCTAAAGTCCTAACTCGTCCAGTTCAGGGCCGAGGTCAGGCGCAGAGAGCACCCGCTAGACCACCAACGGGACAACAGAGAGGGCCTCTACCACCACAGCAGTAGCAGTTTGCTCAACATCAGCAGCAGAGAGGTGCACAGCGATATGGGCTAGCTTTTGCCTTGGCTATCGAGGAGGAGGAGCCAGTTGGCGATGTCATCTCAGGTTCAGTTTATCTCGATTCCTTTCCAGCTCACGCTTTATTCGATTTTGGTGCTTCTCATAGTTTTGTATCTGTATCTTTTGCTTTGAGGCATCGTCTTGAGTCTGAATCGTTGGCGAGGACTTGCTAGATCATGACCGGGGGTGGCATTATTCTGGTCAGTAATATTTGTAAGAACCAGAGAGTTTATTTGGGAGGCCGAGAGTTGAGCGTATGTTTACTCGTTATGCCACTTCCGAGCTATGATATAGTACTCGGGATGAATTGGTTGAGTTGGCATCACGCTAGTATCAATTATCATGGAGGCAGAGTTTTATTTCAGACACCAGGAGAGCCGGAGTTCAAGTTTGTTAGGGGAGCAACAAGGCAGAGCGAAGGCAATTTCTGTGGAGCTTTGGTAGAAGAGCAGGAGCCGCCAAATCCGTTGATTGTAGAGTTCAAGGATGTCTTTCCAAAGGAGTTGCCATGGTTTCCACCGGACAGAGATGTGGAGTTCTTTATAGATTTGGTGCCAGGCGCAGAGCCGATATCTCAGCACGTCTATAGAGTAAACAACAATGAACTGGCGGAGTTGAAGAAGCAGGTGGATGAGTTACAAGACAAGGGCTTTATCCGTTCCAGTTTATCAGCATGGGGTGCTCCGGTACTTTTTGTACCAAAGAAGGATGGGTTGGTATGTATGTGTATCAATTACAGGACACTTAACAACCTCACTATCAAGAACAAATATCCGTTGTCGCGGATTGATGATTTGTTTGACCAGTTGAGCGGAGCGAAGGTATTCTCAAAGATAAACTTGAGGTCGGGGTACCACCAAGTGAAAGTGAAGAAGGAAGATATCCCAAAGACATCTTTCATGACTCGTTGGGTAATTCGAGTTCTTGGTAATGCCGTTTGGGTTGGCCAATGCCTCGGCTGTATTCATAAACCTGATGAACAAGGTGTTTCATCAGTACCTGGATCAGTTTGTTATAGTCGTTATTGATGATATTCTAATATATTTGAAGACCCCATAGGAGCATGAGTAGCACTTAAGGATAGTTCTGGAGACCCTCAGGAAGGAGAAGCTGCATGGCAAGCTATCAAAGTGTGAGTTCTTCTTTTATAAGGTTGAATTCCTCAGGCATGTTATTACAGGAAATGGATCAGTGGAACCGAAGAAGATTTCAGCAATAGAGTCGTGGTCTACCACAAGTTCAGTAACAGAGATCATGAGTTTTCTTGGATTGGCAGGCTACTATCGGAGGTTTATTCAAGATTTTTCTAGACTTGCAGAGCCGATGACTAGACTAACCAGAAAGGACGTAGAGTTCATCTAGACTGAGGATTGTCAGTCAATATATGAGAAGCTAAAGAAGAGGTTGACTACAGCTCCAATCTTGATATTGCATTAGGAGCAGGAGAATTTTCCATATACAGTGATGCATCAGGTAAGGGTTTGGATTGTGTGTTGCAGCAGCACGGGAAGGTGACTGTCTATGCTTCCAGGAAATTACGCCCATATGAGAAGAACTACCCTACCCATGACTTGGAGTTGGCAGCAGTTATCTTTGCTCTCAAATTATGGAAACACTACTTATATAGAGAGATAGAGAGAGTAGAGATCTTTACAGACCATAAGAGCTTAAAGTATGTGTTTACCCAAAAAGAGCTCAACATGAGGCAGCGGCGATGGTTGGAGTTGATGAAAGACTTCGATATTTTTTTGCAGTACCATCCAGGGAAGGCCAACGTAGTCGCGGATGCCTTGAGTAGGTATCCCATAGCTATGTGCTTGACGAAAGACAAATATTTATTGGCCGATCTTGATAGTTTAGGCATTGAGGTACTAGTTCCTGGAGTCATAACACAGATGTGGGGACTTCAGATACAGTCAGAACTGATGGATCGGATCAGAGCCGGACAGTACGAGAATGAGTCTCTGAGGAGCATCAGAGCACAGGTCTATATCGGGTTGTCAGAAGACTTCAGTATCGTCGATGATGGATCATTGCGGCACTGTAACAGATTGTGTGTACCAAATAGAGCATTGCGCGATGAGATTCTGCAGGAGGCGCATCGATCTTAGTACTCTATGCATCCAGGTGCCAACAAGATGTATAGAGACATGAGAGAGCATGTATGGTGGTAAGGTATAAAGCGGGATGTAGCTAGCTTAGTATCCAGATGCTTGGTTTGCCAGCAGGTAAAGGCAGAAAGACAGAGGCCAGGTGGATTGCTTTATCCTTTACCCATTCTGGACTGGAAATAGGAGCATGTGACCATGAATTTTGTTTCAAGACTTCCGTGTGCTCCAGGTAGTAAAGATGCAATTTGGGTCATCGTGGACATGTTGACTAAATTAGCCACTTTCTGCCATTCAAAGTGGGTACATCTACGAAGAATCTCGCGGAGATGTATGTGCGCCAGATAGTCAGATTTTATGGTATTCCAGTTAGCATAGTCTCGGATCAGGATAGCCATTTCATGTCCCACTTCTGGAGGAGTTTGTAGGCTAGCTTGGGCACTCAGCTTAAGTTCAGTACCGCATATCACCCTCAGACCGACGAACAGTCAGAGAGGACTATTCAGACTTTTGAGGATATGCTACGTACTTGTGATTTGGATCTTGAAGGTTCTTGGGAGGATCACCTTCACTTGGTAGAGTATTCAAACAACAACAGCTACCAAGCCAGTATCGAGATGTCACCATTTGAGGCGTTGTATGGACGGAGATACCGTACTCCATTATCATGGAATGATGTTGGTGAGAGAGCTTTATTGGGACTAGAGATGGTAGTGGATGCAGCCGAGAAGGTGAAGCTCATTAGGGATAGACTTTGAGTGGCGTAGGACAAACAACGACATTGGATCGATAGCCACCGGAGACCTTTGGAGTTTGAGGTATAAATTTTTGTTTTGCATTACTTGTGATTGATTATTTGTTTTGTTAGAGTGCTAAGGTTGTGTTTCGTGCTAGTTTGGCATTCTAGTTTTCTTGAGGATTTCTTCGACACGTGGCACGATTTATTTCGGTAGAGGCGGAAAGCTTAGTCCTCGATTCATCGGACCTTTCAGTATTCTTGAGAGGGTCGGTGCAGTTGCATACAGACTAGACTTACCACCTGTATTGGAGGGAGTGCACAACATATTTCATGTGTCGCAGCTGAGATGGTATGTGGCAGATCCCAGTCATGTATTGGATCACTCGGAGATAGAGGTGGGCCCTACTCTTAGCAATCCAGAGCAGCCAGTTAAGATTCTGGATCAGAGAGAGAAGGTGCTGAGGAACTAGACGATTCCTTTGGTGCACATCGCGTGGAGGTATCACTCGCCAGGAGAGAGTAACTGGGAGCGAGAGACCGAGATGCGCGAGCGATATCCATATATGTTCGAGCCGTGAGGTATAATTCTTTCTTGCATTATATTGATTGCTTTTGGTAGTTAGTTTTTTCCCTAATTTTGAGGACAAAATTTTTCTAAGGTGGGTAGGTTGTCACCCTCACATTTTTAATCAAGGGTAGTTTGGTAATTGACACGGGTATTTTAATTTTAGGATTATTGTATTTAAATATTGTGCATGTGTGAATATTTATTTATTATATTATTTATTTATTGTTATATGCTAGATTATTTTGGACTTGTGTAGTTGACATAACCATTTAATTAGATACATAAACCAATATTTTAGTTTAGTCTAGATTGAGCCCATGAATTAGGCCCATGGATTATGATGATGGATTAATTAGTGAAACCATTAGACTAGAACCTTCCCTCATTAATTAATTTCTTCATGAGAAATCCTAATGGGTAAATGGGACATTTTACATTGCTTGAGGGAGAGGGTATGGCCTGCCACATTATAGGAGGAGAGTGAGTGTCTCTCTCTTTTCATTTTCTATTTGCATTTAGATCTAGTTTTCCCCCTTTCTAATTTTCTTCATTCCCTCACCATTCCTTCACTAATTTATTCACAAATTACTTCCATATACTTTAATTTAGGCTACTAAAACACGAATCTACAAGAGAAAAGCAAGGATCTACAAGGAGGCGGCCAAGATCTACAAGAGGAGGAGCTATATTTTAATTTAAAATTTTTTATTGGGAATCCATCTCCCAATAAGTATATTTTAGTTTTTTTGTTTCTAATAGACTCTAAATCTGAGATTTAACCATGAGAAATCACCCCATATGCATAGGATACATATAGAATTTGGTTTTAGGTTCATAGGAGACCTATGGTGGAAGTTATGTATGTTTTTGTTTCAATTTTAGGGGAATTATGAGATTGGCACATTTGGTATTTGTCAATTAGTCAAATAGATCAATATGAAATATGATTGCTTGTTTGTGACTAGTGTCGTATCCACAATTGGGGACGTGTAGGCCGTATCTCGTCAATTTGACGATACGGGTAATTTTAGGAATTTCCCTCCGACACGGGAACTTGTGCATCACACCTTGACACGGACATGTAGTTGACCTAATTATTATATATATTGTTCATATTTAGTATATTAGACTTGCTCGTGTCCTTCGAAATACGTTTGGTTGTGTGGTGGAGCCGTATCGCAAGCATATCATAGAATTAGTGTAATACAGGTGCGGTACACTCGACGTATTTGGCTTTTGGTCCTATTTTCTATGTGCTTGTGTGTGTGTATATATATATATATATATATATATATATATATATATATATATATAAGTATGTTTATATGATAATTGTATATAGTGGATATCTATAGAGTGTATTTATAGCTATATATATATATGTAGGAGTGTTTAAATATATATATACATATATGTGTATGTGTATGTGTATGTGTATGTGTATGTGTATGTTATATATATATATATGTATGTTTATATGTGATTCTATATATATATATATATATATATATATATATATATATATATATATATATATATATATATAGTAGATATATATATATATAGATATATAGATGTTGATATACATAAAGGTGTTTGTATAGGTATATGTGTGTGTGTGTGTGTGTGTGTGTGTGTAGTGTTTTGAGTTGTGTGTGGATGTGTTGAGAGGAGCTCAGACAGTGGTCATAACAAACAAACAGAGAGCAGTTGCATTGTGCAGTTTATTAAGAAGGGCCGAGCCAACTACGCAGGCTGTAATACAGTTTGCAGTGTGCAGCTGCACTGAAGAACAACAGCCATTGATCAAGTGCAGCGGGAGAGCCAGTGCAGCAAAGTAGTGCATAAATGCACTGAGAAGCATTTCAGTATCAATTCAGCAACAACCAACACCAACAACTTTCTCTTGGGGAGCAGGAAGCTCGTGCAATGCACTCGAGGCTCGAGCAATAGCTAACTCCAGCAGCACTCGTGCAATCCTCAACACTGCAGTGTGCAGTGCAGCCAACTGCAAGCTTAGGCATCGTACAACACAGCAACTCAGGCCAGGAGCAACAGACCCTGCATAATTTTTGGTTCAGCGAAGGCAACAAGTTAACTATGCAATGCACATCACAGTATCGGGCACAGTATCAGCAGACCCTCAGTATAGCAGTTCAGTATCTGATAGTTTGGTTATCAAGGTATTATTTTAGTTGGGTATTTAGTTTAGTCTAGTTGATTAGTATAAATAGATAGTTAGTTATATATACTTGATTGTGATATATATATATATATATATATATATATATATATATATATATATATATATATATATATATATATATATATATATATATATGGATTGGGTAATGGCTAGTGTACTATATATATACTAATAGGAAATGTATGCTAATTGTTAGCTATATGTTAGTATGTAGATATGTATGTATTGTATTATAGATAGTTCTATATTTGTATTGATATATATATTATAGAAATTGTATATACTAGCATATAGGGTATTGGAGGTTATATGTGTATTGGCTATATTCACTAGGTTTTGAATTACCTCGGGATACCAAGGTAATATCAAGGTATTGGGTCGATACTGAAGGCATTGGGTTTGAGTATCGGGATAGGTGTGAGATAGTGCGATACGCATTGGTGCAAGGCCAAGGTATCCTATTTTCATTAGTTAGTTAAGTATTATATGTATTAACTTGTAAATATATATAAATTATTATTTTTATATATTGAAACTTGTGTATCTTGAGATACGGTATTTTGTGTATTTCTTAGTATCTTAGATTAGCTTGTATAGCTTAGTTTTATAGTGTATTGACCTAGTATCTTGTGTCAAACTCTTGCAAACTAGATTTAGTCGGTTTGAATTAGAAATGGCTTTATGACTTAACATTGCATCAATTTAACTTATTTTTTATTTTTGAACCTTGTATTGATGCAATATACCATATATAGGTCTGTGTGACACCAGCTTGGGCATCGAGAGACATACCTTAGTCATGACTTCAGGCGAGTACTTTTCTCTGTTAGTTTTCAATTCATAATAGTATATATATGCATGTTCTAGAATTGTATACTTGATTCCGACACAGTAATTTTATGGACTTGTACTATATGGATTCCGTCAGGAGATGTTATCCCCTACCGTGTTCAGCGGGTACTCCTGTACATGTATTTCATCATGTACATTGGGTATTGATTTATATTTTGTGTTCACACACAGCTCGTATTCAGTGTGCTTATTCATGTACACACACTTCTCGTGTTCAGTGTGATTATATTCGTGTATACCCACTGCTCGTGTTCAGTGGTCATATTCGTGTTTGTAGCGTGTCGTAATTGGATTCATTGGTATTAGTTGGGGATGGGAGAGTAGGAGTTGATTATGTGATCAAAGCCCCATTGTTCATCATGTACATTCTAATTACATACCATACGTGTAATCGTCTTACCTTATTGATCATGTTCACCAAAACTGATCACATAATTAACTGGTATTCTTAGGCACATTAGTTTAGATTGCAGTTATTTCATCATATTTCAGATATTCATATTGTTGATCTATATTCTCGTACATTACCTGTATACCTATTGTTCAATCATTCATATGTTTAGTGATATTGTATTTTATTTCTATTATTTGTTTTATATGCTCGATTATATTATTAAAACTTCTTTCTGAGGTATGTACTTTGCTCCAATCCTGACAGGATATATTTTTCTAGATGATCGACTTTTAGAGCAGTGTCCCATATTCTACGGGCCGTAGGATGGCGTACCTTCAGAGGATACTCCTATAGATGAGAATGACTTAGTTGCAGAGCCCGTGGAGGTCTAGTTTTTGTGTTGACTTGTATTAGATATTTATGGAGATTCACAGTTTGTATATTATTTCAGATTGTAGATTGTATCTTATTCTTTCCTTCGCTATTCCATTCGTGCTTTATCCTTCTTAGTTTGTTTTATGATTGAGATTAGTTATACTTATGAGATACCATATTGTTCCTCCGTTTGGAGTTGAGATGATTGACAGGTACCATATTATATTGTTGAAATATTAGATAGTTAGAAATAACCCAGACAACGTTCTACCGCCGATGCTGCGACGTAGGCTGGGCGTAACTATGTACTCGTGCCCGAATATCCGGAGCGGGTCATGACAGACTATCAGTACAGTATCAGGATTATCACTACTGTATAAAGATTATCAGTTCTATGTCAAGATTCAAGTATTCATTTACAGTGTACAATCACTAGATCATGTCAGAAAATCAGGGTTAATATCAAGAATATCATATTCAGAAAATAACCAAGATTAACTAAAATAATGGGATAAAAGAGAACAAGATAATCATCAGGAGTTGAGCATATTAAAGAGAATACTGACATACATACATATAAAATATCAATTCAGGGTTGGCGTATAACATCAGGAAAAAAAATAACACCCGCTCACAATGGGCCAAAACTACTATTGGTGCACAATTACTAGTTCGGACAGTTCTGGTGCACTTTGATACCAAAAGTGCTCTAAGCAAAAGATAGCGCACAATTGATACTAAAACGCACTCTAGAACCTTGGCACACAATGATAGAAGTGCATGAGCCAGGGGCTTGGCGCACTTCTTCAAGTATGGCCAAAACGGAGGGTTGGTGAACAAAGAGCGTGGAAAGGTCTACTAAAAGACAAAATGCAAGTCTCAATGAAGGGCACAGCGGTCGAGACAACCCTGCAGTCTAGAACACAATTCTCGAGAATGGTCAGAAGTTATTGCTTAGTCATTAAGTAATTATGAAGGGCTACAAAGTACGCCGTCTATGGAGAATGCTACATAGTGCGCAAACACAGTAAAGTGTGCCATTCTCAAGAAGCAACAAAGTGCGCCTGTCACACCCCAGTCCCAAAAATACGTAGGACTAGGACACGTAAGCATGCCAACCGTATGTATATGGCAACTCTAATATATGAAAACCATAACACATGCGTACGCTGTATCATGAACAATAATTCATAAGTGGTACATATTTATCATAAGTCACAGGGCATAACTAAATCTCATCCACATAAATCAAATAGACGTAAATAACCAATATCTATGAAACTAGATCTCAATATAAAGTACCTCAAGATGACAGTCGGATGGAAACAAATCCACTACCGAACTAGAATATATTAATAAACACAACAATATAAGTACATCACTAATAATCACGAGGCTCGGAGAGAAAACCTCCTCAAAGATCAGTAGCAAGTCCGGATCTGCGCTCCTGTGAATACTCATGAACATCTACACCTAGCAAGGGACCAGGTCCTCAGAAAGACATAACAAGATACATAGAAGCATGCCATATAGTAAATACTGAATAAATAAAAAGGGGTGCGTTAACCATCTAAGTGAATGCAATTTGAGGACAACTTTGGTACGTATGGGTAGGCATAGGCATAACGTCCAACGTTCTCTAGAGTGTGGTATCTACAACGTCCATCATTCTGAAGAATGAGGTATCTGTAAAATCACCAAGTAACATCCAACACTCTAAGGAACGTGGTATCTACAAAGTATATACGTCCATATCGCTCTGTCCATATCGCTCCGAAGAATGCGGTATCTACAATAAAAGAGGGGTGTCCCATACGCCTGCTAGTTGTCCTCCCCGCCCAATGATCTATGCATATTGTATCCACAACACGCTTTAGCTACTACGCCGAGACGGAGTGCAAGTATTGGCGTCATAACTTTGGCTCATAGTCTATCGTTATAACAATAGCCCAACCTTACAATCAAATAAGGACAAGGATGGGACCATCGTACCACGATAGTCTATGCTCTGACTACTAATAACTGCTAAGTCTTCTAACATACATCATTATTAGCAGTTATACCCTATCCGTTGTACGACCTACACGTACAGGTGGCCAGCCGAATACGCAAGTCCGTGACCTACACGAGACTCACAACACGTGTAAGAAATGTGTCACGGACTGGGGAGTCATACCGATAACTCCATAACTTTAGGTGGGTCCACTAGACACTAGGTCAGACACAATCCTAACGTCAACGCCTTCGTTGACTGCACCCGAGTCTTCTTGGACGCGCACAATTATATAATATTAAAATAATAAACATGCAACTAATAATACAGAATTTAAACAGTACAACAAGGCAAGGTATACTTACCTGGCAAGGAAGCTGCGTAGTATCAATAATCTGCTCCTGAAGTCGCGCAGAACAATCCGATATGTCCTATATACGTATGATATAATACAACACAACATCAGTCATTACACTAGCATATACACAACCATAAATACACTGGACTCAGAGCGTACGCTAGGGGTGACATGGGTCAACTATCATGGTAAATTGCACGTTTAATTACGCAGGTGTCACGTCTTCAAGTGCTGTGAAAACAGACAGTCAACTAACATGTTCTTAGGGTCAACATGGTTAAGGTAAATACGGAACAGTCCACAGTGTCCTAGGGTCGTACAATATATAGTTACATATATAGTCACAACTATTATTTAGCATTTAATAACATATATAACCATATAATTATATAATAATATAACCAATAATTTATATGCATACCCATTGAATGCATATACTAAATATATATATAACTATATATACCAATGAATAATATACCCGTATACGTACGTATACATATGCGAGTTAGGTTCACCGACTCAGGGTCTGAAGTCAACTATAGTCATAAAGCAATACTCATGTCCTATTAGCATATACACAAGCTCACATAAAAGGAGGAGAGGGACAGGTTCGAACCTCGGGGTACGCACATGGGAATGACGTTGACGACGATGAGGTGACGACGATGACGATGACGACGATGATTACGACTACGGCGACGATGATGATGGTGATGCTCATGGTGAAGATGATGGTGCTGATCATGATGGTGATTATATGATGGTGATGACGAGGATAATGATGTGGACGATGGTGATAACGAGGATGATGATATGGACGATGGTGATGATGAGGATGATGATTGGAATGATGGTGATGACGAGAACGATGACGTGGATGATGATGATGGTGATGGGGTTTATGTTGATGGTGGTGATATTGATAATGAGAGGATGATGTTGTGAGACTGCTCCGGCCAGAAAAGTTCGGCCAAGGAGGAGAAGGAGGATGACAGGGAGCAGGGAGGAGGATGGCAGAGAGCAGGTGGCGGTGGTGGACAGGGTGGTTCAGGGTGCTCGGCGGGATGGTCTCAGGTGGTCGGGTCGGGGTGACTGGCAACGGGTTGGGTGGAGAACGGAGGGAGGAGGAGAGGTGCAGGGAAGAGGGAGGAGTTCGTGGTGGTGCTGGTGGTGTGGGGTGATGCCGGCGGAGGTCGTGGCGTCGAGAAGGAGGACGGAGGAGATGGGGAGAAGTTGGGTTCGATGTGGCCGGGAAGATGACGGGGACGACGGGGAGTCGATGTTGGAAGAGGGACATTAATGGTGATGGGGACGATGGTGGTGGTGCAGTCGGCCGGAGGAGGGGTTGGGCTGTGCTTCAGGCGAGCATGCTCGTCCCAACGGGTAAAGGAGAGGCGAGGTGGTCGGCGCGGTCGAGTTAGAGTTGAGGGAGGTGGACAGAACAGGGAGGAGAGGTGGAGTTCAGGTCGAGTCCGGCGGTTGTCTCCTCGTCGACGGAGAGGGACGATGGTGGTGCAGGGTGAGGGAGATGGTTATCGTCAGGCCCGAGGGACTGGATCTCCGGCGTCGTGGGACAGTGGCCTGAATAGGAAGAATCAGCTATGATTTCCTTTGGGTTTTGGTTTTGGGAAAAAATAAAGAAAGGGAGATATTTATACATGTAGGATTTTTAGGTTTGGAGTTGACCTAGGATTAGGGCTTGGTCAACACTCCTTGGGATTGGGCCTTGGGCTCACATGAGGATGTTTGGAGGGCCAAAATTGCATTGTTTTAATGCAAGGATAGGTTTAAAATAAAGGGGGCGATGTTGCGCGTTGCACATTCCAAAAATTATGAAAATTTTCCTATGAAGGGGAAAGTTAGATTTCTTCATGTATTGTCCAATGGTGTGGACACCTTAATGCATTTTTGCATAAAAGCACCCAACAATTAGAAAATTGCACAAAGACAGAATTTGGATTAAATTAATTAAAATTACCGTGCAAGGTGTTCTGGAATTAATTAGAAGTAGATGGAGATAAAATTAGGTGGGACGCAAGTATCATGGACGTAGAGGGCTCAGAGTAGAATATTAACAAAATTTGGGTTGCGTAAAATGGGTCAAGATTGTGTCTCCAATTTCGATTGGAACGCACAGGGGTACAAAGTTAATTTTTATTTAGAATTAATTATTAACGTCTGCGATGAATGTTGTGCGACTAAAATATAGCACAAGAGAGCATAATTATAAGTTACACCAAGGCCAAAATAGAAGGCGGGCATGTCTAGGGTAAGAGTGTGAAATTTGTAGGTAGGCAATGGCTAGTGTAGTGCTACAATTATTGAAACAACGGTAAGGTACTCTATGTGTCATAAACAATACAAAATTAAATAAATACCGTGTTCTATTTCTATTTGGATTCAAACTAGCCCTAGTTTCACTATCTAAGCCAAGTAGACCTAATTTTGGGTGAAGGGGTTTACAACGCCGGTAAAGAAAGTTTTACCAAAGTGCGCCAACTCTGCAATATCTATAAAGTGAGCACCTTTGCTATTTAAGCAGTGGCATACATTCTTGATGACTTGCAGACCCATTCAAAAGTGCGTCAAGTAGGACTAGCGTACTTTTAGAGGAATTGCCATAGTACAAAACGTATGTAGGAGTGGAGAAGTGCGCCCAGAGTACTCAACATATCTTGGCATACTTTCTAAGGAATTTGTGAAACACACACAAGTTCGCTTACTAGAACTTCGCTTTATGCGACAAAGGTCCCTGCATACTTTTTGTATGCATTCTCATACCAACTTTGCATTCTTCGACTTGCTGTTCTAGGGCTCCATGAGCAATCCAATCCCAGGAAAAAAAATCATCAATGAGACAAGTTCTAAGTGTTTCCCAAAGATAAACCGATCAAATGATTAAAATAAGTTATACTGAATCAAAGCAAGATCTATGGATATTCCTTCGGTTGACAAGATGTACTTGCCTATGGTCAAGTTCTAGCCTAATACTACCCAGGTCACCCACGACCAAGGCCAAGCTTGGCTGCTCTCGGTGAAGGCTGAAGAAGTGAAGAAGGAAAGAGAAATAAGAGGAAAAAAAGTAAAGAAAAGAGAAATGATTTGCTTAAATCGGCAAAGGGTTGGTTGTAGGCCATTGGATAATAATCTATGCCCCTCTTTCGGGTTCATCACAGCCATGCACACAAAAACCAAGGGACCAACGGTCCAAAGCATGCAACTAAGGGGGAACTTTGCAAAAATAACCTAGACAATGCATGAATGACATAAAGTATAAAGTAAGCAATTAAACATAAAGTAAGCTATATATGTATATATGCATATATTGGGTACGTATACTAGAACAGTGAGACGAGTCTCATAACTGTCTCCTCCTTAGAAAATTTTGTCCTCAAAATTTTAATAAGGCATGGGATCTAGCAAAAAACTCAAGGGATATTGAATCAAGGTAAGCAAGGCCATACGAAAATCAAGCACAATCCTAAAACAAGACAAGCATGCACAAGGCAAGATCAGGATACGAGATATACGAATAAGTATACCTTACGAGTCAAACAAATATGGGTATCGAGTTCGGATATTATCCTCGCGCTCCCAACTTTACCCGCCCAGTAAGTGCTGCCCCCAAGCAATTCAGACTATCCGAATAGTTTGGTTCTTGAGAATCTTCTCTCTATGGTCTAAAATAGATACATGTCTCTTCTCATATGAAAGATTGGTACCAACGACCAATTTCGAATGATCCAGGACATGGATTGAATCTGGTACATACCGTCGTAACTGGGATACATGGAAAATATTATGTATCTCACGAAGTGACGACGAAAAAGCAAGACGATATAAAATATCTTCCACTATCTCGAGGATATCGAACGAATCTATATACCTCAGACTAAGATTTTCTTGTACACCAAGTCTGATTACCCCTCTGGTTGGTAAAATCTGAAGGAATACAAGGTCGTCGCTAGAAAACTCAAGAGGTCGCCGATGCAAATCGGCCCAATATCGTTGACGATCCTGAGCTACTCGAAGATGCTCTCTGATCTGATTGACTACCTCTACTATCTAGGATATCATCTCAGGGCCAAGCAATTGCCTCTGACCAATATTATCCCAAGCTATAAGGGATCTGCACTTTCTGCCATACAGTGCCTCGAAGGGTGCCATCTGGATACTTGCTTAAAAACTGTTATTGTAAGATAATTCAACCAAGTATAAGTGATCCTGCCACAAACCACCAAAGTTAAGTGTACATGATCGAAATATATATTCTAGGGTCTAGATTGACGTTCTGACTGACCATCTGTCTACGGATGAGAATATGTGCTGAACTTCAGACGAGTACTCAAACTCTACTGAAGGGTCTGCCAAAAGTGAGAGGTGAATCTGAAATCTCTATCTGATACGATGCTGACTGGTACTCCATAAAGTTTGACAATCTAATTCATGTATATCTAGGATAAATGCTCTGTAGACTGTCCTACTTTAAAGGGAAGAAAGTGAGCAACCTTCGTGAGTCGATCTACTATTACCTGTCACTACCACATCCTGAAATAGGGGTAAATTTGTTATTTTATATATTATAAGTATTGTGTGTATTTATTTTAAATAATTATATGATATGTATATAGATATATATTAAATTGTATAGTGTTCATTAATGTTGAGTTAGTAGACTAGACCTAGAAGCCCACTAGATGAACCTCTGACCAAATTATAGGATTATAGATTTTTAATTAATAATTTTTGGAATTAAATATTGAGGTTATAATTTATTATTGTAATTTTATTTAATTGTTGTGCCTTATCGTTGCTTCGATATTTGGAGCGCTATCCTAGTTTTTGCTTTCCAACAAAGTTCACACCCTTGTCCTAGACGTGCCAGTATTCTATTTTGATCTTTGTGTGACGCATAACTATGCCATGATGTGCTTCATTTTAGTAGCACAATATTCATCGTAAACGAGTATATTTAATTTTAAATAAATCTAACTTTGCCTCGTTGTGCGTTCCAATCGATACTGGAGACACAATTTCGACCTATTTTGTGCAATCCAAAGTGTGATAATTTTCTTTTCTGAGTCTTCTTCATTCATGACACTTGTGTCCCACCAGATTTTAGCCTCATGTACTTCTAATTAATTTTAGAACACCAATGATATTAATTTTAATTAAATTAAACCAAAAACTCAAATTTGTACAATTTTCCAATTATTGGGCACTTTTATGCAAAAGTGTATTAAGGTGTCCATCCCATTGGACACAATACATGAAGAAACCCATTTTTCCTTCATGTAAATTTTTCTATAATTTTAGAGTGTGTAACACTCAACATCAACCTCCTCAAATCATAGCCCATGAAATATCTACATGAGAAGCCCTTTTCCAAGGAGTATGGACCAAATTTTTAGGTCAACCCAACACTATACATATATAAATATTCTTTTTCTTTACTTCTACTTTTCTTTTTTTATTCCTAAACCTAATTTTCCCCAGCCATTCTCCCTCAAACCTTCACCCCATCTTCTGTCATCATCTTCCCAGTCGAGACCCGACCGGAACAGCCGAGTCCGACCACCCCCTTCCTGTCCAACCCGCCGGAGCCCTTCACCGGAGCAACCCCGTCGACGTCTGCACCCCAGCCCGCATCCGCCGTGAACCCAGCACTCAACCCGCCGTTCTCCTCCGCCCAGACTGAACCCGCTACCACCCGACCATCCCGTTCGCCTGAAGCCCGACCCTGACTGTACCTGAACCCGCCGGAGCACTCGCCATCTTCGCCGGAGCGGTACTGTCCTCGCCTGCGTATGCCGGAAGCCTCGCTGCCAACTGCCTGCACTCGTTGAACCCGAGCCGCTGTCCATCGTCTGAACCCGTCGTAGCACGACTGAACTCGCCGGAGTCGAGCCTGCTGTCCACGCCGAACCGAGCACCTCTCGACTTCACCTGAACATTTATCTCCTCGATGACTCGTCGAATGCCTCATTCCCGCACGCACGGGTTCGAGATACACTTTCTTATTAGCATACACGTATTCGTACGTGCATACGCGTATTGTTTATTAGTATACATATGTATATTTAGTTTTGTTTAGTAGGTATGTATTCGGCATGTATATATATACATATATATGTATAGTATATGTATTCCATTAGTATATAATTGGTATGTGTATATTACTTACATTGGTATATGTATATATATGTTTAGTGTGTATACATCTAGTAATATATATTATTCATTGGGGTGTGTGTGTATATATATATATATATATTCAATTGATATATATATAATTATTGGTTGTTATATACGTATATAAATATATGGTATGTATATATTGTAAGTAATTAAATACTATGCTAGTTAAGACTATATGTATATTTGTATATATACATTATGCCCTAATATTATTTACGGATATTCCGTATTTACCTGGACCATGTGACCCTGTGAATTGTTAGCAGACAGCCTTATGTACACTGACGTACTGGCGAGACCTGTGTTAGTGATTGACTGTTTGATTATGCACAACATTTGAGGACCTGACACCCGTGTAGTTAGATGCACATTCGACCCTGCTAGTTGACCAATGTCATATCTAGCGTAGCCTCTGAGTTCAGAGTATTTATGGTTGTGTATTTGTTAGTATAAGGTTTGATACAATATTGTATTATATGACATGTCTATAGGACTGTTGGATTATCTAGATAAGACTTTGGAAATAGAATATTGGTATTGCCGGCAGCAGGACCACAGGCGAGTACATTCTTTGACAGTTTTCATTATGTTGATTATCTCTATAATTCTAGTTGTATAGCGTACATGATTCTGATACTGTTATATACACGAGTTGGCATTATCGAGACCTTTTACGAGGAGTCATGATTGGAATCCATCGTGCTAGCTGGGGAAACAGGGAAATATTAGTAAATTATGTGATCATACCCAACTCTACATGAATCATAGCTCACCCATACCTCACGTTGGTACAGCATGATCATTACATGCCTCATAGCCTATTATGTATGATTAGCCTGACTATTGCTTGCATCATAGCTATCCGGATGGTTAGCCTGACCTTACATGAACCATAGCTAGTCATACATAGCAAGCCTGATCAGTCCCAAGCCGATCACATGATATGCTGATATTTCACATACTTAGCTAGATAGTCTATACATGTATCTTTAGTTTATTGATCTAGCATTTCTCCATGTTCTAGTTATTGTTCTAGTATTCACCTATATTCTAGTTCATTGTTCTAGCATGTACTTGTATTCTTGTTCATTGCTAGTGTACCATTGATGATGACATATGTTGCAGCTTTTCTATTTCTAGTATCTCATTATTCCAGTATTATTTATTGCCAGTATTTATATCCATCTTGTATTGCTTTATACTATATTATAGTTTTTGTCAATATACATGGAACTGCTGTTAGTGCTTGTACTTCGCTCCAATTCTGACTGGATATTTTTTCCAGACTGTGACATAGAGGACTTATTTTCGACATACTTGGAGATTTAGATGTTATTGATTGCAGGTTAGACTATTTATTGTTGTTTAGACTTGTCTTGTATTTCGTTTATTTTTTTCGATATCTCATCGTGCTCTAGTTTCTGTGATTGAGTATTCCATATTATATTATGATATCTATGTCTCCTTATAGAGTTGGATATTCATGTGAGAGTGATTAGCTAGTATTATGACCTAGACAACGTTCTACCACCGATGTTGCGACGTAGGCTGAACGTACCCACGTGCTCGTACCCCTATACCGGGTGTGGGTCGTGACACATTTTTAGTGGTGGCCATGCAGGTCAGACTTCACAAGTTGTACGATGTCATGGTAGTGTGATGTCTTAGTTGTACTAATGCGTGCCTGCGATAGGATATAGTACATAGGATACTAGGATGAGAGAGGATACTAAATCATAATTTTTTTATAGATTCCTGGGATGAGCCTTGAGAATCTTATTGTAATTTCTAATTTAAATCTTTTTCCTTGTTCCCGTCCGTTCTCACTTATTGTTATTGAAATTAAATCTTGTTAATCAGTTGTTAAATTTAATTCTTGGTATCATTGTTGAGTTTGATTTCATATCGAGATAAACTTTAGGGGCTAAAATTTACGGTATCATCTGATGACATATGTTGATGAGGACAGTGAGAAAGGTGAAACGTCTACTTTGGTTATGGAGCCTAGAGTTTATCGCAACCACATTAGCTGTCATGGCAAAAACGTAGGAACCTGACCTTGGATGTACATATTTTAGTTATGAAATTTAGAGTTTCTCGCAGCCATACCGGTTGGCGTGGCGAGGATTCTGAGTGTCATAATTTCGGACAGACATGTATGATTATCAGATTGTATCTTAAATTAGTTCTTAAAGTATCATCTCAATACTTATCCCCTTCTATTATTCTAGAACTTTGTTCCATCATTTTTGATTGGCAATAGAGATATCTTCACTCCTTAGTCCAGTTCTTTTTTGAGCTTTATTTCTTTAAGGATCCTTATTAGTGTGATAATTGGTGACTTGCAATTAGGTCTGTGTCTTGTATCAGTATTAACTGTTGAGTATGGCTTGTGAGTTTGTAAGTGTTTCTTGGTTGGACATGTGAGCAATAAGCATCGATCTAGAGTTAACCCGTAGCATAGTACCCAGTAGCAATAGTTCTATGATAAGGTGTTATTATAATTAGTATTGGTATTATAGGTATAAGGAGTAAAGAGTATCAGGGATGGTTCCAAGAATTAGTATCAAAGTCAGCATGCCAGTCCTGGATAGTCATGAAATCATGTAGTTCGGTGATCCATGTAAACAATTAAGTATTAAGGAAATTGTATTAAAAATTAATGGAGCATGATATTCAATTTGATGGTTGATACTTGGGTGTGTCAAGAGTAAAGAAATGCATATGCATAAAGGAAATTAATGAGTGTGCTATAGTTGGAGGATACCCATAAGTGGATAAGAGAGTGTGAGAAAATAAGAATACATTGTGCTAAGTAGTGAGACTTGTGTTACAGATAAAAGTATGGCTTGATATGTTATTTGATTTGAGTGTACCGATATATGACTAATGATGGATGTATCACCTGATATTGAGGCAAGTGATGTATTGGAAACAATAGATGGAAGAGTGTCTAAAAATTATGTGCAGGATGCGCAGTGGGTGATGAGTGTCAGCGTGGGAGTTCATGAAAGTAGAAGCATGAGTATTAAAAAATTCTAATGGTGTGTCATGGGTTGAGAAATATCAAGATTGGTAATGGAAGGTATGAAGTATATCACAGATTAGTATAACAGTCTGTAAAAGATTAAAAAGGGAGATACTTATACATCAATTGAGATATGGAACCATAGGCCTGCCTTTGAGAGTGAAGTGGAGCATGTGTATTATATAAGTTAATAACTAGTGCGAATAATCGTGAGTTCTAATAAGTTTGATGAGATAATCTAATGGTGAAGCTAGTGTTACCATACCAAGAGTACTAATATTTCTATATCGAGGATTAGTTGATCAAGGTGCTAGTAACAGTGAGCACCTCATGTGATAATATTAGATTGGTGTATCGGTTAATATGGATAGAAAATCATTGGAAGTAATAGTGCAAGTAATCCAGGAAGTGCAAATTTTAGTACACAGTTGAGGGTTATAGACAATTGGTATATTTTTGTGTACCTTTAGTATTAGAGACTGTGAGTATATGTATACTTAGATAGATGTAGATTTGAATTTATAATTTGAAGATTGGAAATAAATTTCAATTTTTAAGAAATTTTGGGGAGTCGAGATTTTGTTATTAAAGTTTTTGAGGATTCAAATTCAATTCAATAAATATAGTCAAAGCTATAAAGATTTTGGAAGCGATTAAAAATTTTATTTCAATATTTGAATATTTGATTTTTGAGGAAAGTATATGCTTTTTATTTTAAATTGTTCGAGAAGTTAAATTTTGAGGATTTTATTTTGAGAATAAATTTTTATGGTGGATAAGAAATATATATTAGTATATGAGTGGTTGATGTGCATGTATAAGGATCTATTGGATTGAGAATGCTTGAGATGGCACTACAAACAGACTTGGGTGTCCATCTAGAGTTGTATTAGAAGGAGTAGTACTTAGTATGGTGTATTGCACTTGGTGTGCACTTGAGTGATAAGAACAACTAGTATAAACAATTACAGTAGGTAAGAGAGTTAGTAGTGGGTGTGCTTGTAGTAGAAATAGTGGTACCTAAAGGGATAGAGGTATTAAACTTTGGATGCATCATTAAACCATGGTTGTGTTAGCAGGTTATGTTCTTTTCTTTCTTTCTATTCCTTTTTCGTCTATCTTATTGATTGATTGATTTCTTAGTACCATAGTTTGTATCAATGATTCTCTTGTTAGAATGTAGTTAGTAGTATACCCCGACAGAGACTAAAATACCATGACAAAAGTGACCATAACCATGTATGTTTTCTCTAGATTGCATATTATGTAATTGTAGGTAGGATTTTCTTAGACCTTGATTGTTAGGGGGGTTTGACCGTAGTGAAGATTAATGTAGAAGTTATGACTGGACAGAAAGAGACAAGGTGCCTAAAATTTCGGGAATAAACATTAATTTGAATAAAGAGTTGAAAATTTAATATGGCAGAATTAATGATTTTGTTAAATCATTAATTTTTATGAAAATTATGATATGATTGAATTTGTCATTAAATTTTGAGGAAATTAAGGAGATTATCATTATATTTATTCGAATGCAAGATATAAATTTATAATTTATATTATGAATGTTGCATTTGAAGATTTCATAAGAATCACATTGTTTAAGTATTTTGTGGAAAAAGAAATCGAGGAATAAGATCACTAATGGATTAATAATTGAATTTAAATTTTTTGGATGAGATTTTTTTTAAATTTTATATATATGCTTTGATTGGATTTAAATTAGAGGATTGGATATCAAATTTTTGAGTATTTAGTTATTAAAGTTAAAATTTTGGAGGAGATTGTGATAAGAATGGAGTTTGATTTTAAATTTGAAGATTTTCAGGAATATGATAATTATAGAATTTTGAAAATTTTGTGAAATGACAATATGGATTTGCTTCATGATTATATGGATGATGAATTTAAATTTTGATGGTAATAAATAAATAAATGAATATATACAACAATTGAGGATCTTAAATTTTGAGAAATTTTTTTTTCTAAGGAGGGTAGACTTGTCATTGCAACATCCTGAAATAGGAGTAAATTTGTCATTTTATATATTATAACTATTGTGTGTATTTATTTTAAATAATTGAATGATATGTGTATAGATATATATTATATTGTATAGTGTTTATTAATGTTGAGTTAGTAGACTTGATCTAGAAGCCCACTAGATGAACCTCTGACCAAATTGTAGGATTATGAATTTTTAATTAATAATTTTTGGGATTAAATATTGAGATTATAATTTATTATTGTAATTTTATTTAATTGTTGTGCCTTATCGTTGCTTCGATAATTGGAGCGCTAACCTAATTTTTGCCTTCCAACAAAGTTCACACCCTTGTCCTAGACGTGCCAGTATTCTATTTTGATCTTTATGTGACTCATAACTATGCCATGATGTGCTTCATTTTAGTCGCACATTATTCGTCGTAAACGATTATATTTAATTCTAAATAAATCTAACTTTCCCTCGTTGTGCGTTCCAATCGATATTGGAGACACAATCTCAACCCATTTTGTGCAACCCAAAGTGTGATAATATTCTTTTCTGAGTCTTCTTCATTCATGACACTTGTGTCCCACCTGATTTTAGCCCCATGTACTTCTAATTAATTTTAGAACACCGATGATATTAATTTTAATTAAATTAAACCAAAAATACAACTTTGTACAATTTTCTAATTGCTGGGCACTTTTATGCAATAGTGCATTAAGGTGTCCACTCCATTGGACACAATACATGAAGAAACCCATTTCTCCTTTATGTAAATTTTACCATAATTTTAGAGTGTGTAACATTCAATATCAACCTCCTCAAATCATAGCCCTTAAAATATCTACATGAGAAGCCCTTTTCCCAAGGAGTATGGACCAAATTTCTAGGTCAACCCAACACTATACATATATAAATATTCTTTTCTTTTACTTTTTCTTTTCTTTTTCTATTCCTAAACCTAATTTTCCCCAGCCATTCTCCCTCAAACCTTCACCCTATTTCCTGTCATCATCTTCCCAGTCGAGACCCGACCGGAGCAGCCGAGTCCGGCTACCCCCTTCCTGTCCAACCCGCCGGAGCCCTTCACCGGAGCAACCCCGTCGACGTCTGCACCCCAGCCCGCATCCGTGTGAACCCTGCACTCAACCCGCCGTTCTCCTCCTCCCAGATTGAACCCGCTGCCAGCCGACCATCCCGTTCGCCTGAAGCCCGACCCTGACTGCACCTGAACCCGTCGGACACTCGCCATCTTCGCCGGAGCGGTCCTGTCCTTGCCTGCGTAGGCTGAAAGCCTCGCTGCCAACCGTCTGCACTCGCTGAACCTGAGCCACTGTCCATCGCCTGAACCCGCCATAGCACGACTGAACTCGCTGGAGTCGAGCCCGCTGTCAATGCCGAACCGAGCACCCCTCGACTTCACCTAAACATTCATCTCCTCGATGACTCGTCGAACGCCTCATTCCCGCGCGCACAGGTTCGAGATACACTTTCTTATTTGCGTACACGTACTCGTACGCGCATACGCGTATTGTCCATTAGTATACATATGTATATTTAGTTATGTTTAGTAGGTATGTATTCGGCATGTATATATATATACATATATATATATGTATAGTATATGTATATGTATTCCATTAGTATATAATTGGTATGTGTATATTACTTACATTAGTATATGTATATATATGTTTAGTATGTATACATCTAGTAATGTATATTATTCATTGGTATATATATATATATATATATATATATATATATATATATATATATATATAGTATATATATTCAATTGATATGTATGTAATTATTGGTTGTTATATACGTATATAAATATATGGTATGTATATATTGTAAGTAATTAAATACTATGCTAGTTAAGACTATATGTATATTTGTATATATACAGTATGCCCTAATATTTTTTACGGATATTTCGTATTTACCTGGACTATGTGACCCTGTGAATTGTTAGCAGACTGCTTTATGTACACTGACGTACTGGCGAGACCTGTGTTAGTGATTGACTGTCTGATTATGCACAGCATTTGAGGACCTAACACCCGTGCAGTTAGACGCACATTCGACCCTGCTAGTTGACCAGTGTCATACCTAGCGTAGCCTCTGAGTTCAGAGTATTTGTGTTTGTGTATGTGTTAGTGTAATATCTGATGCAATATTGTATTATATGACATATCTATAGGACTGTTGGATTATTCAGACAATACTTTGGAAACAGGATATTGGTATTGCCAGCAGCAGGACCACAGGCGAGTACATTCTCTGACAGTTTTTATTATGTTAATTATCTCTATAATTGTATTTGTATAGCGTACATGATTCTGACACTGTTGTATACACGAGTTGGCATCATCGAGACCTATCACGAGGAGTCATGATTGGAATCCATTGTGCTAGCTGGAGAAACGGGGAGATATTAGTAGATTATGTGATCATACCCAACTCTACATGAATCATAGCTCACCCACACCTCACGTCGGTACAGCCTGACCATTACATGCCTCATAGCCAGTTATGTATGATTAGCCTGACTATTGCTTGTATCATAGCTATCCAGATGGTTAGCCTGACCTTACATGAATCATAACTAGTAATAAATAGCAAGCCTGATCAGTCCCAAGCTAATCACATGATATGATGATATTTTACACACTTAGCTAGATAGTCTATACATGTATCTCTAGTTTATTGATCTAGCATTTCTCCATATTCTAGTTATTGTTCTAGTATTCACCTATATTCCAGTTCATTGTTCTAGCATGCACTTGTATTCTTGTTCATTGATAGTGTACCATTGATGATGACATATGCTCCAGTATTTCTATTTCTAGTATCTCATTATTCCAGTATTGTTTATTGCCAGTATTTATATCCATCTTGTATTTCTTTACACTGTATTATAGTTTTTGTCAATATACATGGAACTGCTGTTAGTGCTTGTACTTCGCTCCAATTCTGACTGGATATTTTTTCCAAACTTTGACATAGAGGACTTATTTCCGACATACTTGGAGATTTGGATGCTATTGATTGTAGGTTAGAATATTTATTATTGTTTAGACTTGTCTTGTATTTTGTTTATTTTTTTTGATATCTCATCGTTCTCTAGTTTCTGTGATTGAGTATTCCATATTATATTATCATATCCGTGTCTCCTTATGGAGTTGGATATTTATGTGAGAGTGATTAGCTATTATTATGACCTAGACAGCGTTCTACCGTCGATGCTGAGGTGTAGGCTGGACGTACCCACGTGCTCGTGTCCCTATACCGAGTGTGGGTGGTGACATTACCCAAATAGTATCTCTACTAGCTGGGGATCTAGGAAGATCGGTTACAAAATCCATGGTGATATGCTCCCACTTCCTCTCGAGAATTGGTAAAGGTTGAAGAAGTCCCGTTGGTCTCTGATTCTCAGCTTTAACCTGTTGGCAAACCAAACAACGAGAGACAAATCATGCTATCTCCCTTTTCATTCTACAAAAAATACAGACGAATGTCTTGTAGAAGCATGAAAAATACGCTGGGAAACTCTACGCAGCATATTGATACAAAAGCAGCGTAAACATAGGCCTTCAGAGCCACCAAGCGTACAAACAATGCTTTTTCTGCTAAACACAGCGCGAGATATAAGCCCAAAGGACCATCCGCGTAAGGCAGTAAGTCCAAGTCGCTTCAGCGTAAACGGGGTGCCTCATCGCCTTTATGCGCAGCATTGAAGTGTACGAGGGAAGCTTCGTGTTCTCCAAAGTGAACCTGTTAAAAGCCTGCAATGAACCTGTCAGATCCTACAATGAACCTGACGTCTGGACTTCTGACAAAGGGATACTGCTCGACTACCCAGGCGACGGCTATAATGATGGCGTGACACTGCAACCCAGGCTGTCATCTACCGCCATTTCCTTTGCGTAAACCGCTTTTACATAAACAGAGGAATGCACTACCTAGTTTCATACAGGCCGATAAGAGCTCCTTACGCTTCGCGGAAAACAAACCGCCTGCCACGTCAAAAGCTGCACGTCCCTGCATTTTAGGCACAGAGCGGTGACAGGCTCTCAAGGCACGTCTCTGCAATTTATGCGCCGAATATTGACAGATACCCAAGGCACGTCTCTGCATTCGATGAACAGAAGGGCAACAGACCGTCGAAAACACGCCTCTGTATTTAATGCGCAGGGTGATGGCAGATCTCTGTATTTAATGCAAGATATTTGATTTATCTCCAAAGCCGTAATTTTGGCTAAGACGTCCACATCACCTCGACTTCTACGCCTGCTCGGCCTCTATGACCACTCTGGCACGTTACGTAGCGGCTTCTATGCCCATTCAGCTTTTGTGCCTGCTTGGCCTTTATGACCACTCTGGCACGTTACGCAGCGGCTTCTATGCCCATTCAGCTTCTGTGACTGCTCGGCCTCTATGACCACTCGGCTTCTATGCCTGTTCGGCTTCTATGCTAATTTGATAACTATTTGGCTTTTATGCCATGGCGACAAATATTTGGCTTCTACGCCAACCTCTTCTACACGAGGGATACCTACCTGCGTGGCTTCTACGCCGTGATCTTCGTAGCGATTATACGCGTTTTGTCCCTTAGTTGGACCCGCGTCACACGCTCATTCAAAAGATCATCTATACGCAGGCATTGGTTATTTTAACCATTGTGTAAAAGGGTGTTGTACTTTCCACTACTTGGTTTTTACACCGATTGTGTGGTCACTGTCACCAAAACTCTATAAATAGAGACCTCTATCAACAGAGAAAAAAGGTCGAACTTTCGAACTTGAAAAAGAAAAGGTCAAACTTTAAAAAGAAGGATCGAACAAGGTCGAACAAGGTCGGAGATTGGTCAGGGAAACCAATATCAGATCCAGGGCCGAGAAATCAGAGATTGAAGAGAGGTCGCAGAATCCTTGAGAGAGAAGAATCCAGAGCTAAGGCAAAGAGCGGGGATCAACGACGTTGGCATCGTACATCCATCCCCCTTTGCAACCTTCGGAGCTGTTCTCCGTCTTCCACGGCACTTCTTCGCCATCGTGTGGTCCAAGGGCTAAAGTTATCGGCTACAGATCAGACACCTATAGCAACATTTACCCAGATTAAATAAATTGTACTCCCACATCCTCGTGTAGAATTAATGTTGTACAAGCATGTTTGTAAACAAAAAGAAGGAAAGGGTTTTCTTTCGCAATAAAGAACCCGTTCGCTTTTTTCCACGTTTATCGATTACATATAGAAATCTCAACTTTTTCTATTTGAAACAAGATGGCGACTCTGCTGGGGACATCTTTCTCTTCTAATGAGGAAGCGATTGCTCAACACGATGTGGTATCCGTGGGATCCGTGAAGAAGACACTGGTCGTCCAGTTCGACCAGTCTGCCTATGAAGACATGCTCCAAACCAGGGGTAGCTCTCACTCTCTCTCCGACCAAAGCAACAGGAAGCTGCGCAAAGTCTGGATGCCCAAGACATCCTCTACCATTCCTGTGGATTCTTCGACCTCTCCGATCTCTTCGACCAATAAGGTTGTAGCATTGCTCCCTCCGCGTCTTGCGCATAAAATTCAGTCGCCTGTCTCTGATAGGACCGACAAAACTTCTGGCAATGCCTCAGCGCTAACCCATAAGTATAAATCGCGCCTCGCGCGTAAAATTTAGTCGCCTGTCTCGGATAGGACCGACAAAAATTCTGGCAATGCCTCAGCGCAAAACCAGAAGTATACTCCGCGCTCTGCGCGTGAAATTCAGTCTCTCATCCCTGGCGGAATATACAAAACTTCTGATAATACCTCAGCGCCAAATCGGAAGTACAATACACGCTCCGCGCGTAAGACAACATATGACCTCTACGGAGAACCAGATGATCCCTGTGATCTCCGCAAGGGAAAGCAAGCGGCGAGCTACTTAACTTCTCGGCATTTACGCCAGCAAGGGAACAATCTGCCCGCCCTCCGAATTACGCGAGAAGTTGATGGCCGCCTGAGGACATCCTCAGCCTTACGCCAACCAGAGCGAAGCTCCAAATTACGCCAGGCGAAGTCCCTAAGCGTAAAGAAGGCTCAAGTAGCGGAAAGACGCCCTCCTCGGGGATTATCCGCCACCCAGATGGCCAATCTGTTGTATACGGGTGGCACAGGAAAGACTATGGTCCCCATCGTTTGTATGCCCACCAGTGGGAACAGGAGGAACAAGCCATCATCTTCTTCTTCTGCAACGTCGCCTGACCTGCGGGATTATCTGATCCAGAAACACAAAGACAAGAGTCATAAACGGACTTCAAACCCCCTAACAATCAAACGCGGGAAGTTCTTATGGGAAGATGCGTCAACATCTAATGTCGTCATGACAGGGGGAGTACACGAAGATTCCATCTTTATCATTCCACCAACTCGCGATAATCAGCATCCAATAATCTTCGGTCGCAGGCGGAACACCCCGGTCGTACAAGAAGAATTTTGCGAGTCTGAAACTGGCAGGATACAAACCCATAGATATAGCCCGCAAGCACTAAATATTATGCAAAGCATGGGTTATGATTTGAAGCTAAAGCAAGACCTCAACTATGGAAAAGGTAGACGAACACCGCTGCATGGGAATTCTCACCATCAACAAGCTCGTTTCGGGTTGGGATATACCGCATCTCTTACGAAACCCAAAACTTCAAAATCTAACCCTGTGCAACTAAAGACAGCTCCTGCTAAATCAGTTTCTATGTCCAGAGGCCACGGCATGTCTGGGGATAACTCACCTCGACAAAACAAGGCAGCATCCAAGGCTAGGGACAGAATGTCCTCAAGACTCGAAGATAATGCAACGATGGCAATCTCCCCGGAAGACCGTAAAACTCAGACATCATGAGCCCTACGACCAAAAGGGTCTTTCTCCTTCAAAGAAGATGACATAATTGAAATCTTCGATATGTTGAGGGAGGAACGCAAGCTTCAGCTACCCAACATCAGATACCCTGAATGGGCCGGCAGAGTCGATGACCCAGATTATTGCCTCTTCCATCGGTACACCCATCACCCTACAAGGGCCTGCTATGTGCTAAAAAGGAGAATTCAGGAATTGATCGATGCCAAGGTCATTACTTTGCATTTATAAACAAGGGAACGATCACTAAACAAGGGAATTGATCATGTACCTCCATCTCCAAAGGAGTCACGATCAAAAAGTTTATCATGTTCATATTACCTCTGAATAAACTTTCGGCTATCGACTATCTTCTGATATAGGTTGCCATCTACACTTAACATCCGTACTTAACTACAAGTACACCAGTAGTGTTAAGTCCACAAAAAACTGCCATGTCAATATTACCTCTGAGCAGACGTATACCTCCATCTCCAAAGGAGTCACAATCAAAAAGTTTGTCATGTTCATATTACCTCTGAATAAACTTTCGACTATTAACTATCTTCTGATATAGGTTGCCATCTACATTTAACATCTGTACTTAACTACAAGTACACCAGTAGTGTTAAGTCTATAAAAAACTGCCATGTCCATATTACCTCTGAGCAGACGTGTACCTCCATCTCCAAAGGAGTCACAATCAAAAAGTTTGTCATGTTCATATTACCTCTGAATAAACTTTCAGCTATCAACTATCTTCTGATATAGGTTGCCATCTACACTTAACATCCATACTTAACTACAAGCACACCAGTAGTGTTAAGTCCACAAAAATCTGCCATGTCCATATTACCTCTGAGCAGACGTGTACCTCCATCTCCAAAGGAGTCACAATCAAAAAGTTTTTCATGTTTATATTACCTCTGAATAAACTTTCGGCTATCAACTATCTTCTGATATAGGTTGCCATCTACACTTAACATCCGTACTTAACTACAAGTACACCAATAGTGTTAAGTCCACAAAAACTGCCATGTCCATAACCTCTGAGCAGACGTGTACCTCCATCTCCAAAGGAGTCACAATCAAAAAGTTTGTCATGTTCATATTACCTCTGAATAAACTTTCGGCTATCAACTATCTTCTGATATAGGTTGCCATCTACACTTAACATCCGTACTTAACTACAAGTACACCAGTAGTGTTAAGTCCACAAAAAACTGCCATGTCCATATTACCTCTGAGCAGATATAAGCCTCCGCCCTTAATCATCAACCTTCGGCGCAACAAGCAGCCGAGTGATGTAAATACAACCAGGAATGCGGTTTCTGATAATAATAAAAGACCTCTTTTTCAGTATATCGACGCTCGGATTCCAAATCAGGAATCCTCTCCCCTTGATGATATAGAGCCTATAGCACGAAAATTCTTGGCAGCTATAGATTCCTATCATCCTTACATATGGGAAATGGCGTCATCATCCAATGTCACCACGACATATGGACCACATGAGGATTCTATCTTCATTGTTCCACCTGCCCGCAACGGTCAGCGTTCAATAGTCTTCGGCCGCACGCGCAACGAACAGACTATACAAGCAGATTCTTTCGACGACGATGCTGGTGAAATACAAGTTCACAGGTACAGCCTGCAAGCCTTGAAGATCATGCAAAATATGGGTTACAACTTGAAGCTGAAGCCAGTTCTCAACTACGGGAAAGGCAGACGAATACCGCCGCACGGAGATCCCCATTATCAACAAACCCGCTTCGGGTTAGGGTATGCCACCTCCCTTGCAACTTCCAAGTCAGATGAGGACATCTTATCCCCTTTTCAATACGGCCCGTCGCCCTCCGACTCATCTCACGCTCTCGAGCAAACATTGTCAGCAAATATGGTAGTGACGGATTCCTTCGAATCAGATGAATAAGAATCCGAACCATTCGAGAATGACGCTTGGGCTCAGCAAATGGATACACAATGGGAGTTTCGCTTCGAGCAGAGAGAACCTCCCACTAAAGATGAAGTTATCCAGATTGACGTAGGGGATGAACTTTCACCAAAGCCGATATTTATCAGTAACAACCTTTCCGAAGAAGAAAGGGAAGAAATTACCCAGCTGATAAAAGAACTTATCGACGTCTTTGCATGGAATTATGAGGATATGCCAGGTCTTGATCCAAAGGTGGCCACTCATAAACTCAACGTGCTGCCTAACTCAAAGCCAGTGAAACAGCACCAACGTCGGTTCCGCCCGGACATGATGGACGCCATTGAAGTTGAAGTCAAGAAGTTGATAGCCTGCGACTTCATCCGTGAGGAACAACACCACGACTGGGTCGCCAATGTTGTCTCGGTCATGAAGAAGAATGGAAAAGTACGTATCTGCATCGATTACCGAGATCTGAACGCAGCCTGCCCCAAGGACGAGTTTCCTCTTCCCATCACAGATGTCATGATTGACAATACATGCGATTTTGAACACATATCTTTCATGGACGGCTTTTCAGGATACAATCAGATCAAGATGCATCCCGAAGACGAAAAGCATACTGCCTTCCGAACACCACTGGGGGTATACTGCTATACGGTCATGCCCTTCGGATTAAAGAACGCCGGGGCTACATACCAACGGGCTATGAGTAACATATTCCACGAGTATTTACGCAAGATAGTGGAGTGTTACGTGGATAATGTAGCTGTCAAAAGCTGCCTCAGAGATGATCACATCCAAGACTTGAAGACAGTATTTGAATTGATGTGCCAACATCAACTCAAGATGAACCCTACAAAGTCCTTCCTGGGGGTATCCAGCGGCAAATTTTTAGGATTTGTCATCACCGCCAAAGGCATTCAAGTGGACCCTGATAAAGTCAAGGCCATCTTAGAAATGCGACCGCCCGCAATCTGAGGGAACTCAGGGGATTTTAAGGTCGTCTGGCTTATATCCGAAGATTCATATCCAATCTCTCCGAGAGATGCCAGCCCTTTTCTCGCCTCATGAAGAAAGGTGTATCCTTCGTATGGGACGAAGCCTGTCAGCAAGCATTCGGAGACATCAAGCGCTACCTCACTAGCCCGCCAGTTCTGGCACCTCCCGTCATAAGAAGACCATTCGTGCTGTATGTTCGAGCAATAGACTATTCTCTGGGATCTCTTCTCGCACAGAAGAACGATATGGGCCACGAGCAGGCTATCTACTACCTCAGTAGAATGATGGTCGGAGACGAACACCGGTACAACCCTGTGGAGAAAGAATGCTTGGCTCTAATGTTCGCTATTCAGAAAATGCGATACTATGTCATGGGCCAAACTATTCATATTATCTCCAGGATCAACCCTCTTTGGGTACTGATGAGCAAGCCAAGTGTTCTCAATTCCTGACTCGCGACTTGGGCAATGTTATTAACGCCATATGACATGGTGTACGTCCCTCAGAAGTCCATCAAAGGCCAAGCATTGGCTGACTTTCTAGCTGCTCATCCGATCCCGGAGGCCTCCAAACTATACGAGGACATTCCCGACGAAGTCGCAGAATGTAATTCCACAATGAAAGGTAGTACATAGCAACTGTTCTTCGATGGTGCCTCAAGGACTGGTCCCAGGGGAAACGTGGTTTCAGGAGTAGGAATCGTCCTGGTTACTCCCGATAAACTCGTCATCTATCGAGCATACTCTCTTAGCGAGTCCTGTTCCAACAATATGGCAGAATACAACGCTCTACTAATCGGACTACAAGTTGCCAAAGAGCTGGGGGTCGAATCTCTGGAAGCCTTCGGTAATTCTCTACTGATCGTCAATCAAGTCAGAGGAATATATGAAGTCCGGAATCCGAACCTCATCCCCTATCACCAAGCAACGGTCGAGATAGCCGTGACGTTCAAAGGATTCTTCCTTGAGCATGTACCTCTATCTCAGAATCTAGAAGCTAATGTCATAGCCAGTCTAGCTGCAGATTTAGCTACTCCTATAAGAAGGCAGAATTCGGTAATCCTTCTTAACAGAGATCTGTTTTGTGTGAAGAACAACTTCCACATCGAACGCAGCCACGCTGTGAACGTTGATCCTCCTACGAGGGATTGGAGAAGTCCCTTTATAGATTTTGTGGCATACAGAATCTTACCAGAGTACCCTAAAGAAGCGGTATCCGTCAAAAGACGATCATTGCACTTCTACTTTGATGCGTCCTCACAGTGCCTATATCGCCGTACCTATGACGGACTGCTATTGAGATGTCTCTCCAATGACGAAGCACAGCAGATTACCCGTGAAGCTCACGACGGCGTATGCGGAGCACATCAACTCGGCCTAAGTTGCAGGATCGCATCAGGAGAATGGGCTATTACTGGTCCACTATGATCGCAGACGCAATCAAGTATGGCCGACAGTGCAAAGCCTGTCAGGTTCACGCAGACTTCATATATCAATCGTCCGAACATCTACATCTTATGGTTGCGTCCTGGCCTTTCGAAGCATGGGGTATGGATATCACTGGTCCCATTCACCCGTCTTCTTCCAGAGGTCACCAATTCATACTGGCCATCACAGATTGCTTCTCCAAATGGGCAGAGGCGATCCCTTTGGCTGAGGTCAAGACATCTAATATGATCAGCTTCATCAAGCATCACGTCATTTATTGCTTTGGGATTCCCCGAAGGATAATCCACGACAATGGACCTCAGTTCATCAGCCAAGCGTTTCATCGATTTTGCGATAAAAATCGAATACAAAATATCGCCTCTACGGCGTATTATCCGGCTGCTAATGGTTTGGCGGAAGCCTTCAACAAAACCATTATCAAGCTCTTGAAGAAGTTCGTCTCTTCGAACAAGAGAGATTGGAACGAGAAGCTGGGAGAATGTCTCTGGGCGTACCGTACAACGGTCCGAACACCAACAGGTTGTACACCATTCTCATTGGTCTACGGGAGTGAAGCAGTTCTTTCCATCGAAATTTAAATTTTGTCACTCAGAATAGCCGTGACTAATGAGTTGACTCAAGAAAAAAATGACCTGTTAAGGCTTCAAGAGCTAGAAGGACTAGACGAGAAACGCCTCCAAGCTCAACAGCGCATAGCGCTCTACCAAGCACGCATTTTCAGAGCTTTTAATCAAAAAGTAAAGGAAAGAGTATTCAAAATTGGCGAGTTAGTCCTAGCCGTAAGAAGGCCGATGATTCTTACTCACAGGAGTAAAGGCAAATTCTAGCCCAAATGGGAAGGCCCTTACGTGATCGAGACAACATTCTCAAATGGCGCTTACAGGATAGCCCAGCCTAACGGAGACCTCATAATGGCTCCTATCAATGGCAAATTCCTGAAAAGGTACTATGCTTAAACCCCTCTGCTGAAGTGGAATAAGGTGATCTCATTTTGACAAACTACTTCCGAAAACAAACTTTAGTCCAAGCATGTCCTATCATAGATATGCCCTGCTAAAGTTTACCGAGAATATATCACGTCCATATTACCTCTGATATCACTTTTCAACCAAACCTGTCATTTACATTCCGAAATGATGGGTCCACAAAAGTCAAAATAAAAAGCCTCTTTATTATTCCCAAAAGAGAGCAGGAGTACATTTGAAAAAGCAAAAGTACATCACTTAGGGGGAGCGGTCAGATTGCGAAGCTGCTGCACCAGTACGGCCATCCTCTCATCCCGAGAGTTCAAAACATCAGCACGGACCCATTCCAGCCGTGCCTCGTCATCAATCAGGAGGGAAAGTTCGGCCCTAGCCTGAAGGAAACCAGCACGGGCGACTCCTGCACTCGCCAAATTCTGTTGTGCTATGACCAGTCGGCCATTCACCACATCTAAACCGGCCAGCGACTGGGAAGCCCACTCCTTTGCTTGGACAAGCTTCGTCTCCAGCTTGCGGACCCTAGCTACATTTTCGTCATGCTCGGCCTGGCATTTCGCTTGAAGAGCGACGGTCTCCTCCAAGACGACTTTCTCTTCGTCCATCTTTTGTTGGTTTATTTGGAGGATTTTATTCAGATCTTCCACCTTTTCAGTAAGACCCACAGTCAAGGAATCGTATCTGGCCTGAACCAGAGCTTCAACGTTGCCTTGAGCCAGTTGTAGGTATTCGTTAACGGGTTGCTCCAAACCATTAACCATCGCCTCCAGCGCATCAGCTACCCCAGGGTCGCCGAATTCTCTGATCGCCTTTATCGAGAACCGAGAGGACCTCTTCAGCTGCGCAAGGTCCAGCTTCTTCGCCAACACCATTGACATTAGCGTTCTCAGAGTGGAGTAGAAGATGCCGGTGTACTGCTCGGTCAGCGCAACTAGGTCCGCATGAACGCGGGGAATGTCCGCAATGATGGCGCCATCCCTACCAGGAGTAACCACAGACGACGCCGCCACAGCCGTCGCCTCAACAGAAGGCGCGACGAAAGCTTCTCCGCCGAAACCGGACGAAACAATCGGCATGCTCAAAAGAGGCGCTGTCGCAATGACAGGCTCGTCCTCCTCCTGAGATATCGGAGTCTCCTCGACAGGCGAACCAACACCCGAAGATGTCTCCTCCTCAAAATCGGGTACCTCCGTGTCACCACTAGGACCTGACACAGAGCCGAAGGGCGCGTCTACGTCACCCTCTCCGAAGAGGTCTTCCCCTACGAAGAAGACAGAAGGAAGTTAATATCAACACAATATTAATTTTCCTAAAGAAAAGACGAACTATCATACCTGGAGAAAGGGGTCTACGAACTGACACTGGCAAATAGTCTTCCAGGTCCTCCTCAAATTCAAATCGAGGTTCATCGGCTCGAATCTCGCTAGGTGCGCTCGCAGGCGCAGCAGGAGTCCCTCTCGATGCCGATCCGGCTAAAGGTACATGGAACTTTATTAGACTCAGCCCCGAAGGCGACCCTGTTCCACTACTGAAGCAGTAGCAGCGACGGCAGCATCCAGCTGAGATCCTCCGGCACCACCAGCCGGAACTGTAGAAGGTCCCTCTCTAAAAGGCGAGGAACCTCCAATCAAAGGGTCGTCCCCAATACGGGGAGATGCAAGCTCATGTCCAGGAAATTCAATACCAGGAATCCGGAGAGGACGGTTTACCATCTTCTTCTTCCTCTTACGAGGAGAAGCCTCCCTGGGAGTAGGAGCCCTCCGTTTCCCAGAAACTACCAAAGCCCCTACAGGAGGGGGTACCTCACCTCTAGGCACCGACACTAGAGGCTCATCCGGAGTGACGGATTCTTCACCCTCGTCAGAAAAAACCGAGTGGACTTCGACTCTTCCCCCAGGCTTGGAAGAGGGCACCCTAAAACTTCCATGCATATCAAAATTGTGATGGAAGGTGTTCGTTGCCACATAGAACTGGGCATACGAATGCAGGATGCGCAGCTCCGTGGAGGGTGTGATGACCAGCACAATAAAAATTGCCCCAGTGCAGCCCATGATAAAATATCGCTATCCCCTCGCTCCATCAATGAGTCCACCTCTGGACCTGAAGCTGGTGACGGCGTTGCCCACATGCAACTGATCATACCCGAACTGCCTGGCAAACCGGCTGGGCAAGTAGGGTTCCAAGAAGCAATGATCTTCGCTTCTGTATAGCAGATGGGATGGTCTGATACAGACCAACCCGTTAAAAGCTTCAGGAGAAAGAATGGTCCTCTCTCTACCCGAGTACTCGAGCCTAATCCCCGATTGATTGCGGTGTACGGGAGGGACCGTGCAAAAAAGCTTCCAACTGTGACTGAAGCCCAGCGCCCACGGACAGTCTATAACTGTGTTCACATTCCAGGAAGACTTCTGGTAGTTCAACAAGAAACTACCCCCCGAACTACTGCCAGAATCGGGAGACATCACCCGGGGGTTATAGAGAATTAACCATCCCATCAAATACAGGTATGGTAATTCTACCCTGGGGAAGCTTTCACGCCGAATTTTATCGACGAGCAGCCCGTCAGTCATGGCCCTCAGGCCAGCTTGTATGCGGCACACCATGGCAGGGAGCAAGCCCAGTCTTGCCCCAAACACCAGGCGCACTGCAGGCCACAACGTATTGCGGTGGATACGGTCCGCAGATGCGACGCCAGGTACCACTACTCGGCGTAGCCATATGGAGAGAAAGTCGGCCAGTTGAGCTTCCCTGGATAGAGGCTTGCGATAGCGCCTCAAATAACTGTAGGCCTTGGTGCCTTCAGGATACTTTCCCGTCCCTTCGTCCAGGAGCCGGTCCGGAGCGCCAGCATCCACTATGAGATTGTCAACTACCTGAGCATTAAGCACACTCAGGGGATTCACAGGCAGATCCTTGCCCTCCAATACCTTCTCCGGTTTAGCAGTCCTGGGCCGGTGAAAGAAGAGATAGGACGTCCACTTACTAGTGTGAGCCAAATCGGAAGGATCATCATAAAAAGTAGTGCAAGCGAGGTAGTGGCAGATCAACTCCTGGTACACCTCCACTACCCGAGGGTCTGAATCCCCCAGCTCCCGGTTCGTAGGAACATACTCTTCATATGGAGTATCCCCCACTGGCAGTCTTGAGATCTCTGCCATCTCATACAGGGCCAATCCTAACTCCCCCTATGGAGTGGCGAAAGTCCCAGTAAACGAAATGTATCGCTCCACCAGTGCCAGAAACAGGTTAGGGTTAGGAGGTAACCCAACACTAGTAGCACTCACAGCGGCAAATAGGGCGATACTCTCCAACTTGATCTAGAAATGCTTCAGGGACCAATTAACTAGGCGAGCCCATCGGAGATTTGTGGAGGTAATCCACCCGCCGCACCGAGGGTTCACCTTAGGGTATACTCCCCCACGCCCCATGAAATCATTGCAAAAAGTCGCCAGATGGACCGGCTGGATCACCAAGCTGTCTTCACTCGGGACACTGCCCGGGTACAGCCCCCTGAACAACGTCACAGAACCGGAAGGGCGACTGACGAACGACCCCTGGTCAGCTCCTCTCAGATGAAAGATCTTTTCCGGCTTGCCGTGAAGATCGGGGGTCAGCGTCCATGACATCCTCCTGGGATGCGTAGCATGGAAGAAGGCCGAGATGGGATAATCTCTCGGCATAGTGGGCAGGTACAAGACCAAACTCTCGGCAGGGAAAATCCAGAGTTCTCTCTTGGGCTTCGTCTGGGACTGCTTGTCAATCATGTCCCCAAAGAGGAAAGCCGGCTTCAGATATTGTTCCCCGTCCACGTACGTTAGGGGCTCCCCGTTGATCAAATTCAGCAGCGTCCGCTCGCCCTGAGCCGATATCAGAAATTCCCTTCCTTCGGAATACTGGGGCCAGGAGATAGGAAATATCACGTGCGACAGATCCTCCAGATAGTTGGAGTGCAGCATCCCGGCGGCAGAGCCCATCACTTCAGCAAGCGGAGACTCATGCAAGTTAACTACAAAAGTGCAAGAAAAACACGTCAGTTCCTATAACTAGACATTTCAGGACTCGCAGCATCCGCCAAAAATCAACAGTCTGTGCTCTACGCCAAGACTGTGAAACTTGAGCTTTTACGCTGGAATTCATTTCCTAGACGCAAAAAAAAAATCAAGACTGGCAGTATACGGTCTGTGCTCTACGCCAGACTGATTAAATTGAGTTGTTACGCCGGAACTTTCATCCACAAGCGTAAAACTCAAACTTTAATAGTATGCACCAAGTTTTCGACAGTCAAAGCTTTTACGCTCGACGGCGGAAAAAAATGGAGTTTTACGCTGACACATTAGAAATGTGGGCGTGAAAGATGAAACGTCCCCGTGCATCATCTTCCTCAAAGAGGCTATCAACACAGGAGACGACCTAGCGCGGTCACGTTCAACGTGTGCGAAGGATTTTTCAATCGTTCTCATTCATCCCAAAAGCTCTACCTTTCAGGCCGGGTGCACTGCTCGTCGACGGGATGCTCCGCTCAGAATGGGGTTCGCCTTGTCCAACCAGAGGCGCTCTCACTTGAGCCGAAGAACGAGAAGAAGAATCAACCTTCTTTCCCTTAGAGGAGGATGATTGTTTCGAGGCCATTATTGGATACTTTGAAGACTCAGAGAAGACTCGGAGAAGAACTCGAACAGTTGGAGGCTCTCTTTCGCAGAAGACGGATGGAAAGCTTTCCCTCAGAAAACTTGGGATATATATAAAGTTCGTATGGACTCCTCGAACCCCGAACCAAATCTCCTAATTAATATTCGGTTATGATTGGGTCCTACGTCAGCCTATTATTCAGAGAAGGCAGACAGTCAGCGAATTCGAAAAGTTTTTCGCGCAAAGCAAGTCTGTGGTTCCTACGCTAAGGAGCTTTCTACGCTCGACAGCAACAGATCTACGATTTTACACTCGCAAGCTATAAGTCTATGGTTTTACGCCCGGATGCCTTTGTGCTCGGTAGCTTTTATGCTCGAGAGGCTACAAACCTACGACTTCACGCTCAACAGATACCAAATCGATGATCTCACACTCGGTGGCGCTTAGTTTATGCTCGGAAGCAACAGATCCACGACTTCACGCTCGAAAAAAATTTCTTTTCAGAAGCTACAAAACTACGGTTCTACGCTAAGGAGCTTTCTACGCTCGACAGCAACAGATCTACGGCTTTACGTTCGACGGCAACAAGTCAGATTTTACGCCCAGATGCCTTTGTGCTTATTTGCTTTTATGCTCGAGAGGCTACAAACCTACGACTTCACGCTTAGGAACTACAAGTATATGATTTCACACTCGGTGGTGTTTAGTTTATGCTCAGAGGCTGCCAACTTATGATTTCACGCTCCACGACTTCCCGCACATCTAAAAGATACGCCGGCCAGATTATGCGTACATCTGAACGGTCCTCAAAGCGGTCAATTGCAAAGTGTTCACACAGAAGATACTCGTTCTTGACCTCAAGATATCCCAAGTACCCGAAGCATACAGAGTTCAACATTAAAAAATTACTCTTCTTCATGGGTCGATTCGAAGTTCATCCAGACTCCAGTCTGAATATCTCGTCTATCAAGATGGTAACTCAGTTTGACAGCTATTTCTCGCCCTATTCCGAGGGATTTTTGAGAAATTATTCTTAAAGATGATGTCTGAACAAAGAAATTTTGTTTGTCAGAAGTAACAGCTCAGAATTCTACGTGGTTCCTCACTCCTAAAACAGCAGGACAGTTCGAACACTCGAATGCTAAAGCAGCTTTCTACGCATCCCTAGTAATGCGTAAAAGACAGGACAGGACCTAGCACTCTTTCTAAACAGAGTCGGCGTAAAGAATCAGACGTGTCAAAGCTACACATATTCAGAATTCACAGCAACAAAGTATGGCGAAATGATCATATACACGAAAGGAATGCGAGAAGAATAGGTTAACTCCTCAGCCTTTTATAGACGAGAGAGGTCACACCGGTCCCCAATAAATCCGCCATAAAGTCAGCATCGACCGTTTCAACGCTCCATTCAGAAATATTTCGAGTTACGAGGAGCGGTTCATGCTTCGTTCAAAGCGTTTCAAATTATGAGGAATTTAAAAGCTTTGAAGGGGGTCTTGTAGAAGCATAAAAAATACGCTGGGAAACTCTATGCAGCATATTGATGCAAAAGCAGCGTGAACAGAGGCCTTCAGAGCCACCAAGCGTACAAACAGTACTTTTTCGCTAAACACAGCGCGAGATATAAGCCCAAAGAACCATCAGCGTAAGGCAGTATATCCAAGCCGCTTCAGCGTAAACGGGGTGCCTCATCGCCTTTATGTGCAGCATTAAAGTGTACGAGGTAAGCTTCGTGTTCTCCAAAGTAAACCTGTCAAAAGCCTGCAATGAACCTGTCAGATCCTACAATGAACCTGACGTCTGGACTTCTGACAAAGGGATACTGCTCGACTACCCAGGTGACGGCTATAATGATGGCGTGACACTGCAACCCAGGCTGTCATCTACCGCCATTTCCTTTGCGTAAACCGCTTTTACGTAAACAGAGGAATGCGCTACCTAGTTTCACACAGGCAGATAAGAGCTCATTACGCTTCGCGGAAGACAAACTGCCTGCCACGTCAAAAGCTGCACGTCCCTGCATTTTAGGCACAGAGCAGTGACAGGCTCTCAAGGCACGTCTCTGCAATTAATGCGCCAAATATTGACAGATACCGAAGGCACGTCTCTACGTTCGATGAACAGAAGGGCAACAGACCGTCGAAAATATGCCTCTATATTTAATGCGCAGGGTGAGGGCAGATCTCTGCATTTAATGCAAGAGATTTGATTATATCTCCAAAGCCGTAATTTCGGCTAAGACGTCCACATCACCTCGACTTCTACGCCTGCTCGGCCTCTATGACCACTCTGGCATGTTACGCAGCGGCTTCTACGCCCATTCAGCTTCTGTGACTGCTCGGCCTCTACGACCACTCGACTTCTACGCCTGTTCGGCTTCTATGCTAATTTGATAACTATTTGGCTTTTATGCCATGGCGACAGACATTTGGCTTCTACGCCAACCTCTTCTACACGAGGGATACCTACCTGCGTGGCTTCTACGCCATGATCTCTATAGCGATTATACGCATTTTATCCCTTAGTTGGACCCGCGTCACACGCTCATTCAAAAGATCATCTATACGCAGGCATTGGTTATTTTAACCGTTGTGTAAAAGGGTGCTGTACTTTCCACTACTCGATTTTTACACCGATTGTGTGGTCACTGTCACCAAAACTCTATAAATAGAGACCTCTATCAACAGAGGAAAAAGGTCGAACTTTCAAACTTGAAAAAGAAAAGGTCGAACTTTCGAACTTGAAAAAGAAAAGGTCAAACTTTAAAAAGAAGGATCGAACAAGGTCGAACAAGGTCGGAGATTGGTCAGGAAAACCAATATCAGATCCAGGGCCGAGAAATCAGAGATTGTAAAGAGGTCGCAGAATCCTTGAGAGAGAAGAATCCCGAGCTAAGGCAAAGAGCGGGGATCAACGACGTTGGCATCGTACATCCATCCCCCTTTGCAACCTTCGGAGCTGTTCTCCGTCTTCCATGACACTTCTTCGCCATCGTGTGGTCCAAGGGCTAAAGTGATCGGCTACAGATCAGACACCTATAGCAACATTTACCCAGATTAAATAAATTTTACTCCCATATCCTCGTGTAGGATTAATGTTGTACAAGCTTGTTTGTAAACAAAAAGAAGGAAAGGGTTTTCTTTCGCAATAAAGAACCCGTCCGCTTTCTTCCACGTTTATTGATTACATATAGAAATCTCAACTTTTTCTATCCGAAACATGTCTCTGTACATCTTTGTTCCTCCTGGATGAACGGAATACTGAGAACTGTGGGCTTCTAACATAATCTCTTGATGGATATCTCCATTTGGTACATAAAGACGATTACCAAATCTGAGAGTTTTGTCACTGTGAATGCTTAGTTCGGGTCTACGTCCTTCCTCACACTCTGCCCTGAGTCACTGAAGCTTGACATCTATGGATTGCGCTTCTCTGATCCTCTCCATAATACTAGATTGAACTTGCAAGCCAGTCATCAATGCAGTATTGCCAGGTAATACTACTTCTATGACCATCTTCTTAAGTTCTTCTAAAATTTCTTGATGTGCCGTAAGAAAATAAGCTTCTGCTCTCCGTCTTAAAGTATTTGCTATGATATTAGCCTTCCTAGAGTGATACTGAAGGTCAAGATCGTAGTTTGTCATCAGCTTTAGCCATCTCCTCTGCCTCATGTTGAGGTCATTCTGGGTAAAGACATTCTTCAAACTCTTGTGATCGGTAAAAATCTCTACTCGATCTCTATATAGATAATTTCTCTAAAGTTTCAGTATGACGACAACTGCTGCTAACTCTAAATCGTGCGTTGGATAATTCTTCTCATGGTCTCGAAGCTGCCGAGACACATAAGCTATAACCTTTCCATGCTGTATAAGAACACTCCTTAGTCTTTTTTCTGACACATCACTATATATGGTGAACCCACCTGACCTATCTAAAAGGGTCAAAATTGGTGCCGTAATCAACTTTTACTTGAGCTTCTTAAAAGTGGTATGACATTCATTTGTCCAATCAAAGCGCACATCCTTATGAGTCAACTGTGTCAAGGGTGCAAAAAATCTAGCAAAGTCTGACACAAATCTTCGATAATATCCTGCTAGTCCTAGGAAACTACGAACTTCTAAAATTGCTCAGGGAACTGGCCATGTCTCAACGGCTTCTATCTTCTGGGGATCCACTTTAACTCCTTCTTTAGCAATAATATGCCCTAAGTATGAAATACAATTATACCAGAACTCGCACTTGTTGTACTTGGCATATAACTTATGTTCTCTAAGGACTTGAAGAACTATGCGAAGATGCTGCTCGTGTTCTACTTTACTTCAACTGTATACCAAGATATCGTCAATGGACACAATCATGAACTTGTCCAAGTATGGCATAAAAATAAGATTCATGAGATCCATAAGCACTGCTGGCTTAATGGTTGCTCCAAAGGGCATTACTAGAAACTCCCAACGTCCATATCTTGATCTGAACGCCGTCTTAGGTATATCCTGCTCTCTGAATCTGATCAGATGATATCTCAACGGCAGATCAATTATGGAAAACACTGCTTCTCTACTAAGCTGATCGAACAAGTCATCGATCCTTGGCATGGGATACTTGTTCTTGATGGTTACTGCGTTGAGAGTACGATAATCAATACATAATTGTGATGTTTCATCCTTCTTCTTCACAAGTAGAATTGGGGCTCCCAAAGGCAATCTACTAGCATAGTGAATCCCTTGGTTCTCAATTCTTCAATCATTCGGTACAAGACTTTCAACTCTGATGGTGCCATCCTGTAGACTCGCTCTGACACTGGTGCTGTTCCTTGAAATAGATCAATGGTAAACTCGATCACTCTTTCTGGTGGTATGCCTGAAAGTTCTTCTGGGAACACATCTGTAAACTCACTGACCACTCTGGGGAATTATACTCCTGCTACTGCCATTCTCATGACTGCTGACGGAGAATCCATCTCTCCTATAGAAAATAATAATTCTTCTATTCCGAAAATACGAAAAATAACCTTGCCATCATGGGAATTTATCGATGCATGTCTAGCATTCAAGCAATCCATTCTTAGGACGACGTCATAATCTCCCATCAGAAACTCTATCAGTCTAACCAAAAAATCTCTCTAGTACACTATGACTCAACACGAGGTATAAACTCTATCTACTCCCACGAAACTGTTACCAGTAAGTATATTAAGTCTTATTGATAAGGATTCGGGGTCCAATCCAACTCGTATCGCAAATCGTGTAGACATAAAAGGATATGATGCACCAGAATAAAATAATACTGAAGCTGAATAAGAGTTGACGTGAATGGTACCTGCTACAACTTTACCCAAAGCTAATTGCTCTTCTACAGTGAATGCCATTGCCTTAAGTTGTGCTCTCGGTACTGGTCCTTACTGTTGGGGACCTCCTTTCCTGGCTGGTACTTGAGCTTGGGCCTACGCATACTGCTGTGGCCTCTGTTGTTGGAATACTTAGGACTGGGTCGGCAAAGTCCTTAGACCCTAGTTCTGCTGAACCGGTACTGGAGCCCGGTACTATGGTCCTGCCAGGAAAGATGATGATGAACTAGCTCTACGTAGGAAAGATCCCACCCTATGGTCCGAAGCTCTACAAACTAGGCACAACCCTTGTGCTCTACGACACTTTGATAAAATGTGCCCTGGTTTTCCATAATGAGAATATTCGACTGAAGGAGTAATCTCTGCTGCTGAGGACATGTCGGAGCTGGATACTGAAATAATGCTACCGAAGTTTTCCTTGTCGGGTTCCAATATTCAAAGCTCGTACTGCTCGAGCTGGTGCTGAAGACTGGGTGTAAGAACCCCCTGATGTGTGAGACCTCTTCTGGCCCCTAATTCTATCGATAATACTTTGGGAGGTATACTCGTGCCTCATCGCCGCTCGCATCACGGCGTCAAACTTCTGAAACTCATGCTATTCTACTGCGAAGATAGTTTCTAGGTGAAGTCCCCACTGGAACCTCTTTGCTCGATCGAATTTGGTCGACACCAATGTAGGAGCAAACCAACTTAACCTACATAACTCTGCCGCGTAGCCATCGATAGTCCTGCCCATCTCCTTCAAGTTATTAAATCTCTATTGTAGATTATAACATGACACCGCATCAAAATATCTGACCTAAAATATTTTATTGAATGTGACGCAGGGGACGGGTAGTGTTAGTGAAACCATCTGTATTGCCCACCAGTCTCGGGCCAGATCTAGCAACTTCAACCGAACCACCGAGACTTACTCTCTAGCCGAAACTCCGGCTGCCTCTAGAATATCCTCAGTGTCATGAAGCCACGTGTCCGATACAATCGCATCCTCAGTGCCATAGAAATACGAGGGTTGGAGACGCTTGAAGTTGCTTGCCGAATTGTTGGCACAAGGTCCGCCTCTTTCCAAATCCCCTTGTACTGACTGAATGAGTACATCCTCTTGACGTCCTTGTGATACCAATAATTCTCAAAGGATACCAATTAACACAATGTTGTTCCTTCCTACATCAGGTACTGATTGTACGAAAGGTACTGGCTGGATCTAAGGTTCCTCATTTTGAGCTGTTCTGGACCCAACCCCAGAATATTGAGGATGAACCTCATTAGTTTGCTGGACATAAGGATGTATTCCTACTACTAGAGGAATTCTAGTTGGATGATTGGAAGGACCAGGAACAATGTCCCTAAAAGATAAAGGATACAAAGATCATAAAAGGGACGAATATGATTGATTGAGGATCAAATTAGATGTTGAATCAAGATTTCAGGGATATAAATGTAAACCCTATCGACCAAATTTTAGGTCTACTTAGCTTAGATCGAGAGACTAGGGTTAGTTTGAAGCCAATTGGAATTTAAATCATAGTGTTTTAGATTATTATGCAATATTCGTAACGCTTTGTGCACCTTATCATTGCTCCAATATTTGGAGCGCTACACTAGTATTTGCTTTCCAACAAATTTTACACACTTTTTCTAGACATGCCAGCCTTCCATTCTGACCCTTGTGTAACTTATAAATACTCTCCCTTGTGCTTCATTTTAGTCGCACAATATTCGTTACAAACGTCCGTTATTAAATTTATTTAAATCCAACTTTGCATCCTTGTCCGTTCCAATCGAAATTGGAGACACAAACTTGACCCATTTTATATAACCCAATTTATGACAATATTCTAATTTGAGTCTACTACATCCATGACACTTGTGTCCCACCCAATTTTAACCCTATGTATTTCCAATTAATTAAAGTGCACTGATTACACTAATTTTAATTAAATTGGTGTAGGGATCCAACCTCATCCAAAATTAGACCCAACACCAACCCAAATCCCCACTCACACCCTCAAGGTTTATACTAAATATTACACACCATTTTAGCCCACTATATCACACCAAACATGGTATTTTTCCTTATTTAATCCAAATTCCCATTTTTGTGTAATTTTCTAATTGTTGAGGACTTTTATGCAAAAGTGAAATGATGTGTCACCATCCTATTAGTCAAGGCCAATGAAGAAAACCTCATTCCCCTCTTTGACCGGTCTAAACCTTTCCCTCTACCTTTTTTTTGTACACTTTCCTCCATGTCAAATCTTAATCCTCCATTCAACCCAATACCATCACCACCCTCCAATTTACTTCATGTAAGCACCCAACCACATCCCAAGGAATATATAGGCCGGCCCTAATCCCTAGGTAGTTATCCTCTTCTCTCTTATGCAAAACTCTGCCCCTCCATTAATATTTTTATCACCATCACCAATATCAAACTACAAACCCTAAATACACCCTAACCCTAAACTTTACAAACGCCATCATCATCCTTTCCGGCCAAACTCTGGCCATCCTCCACTGAGCATCCACCCCTCGTCCCCGGCCTGCTCACCCTTATCCCGACCGTCCGTCGCCTGGGCTCACAGCCGCCTCAGCCACCAGCGCCACCACGGTCCCTTTTTCCTGAGCCGCCACCCCCGCAGCCGACTTCACGACCACCATCCACTTCCCCTACTCCACGAGCATCGCCTTCCCCTCGACTCCCTCTCTTTCCCGACTCCTCCGCTCCGCCTGAGCAACAACCGACTGCCACCATTAACACCATCACCACCAACACCAACGATCACCACTGCCTCCGTCATCTTCTTCGACCACCGCCCTATTCTCCTCCTTCTCTATCATAGTTCATCACCATCACCATCACCTACATCAATTGCAGCACCCTGCGCCCTGACTCCCTCCTTCCTCAAACACCCCCACCGCCACCACAGACAGCCACCTCCACGGCCACCGTCACGACCATCTCCCCCGCCACCAGCATTATCATTTTCAGCGCTACCGTCGTCACCATCACCACCGACATCATCATACACACCTACATCAACAACACCATCCCCAGCAACCCGACTCCCCTCCGACTCGTCTCCACCACCTTAGCCACCGCCTACTACCTTAGCCGCCGACCTCCTAAGACCTTTCCCCCGCCGCCAGCAACCCGCCACCATTGTATTGTCGCCGCCGGAGCCACTGCGAGCTGCTGCATTGACACTACTGCTGCCAGTATTTTTCCTCGCCGGAGATCGGTCCCCTCGTACAGCGGACACTCCCCCGGACACGATCATCGACTAGGTATATTCATTTAAGTCTTTTCGTCATGTATTGCGTCGATACGATGTTAACTGGATACGTGTAGTTGTGTAAACCTAGTGCTGTGTGTGTGTGTATGTGTGTTTATTTTAGAATAAATATTAGTGTTAGTAATTACCTCATAATAATTATGACTATTTTAATAAGGAACACTTATGTTGACCTAGGTGTTTAGACACTGACATGTGCATATTACCTTGTCAATTAGGACCGGTATTTTGTGTGAGCGATAACTTGTTATTTTAGCAAATTTTGGTAGTAATTGCTTCACGGTGCACGGTATCTGAGTCATGACATACCCGTGCATGGAGACCTAGATGACTACCCACATCAGACATGTCCTAGAAATAATTAGGGTACCTGGTACCCATGTGTTAAAGGTACGACTTAGCACCTACACGAATTCGAGCTGTGACCGTGATTGTATCATGTGAAAATTTATACCATAGAATAACTTGTAAAATATTGTGGACTAGTAGCCTAAGTATACCCCTAACCCCCTTGGCCCGTGACTAGTTAACCTTATCCAACATATTTAATTAGAATATTTATTCATTTTGGTATCCGCGTGACGTTGCGTAAGTCGTACTTGTGTACGCAATTAGCATAGTGTAATGTAGTGATTAATAATTATTGTTATTTATTCGTAGGCATCCAAGACGATACTACCTTGGCTGTTGGTTCCGGATCATTGCTTGTGCACACCAGAGTTCCAGACAAGTATACCTTGCCTTGTTGTACTATTTAAATTCAGTTGTTATTAGTTACATATTTTATTTAATATATATAACTGTGCACGTCCGAGAAAGACTCGGGTGCAGTCAACGAAGGCGTTGACGATAGGACTTGTGTCTGACCTAGTGTCTAGTAGACCCACATAAAGTCATGGAGTTATCAGTATGACTCCCCAGGCCTTAACACATTTCTTACATGGGTTATGAGTCTCATATAAGATACGGAGTTGCGTATTTGGTTGGCCACCTGTACGTGTAGGTCGTGCGACGGATAGGGTATAACTGCTAATAGTGATGCATATTAGAAGACTTAGCAGTTATTAGTAGTCCAGGAACATAGACTATTATAGTATGGTGGTCCAATCCTTGTCCTTGTTTGGTTGTTAGGTTGGACTATTATTCTAACGATAGGCTATGAGCCAAAGTTACGATGCCGATACTTGCACTCCGTCTCGGCGTAGTAGCTAAAGCGTATTGTGTATACAATATGCATAGAGAATTGGGCAGGGAGGACAACTAGTAGGCGTATGGGACACCCACTTCCTTTATTCAGATTCCACATTCGAAGGAATGATATGGACGTTATACTATTCAGATTTCACGTTCTTAGGAGCGATATAGACGTTATACTATGCAGATTCCACGTTCTCCGGAACGTTGGATGTTATTACTATTACAGATAACATGCTCCTTGGAGCTGGACGTTATTATATTGCAGAGTGCCCTTGTTATGGGGGCATATGTGGCATATACTAGCCAGTCACGGCGATTGGTGAATTATATCAGCATATGTCTAGCCTACACTTTCCATACATACTAAGTTGTCCTCAAATTATATTTCACTTAGCTGGTTAGTTCACCCTCGAGTTTTCACAGTATTTACTTTATGGCATGTATTTTTGTATCTTGTTACGTCCCTCTGAGGACCTGGTTCCCTTCCAGGTTATTTGTACAGTTTGCAGGATATTTGATCTAGTAGAGTGTGGACATCATTGCAGATATCTTTATATTTCTAGCTATTAAAGTCATGTACCACTTTTCATTTTGATTCTGCTTTTATAGCGTAGTGTTTATAGGCCTATGTTGTTCTTTTGGTCTATTCGAACGGATGTATTATTGGGCTGCAGATTAATGAAGCGTATTATTCTTTTTTGAGATTATTTACCATGGATTAAGATTTAGTTTAATTGTTGCATGTTAGAAATTAGATTATTAATTGGATCACTTGACCATGGACAGCGTAAGTGCATTTCGTCGGCTCCATTAAATTGAAAAGCCCTATAGAGTCGTACCAGCTGGCCATTGCCACGTGTCTGATCCTACGTATTTTGGGACTGGGGTGTGACATGGTTTTAGTGGTGGCCCATGCAGGTCTGTGCATATCATTTCGGTTACGTTACTGTACCAAACGAGCATGCAACTTAGGATTAATGTTGAATAAGATCTCAATCCATAACTGAATTTAAAACTCCTCTTGTATTCGATTGTCGCCCTTGGACTTCCTTACTGTATTCGTTCATTACCGTCGATATCGTTATTATTGTTTTCATCTTCCTTATTTCGGGAAGATGGACTCTCGCACACAGTGATTTCCTCCAGGAGCGGATCCTCTTCAAGACGAAGAAGGCATAATTGATAGGATGTTTGAGTAGATGGTTAACCATGGTAAAGAAGGTTGATAAGTTCTTCTTGTTACTAGAGTTAGTATAGATTGTTGGCGTAAGAATTTGACATAGAAGTAGAGACTTAAAACTAGACCCTACCCTTACTTAAGGTAGCCATGATTTATAAACATAAGAAGCTAGGAAGGTTGTTTGATTCTAAGGCTCTAGAATAAATTAGGAGTGACATAGCTAGATGTTAGAAATTAATTGTAGTCTTAGGGTAGTGATACAAGGAACGACATTATGAACTTGACCATACAGAATGTTAGACTTACATGTAGAATAAGATCATTAGATACTAATAAAAATAGGGTATGAAATAGCACTTTAGGTAGCAAACCATAGTGGTTAACCCCTAGTTACCTTGTGACTTACAGTATCATACCTAGAAATTTTTCCACCCTTTAGATAATGATGATTATATGAATAAGCTAAAATAGATAGGTAGATTGCTAGATGTAGATTGCTAGACCCAATATTTGGATGATGAGATAACTCGAGTACTACAGTATAGCTTTCAAATTAGATTAGAGGTACTAGATTTATTACGGTTGTCCGTATCTTCTAGGCTTGTGTTCTTACCAATAAAAACTTGATTAGTTGAGTTAGTATTAACAGATGTTATATCCTTGAGTTGGATATCGTGAACTACCTATAATGGATGGCCAGTTATAAACAAGATGGTATCCATGTAGTTTGGGTGAAGGGTACGCATGGAGTAAATTAGGAGAAACCTCAGGTTCGAGGTAAAAAGGTAGAGTGGCAACAAGATGAGATTCACGTTAAGTACTTGACATCGAGTTTCTTTTAAAATTTAGAGAAGGACCTAAACAGGAGACAAAGGCGTTGGCTCAAGGTGATGACAGACTTTGAGACTAAGCTACAATACCATCTGAGAAAGGCCAACGTGGTAGTTGACTCATTAAGCAGGAGGCCCAGGACATTCTTTTTTTTAACTACCCAGTAACACCTATTGAGAGATCTGGAGAAGTGGGGTATAGAGGTCATTATGCCAGGAGCAGATAGCCAGTTGTCGAGTTTTCAGGTGCAATCGACTTTGGTTGAGAGAATCAAGGCTGCCTTGCCAACAGATGCCAGATTCCAGAGACTTTGACAGAGGACAGAGGCCGGGATACAGACATGATTATGCATACACGAAGGCGGGACTTTGAGATATGGAGATCGTCTCTATGTCCCGAACGGAGAACTTCGTCAGAAGCTGATATCGGAGGCGCACAGTTCACATGCTCTATTCATCCAGGAGGCACAGGATGTATAGAGATTTGAGGCAGTACTATGGGTAGCATGGAATGAAGATGGAGATAGCCCGTTTTGTGGCGAAGTGTCTGGTGTGTCAGCGGGTCAAGGCTGAGCATCATCTACAGGTTTACTTAAATCCACTCCCGATACCTAAGTAAAAATAGGAGCAGATCATAATAGACTTCGTTACGGGCTTTCCGAGGAGTCCTAGTGGCCGTAATGCGGTATGGGTGATCGTGGATCAACTCACCAAGATTATATATTGACACGTGAGTATGGAGTATAAATGGAAGATAGAAGTCTGACAGGAATGGTAGCTGAATATTGTGGATTACGCATAAATTGCTTAGGGATAGAGATTTAGACTTTTGACTAATAGGATATGAGCTTGCTGAACCTAATCCTTAGTAGTAGGTAGTGTTATGGGAACCTATATCCTATCTGCCTTAGCCAATAAATTTTAGGAATTGTATTCTTATTATTGTATTAGTTATACTTTTATTCTAGGGTATTTAGAAGGATTGAATATATATTTATTACAAAATTTCTATATATTCTTATTACTATGTGTTGGGTAGAGACCTATGTGGTAAAAAAAAAATTTACATATACTTCTCCTAGGAATTGTTTGAGTTGAGCTTCTAGACTAGGTATGACTAACTAGCTAGATTAGACTTGTTGCTGCTAAAAATAATTATAAGAAGTTAGGATGCAGGATTTCAATATGGGTACCATAGGATGATGATATTATACCTATGAAAGAATGTTGAGATATTAACCGTCCTAGTTGCAGAAGAATGTTAGAACAGTGTTTGAGGTGAGGATCGAACCAACACCAGGTTCATGAGTGTTCCCAGTGTGCCAATAGAGCCCAGTAGATAGTGCAAAGGCCAGCTCCACCGGTCCTAGGTATGTCCGTAGCATTGCTTGATAATTTATAATTATTATGTATTATTTTAATTTTGAGGACAAAATTCTTATAAGTTGGGTATATTGTAAACTCTCTCGACCAAATTTTAGGTCTACTTAGCTTAGATCGAGAGACTAGGGTTAGTTTGAAGCCAATTAGAATTTAAATCATAGTATTTCAGATTATTGTGTAATATTCGTAAATCTTTGTGTACCTTACCGTTGCTTCGATATTTGGAGCGCTACACTAGCATTTGCTTCCCAACAGATTTTACACACTTTTCCTAGATATGCCAGCCTTCCATTCTGACCCTTGTGTAACTCATAACTACTCTCCCTTGTGCTTCATTTTAGTCGCATAATATTCGTTACAAACGTCCGTTCTTAAATTCAATTAAATCCAACTTTGCATCCTTGTCCGTTCTAATCAAAATTGGAGACACAACCTCGACCCATTTTGTACAACCTAATTTATGATAATATTCTAATCTGAGTCTACTACATCCATGACACTTGTGTCCCACCCAATTTTAACCCTATGTATTTCCAATTAATTAAAGAGCACAGATTACACTAATTTTAATTAAATTGGTGTAAGGACCCAACCTCACCTAAAACTAGACCCAATACCAACCTAAACCCCCACTCACACCCTCAAGGTTTATACTAAATACCACTCACCATTTTGGCCTACTACATCACACCAAACATGGTATTTTCCCTCATTTAATCCAAATTCCCATTTTTGTGCAATTTTTAATTATTGAGGACTTTTATGCAAATGTGAAATGATGTGTCACCATCCTATTGATCAAGGCCAATGAAGAAAACCTCATTCCCCTCTTTGACCGTTCCAATCCCTTCTCTCCCCCTTTTCTTGTACACTTTTCTCCATGTCAAATCTTAACCCTCCATTCAACCCAATACCATCACCACCCTCCAATTTACTTCATGTAAACACCCAACACCATCCCAAGGAAAACATAGGCCGTCCCTAATCCCTAGGTAGTCATCCTCTTCTCCTTCATGCAAAACTCTGCCCCTCCATTAATATTTTTATCACCATCACCAATATCAAACTACAAACCCTAAACCAACCCTAACCGTAAACTTTACAACCGCCATCATCATCCTTTCCGGCCAAACTCCGGCCATCCTCCACCGAACAGCCACCCTTCGTCCCCGGCCTGCTTACCCTTATCCCGACCATCCTTCGCGTGGGCTCACAGTCGCCTCAGCCACCAGCGCCGCCAAGGTCCCTTTTCTCTGAGCGGGCACCCCCGCAGCCGACTTCACGACCACCACGCACTTTCCCTACTCCACGGGCACCGCCTTCCCCTCGACTCCCTCTCTTCCCCAAATCCTCTACTCTGCCTGAGCAACAACCGACTGCCACCATTAACACCATCACCACCAACGCCAACGATCACCACCGCCTCCGTCATCTTCTCCGACCACCGCCCTGTTCTCCTCCTCCTCCATCATAGTTAATCACCATCACCATCACCTACATCAACCACAGCACCCTGCGCCCCGACTCCCTCCTTCCTCAGACACCCCCCACCCCCACCACAGACAACCACCTCCACGACCACCGTCACGACCATCTCCCCCGCCACCAGCATCACCATTTCCACCGCCACCGTCGTCACCATCACCACCGACATCATCATACACACCAACATCAACAACACCATCACCAGCAACCCAACTCCCCTCCGACTAGTCTCCACCACCTTAGCCACCACCGACCCCGGCTACCATAGCTGCCGACCTCCCACGACCTTCCCTCCGCCGTTAGCAACCCGCCACCGCTGCCACTACCGCCGCCGGAGCTGCTACGAGCTGCTTTATTGACACAGCTGCTGCCAATGTTGCTGCTGCCGGTGTACTGTACACGCCGGAGCTCCGCCTTCCCTCGCCGGAGACCGGCCCCTCGTACAGCGGACACCCCCCCGGATACGATCATCGACTAGGTATATTCATTTCCGTCTTTTCGTCACGTATTGCGTCGATGTATCGTTAAATGGACACGTGTAGTTGTGTAAACCTAATGCTATGTGTGTGTGTTTTTATTTTAGAATAAATATTAGTGTTAGTAATTACCTCATAATAATTATGACTATTTTAATAAGGAACACTTATATTGACCTAGGTGTTTAAACACTGACTTGTGAACATTACCCTGTCAATTAGGACCGGTATTTTGTGTGAGCGGTAACTTGTTATTTTAGCATATTTTGGTAGTAATTATTTTGCGGTGCACAATATATGAGTCATGACATACCTGTAACCTCCGATTTCCAAATTTCCAAAATAATTAAATTTTTATTTTATTTTAAATATCAAGTTTATAAAATATTTTCTCCTTGAATTCTTGTATTTGATTTTGAACAATGTTGATTTTAGAAGGTAATTTAAAATATTTTATAAAAATCATTTTTCCTAAATGTCGCTTTCTTATAAAATAAATAGATAAATAATGATGTAAATATAATACTATAGCTTCGAATATTTATTGGCTTGAAATCATAAAATTATTTTGTTTAATAAAATTTTTGAAGGACTAGTTGATAAAATATAATAAATTTTATATTTATTGGGATAGTAAATAAATAAATTTCGTACTTTCTAAGATTTTGCAATATGGATTAATTAGTAGCTAATTGGGAATCAGTTAGCTTTCCTAAAATATTTTCTGAAATTATAATCTTTTCTTTTTAAAATTTTACAAGTTTGCCATTTCCCATTAACTAGCCACCCTCATTACCACATGAAGAACCCATTTATATATAATCTAGGCCATTCATTATTTTGGCCAATCCTCACCCTTCATCCCACACCCTCTCTCCCTATTTAAAGTCTCTCATCACCATTTCCAAGAAACCCTAGCTAGCCCTCACAAATCCCCACAAGCCAACAAGTCATCACCATTGATTTGTGTGCTCGTGTCCGTGTGTCCAGCATTACCGTGTCAACCGTGTTGGCCTCGGGTACGACCCCGGGTGTCCTACCGTATCCATTCATTTCCTGTGTCCAGATTTACAACATTACAACCAGATTTTCGTGTCCGACACACCCGGACACATCCACCTCCACCACAGCAAATATCATCCTCGTGTCCACCATCTGGACACATCCCCACCACAGTACATTCAGACCCCTGTGTCCAACACCCGGACACGTCCACAGTACAGCAAACCATCGTGTCCAGTCCCGGACACGATCCAAACCGACACGATTCACAAATCCAAACCTAACCTAGATCCCGCCGCCGCCGGCGACTGGGACCGCCTCAGATCCGTCGAGCCGTGGCCGCCTCCGTCGAGCCGAGCTTCGCCGCCGCTTTCCTCACCAGAGCCGACGTCGTCGCCACCGTCCTATGCTGCTCTGGCTTGGATCTGCCGCCTCGGATCCGTCGACCGCCGCCTCCTCGAACCGAGCACCGCCGCCTCGGATCCGTCGACCGCCGCCTCCTCGAACCGAGCACCGCCGCCTCGAGCAGATCCGCCGCCGCCTCAGATCCGGAGCCGACCCGCCGCCTCGAACAGATTCGCTGCCGCCGCCGAGTTTGACCGCCTTGCCGGCCCGACCCCGGCGAGACCCCACCGCGCCGACGCCGGAGAAAAACCCCCAGGTGAGCTTTCCCTCCTTCCCCTTTCTTCGATTCACTGGAATGGGTGTGTATGTAATTAGTTAACTTATATTAGGTTAGTTTATAATTAGTATATAATTAGTTTATTACATATAATTAGTTTATTAATTATATATAATTAGATTAATTAGTTAATTATTCTTAATCAGTAGTTAATTAATCAATTAGTTTATATGTAATTAGTTAGTAATTTCCTGTAATTAGTTTAGTAATTAAATATAATTAGTTTAGTAATTTTTATGTAATTAGTTTATTTTTATGTAATAAATATAAGGGTTTTGACTATGTAAAAATAATAATTTTTGGGTTATATTATTATTTAAGAAATAGTTCCAATAATAAAAATAAGTTCAAAATTATTTATTTGGACTGCTGACCAATTTTACTATAGATATAAAAATATATGATGGCTTTTACATAAATTCTAAATTTTTATAAATAAACTTTTATTTGTAATTATCGCTCAAAATAGTTTCGAAATGATTTTCATTAAATTAAGGTGTTACCTTAATTACAAACAAACGACCCTTTCCCCTATTAGCCTGGTATCCTTATCTCAATTTTTGTGCCGAACTCCGATCTTGAACTTCTTTATATAGTTTCTAACTATTTGGACTGCTCCGGACCCATTGGAACTAACTGCTACTTCATTTGGGATCACCTTGAGAAGTGTGGCATTATGTACATTCTTTGATTAGTTATATATATATATATAAAATGTTTGATTGATATATATATACAAATATGTATTTTGGTATAAAAATATATATTTATATACATCTATTAGTGTATATACACATATACGTATTTTGTACAATTACTAATAGACACTTATATATATATTATATAGGTTTTTATTGGTATATACCCTGAGTGTAAATGAGTATTATATACGTATCCCTACTAGATGACCCTAGTTGACTAGAGCCATGCCTGGCATAGCCCTGAGGCCAGTGTATTTCTATTGTGTGTTAGTATAGCATCTGATACAAGTGATATTATTATATATTTATAGGACTGTCGGATTCTCCAAACGATACTCTGGGACAGGACATTGGTATTGACAGCTAAGGACCCAAGGCGAGTACATTCTCTGATTAGTTTCTAATTTATGATATCTCCTATGTTCACTGTATCTAGTGTAGATATCCATGCTCTTGACACGTTGGTTACACGGATTGGTATACACGGATCTCGTCATGAGATGTTATTCCTTATTCATGGTGTAGCTTGTACAAGACTTATTTTCTTGTTATCTTGTGCATGTACAGACACTGATTTCCGGGGAGACTTGCTACCTCCCTAGGGAATCCCGTGCCATAGCGTACCATAATTGGATCTACTATACCAGTCGGGGGTGGGGAGTATTTTAGTGTAGATATGTGATCATACCCAACTTTACATGCATCATAGCTCACCCCACATCTCACGTCGGGTGTGGCCTGACCGTTTACATGCTTCATAGCTGTTACGTGTGATTAGCCTGACCTTACAAGAATCATAGCTAATCACATGTAACCAGCCTGATCAAGTTCCTAAGCCGATCACATGTTAAAGCTAGTACTCATACACTTAGTCATAGGTTCTTGCTCATGGACATATTATTTCTCTCCTGCATTTACTTACAGTATTTCCAGTATTTCTTTTATTTCTCGTATTTATACATGCTTCTGGTATATTTCCATCTAGAACTGCTACATATTTTATATCATTAATATAGAACTGCTATTTAGAGATGTACTTTGCTCCTTCCTGACTGGAAAATATTTTTCCAGACTGTGACCTTAGTAGACTGGTTTCTGACACACTTGGGGATTAGAAGTTAATGATTGCAGGTATGATTATTTTGTCGTTAGACTTGTCTTATATTTCTTGCTTGCCTTGATATCTCATCGTGCTTTAGTTTATGTGATTGAGTATTTCTAGCATTATTTTATGATATTCACGTCTCCTTATGGAGTTGGGTATTCACGTGAGTTTGATTAGATAGTTACATGACCTAGACAGCGTTCTACCGCCGATGCTGCGGCGTAGGCTGGACGTACCCACGCACTCGTGCCCCTAAACCGGGTGCGGGTCATGACACGTTTTTAGTGGTGGCCCATGCAGGTCTGACTTCGCTAGTTGTGCGATGTCGTAGTAGTGCGATGTCATAGTTGTACTACTATGTACCTGCTATAGAATATAGGACATAGGATACTAGGATGAGAGAGGATACTCAATCACAAATTCTTGAGAGATTCCTGGGACGACCCCTTGAAAATCTTATTATTTCTAATTTTAAACCTTTCGCCTTGTTTCCGTCCGTCCTCACTCGTTGATATTGAATTTGATTCTTGTTGATCAATTATTAAAATTAGAATCTTGGTTTCATTGTAGAGTTGATTTCATGCCGAGATGAATTTTACGGACTAAATTTTACGATATCATCTGATGACATATATGGATGAGAACAGTGAGAAAGGTGAAACGTCTGCTTGGGTTATGGAACCTAGAGTTATCGCAGCCGTACCGGTTAGCGAAGATTCTAGATGACATGACTGTAGGGTTGCGTACTTTAGTTACGGAACCAGTCGTTTATCGCACCTATGCTCACTGGCATGGCGAGGAGTCACAGCGTCATGATTTCTGACCGACGTGTATGATTATCGGGTTGTGTCTAAAAATTTGTTTTTAAGGTATCATCTCGACACTTATCTGTTTCTGTTATACAAGACTTTATTCCATTGTCCTTTTGGTTGCTAGCAGTAGAAACACCTTCAGTCCTCAATCCAGTTCCTTTGAGCTTTTATTCTTTGAGGATTCCTTACTAAGTATGATAATTAGTGACTTGTAATTATGGCTGTGTCTTGAGTGTTAGTATTGGTTGAGTGTTGTTAGTGAGTTATAAGTGTTTCCTAGTTGGGATGTGAGCAGTAGGCTTTAATCTAGAGTTAGCCCTTAGCATAGTACCTTGTACCACTGGTTCTGGGATAAGTGTCATTAGAGTAGAAGGAGAGTATAGAGTATCAGTGATAGTTCTCAGAGTTAGTATCAGAGCCAATATACCCGTCCTGGATAATCATGATTATGTAATTGAGTGATCTATGTAAACAATTAGGTATCAAGGAATTGTGTTAAGATTGATGGAGCATAACGTTCAATCTGATGATTGATATCGGGCGTGTTAAAGGCAAAAAAATTTATATGCATGAGGAGTTATAATAAGGTGTCATGAGTAGGGAAATATCAAAATCGGTAATGAAGATGGTGAAGCGTATCACTGATCAGTTTAACAAGCTATAAAAGGTTAAAAGAAAATACCTACACAATAATCGAGATGAGGAACCATATACTTGCCCATGAGAATAAGAAATAGGAGTGTTATAAAAGCTACAGCTAATCATGAGTTCTAATAAGTTTGAGGAGATGATACAATAATGAAGCTTGCGATATCATACCAAGGGTACTAATGATTCTATAACGAGGATTTGTCGAGAATGATGATAATAACAGTAAGCACAATTGGATGAGATACCAGTTAACATAAATTGAAATCATGAAAGAAATTACAGGTGATGATAACTTTGATCATTGGAGATAATGGTGCAAGTGATTCAGGCAGTACAATTTTAGTACAAAATTATAGACACTAGATGCATTGAGTACACCTTGAGTATCAGAGACCGTGAGCACTGATATGTACATTTGTGGAGTTATAAATCAAAAGGTGGAAATAAAATTTTATTTTTAGAATAATTGAGGAGTTGAGATTATGTCAAAATTTTTGAGGATTTCAAATATGAATTAAATAAACATGGTTAAGGCTACAAAGATTTTAGAAGTGATTAAATTTTATTTTCGATGTGGAGTATCTGATTTTGAGGAGGTATATGCATTTTATTTTAAAGTTGTTCGAGAAGTTAAACCTTGACGATTATTTTGAGGATTAATTTTATGGTAGATGAGAGATATGAATATTAATATATGAGTAGATGATATACATGTGTAAGGATCTGGTGACTTGAGCATGATTGAGATGGCACCGCAGACTGACTTGGGTGTCCATCTAAAATTGTATTGAAAAGAGCAGTATTTAGTATGGTGTTGCACTTGACGTATATTTGTGTGATAAGAACGACTAGTATGAACAATTGTAGTAGGAATGGGAACTGACAGAGGGTATGGTACTAAAGAGATAGAGGTATCAACTTGGATGCATTATTGAATCATGGTTATATTCTTGGCATCAGATTTTGGCATTAATAGACAGGTGTGTGCAATACAGATATATTCATGGATCTTGTGGATTAATGATTAGTTGAGATGGGTACCAGTGTACATGAATAGGAATTAGTTAGTGAATGTGCTAGAGTTAAGTGTTTGTTAGAGATAGTAGATACTACAAGTAATACATTAGCAGGTTCTTCTTTTTCCTAATGTTCCCGTCTCTTGATTGATTTTCCTAATACTTTAGTTCGTATTCATGATTTTCTTGTTAGGATATAACTAGTAGTACACTTTAACAGAGACTGAAATACCATGACAAAAGGTACATGACCTATATATTTTTCTTAGATTGCATGGCTGTAGGTAGAGTTTCTTATACCATGATCATTAGGGTTTTGACCATAGCAAAGATCTATGACAAGGTTATGACCGACAAAAGAGACAAGAGAAGTAAATTATGGATGAGCATTATTTTAAATAAAGAATTTAAGGGTTGTTATAACAGAGTTGATGGATCATTGATTTTGCGAAATTGAGGTATGATTGAAATTCGAGGATAAACATTAACTTAAATAGAGAGAGTTAAGAAATTCACAGGGCAAAATTAAGGATTTATTAATTTTAGGAAGGTCTTGATATAATTAAATTGATTATTAAATTTGAGAAAATTGGAGAGATTATCCTTTTATCTATTTGATTGCAAGATAGAAATTTTATATTTTATATTATGAATGTTGCATTGAAGATTCTGAAAGTATCGCATCGTTGAGTATTTGAGGAAAAAGAAAAATTGGGAAATAAAATCGTTAATGGAATGGTGTCGAATTCAATTCTCGGGAGGAGGATTTAGATTTGAATAAGCATCAATTGAATTTGAGTTAGAGGATTAAGATGATTGATGGATTATTGTTTAAAATTTAAATTTTGGGATACAGATTTTTAAATGTTATAAATATACATTGATTGGAATTCAATTGGAGGATTGGATATTAAAATCCTTAAGTATTTAGATACGAACTTAAATGTGGAGGAGATTATGATAAAAATTTGAATTTGATTTTAAACTTGAAGATTTTCAGGAATATGATGTTATAAATTTTTTAAAAGGTTATGAAATAGCAATATGGAATTACTTCATGATTATTTGGTTTAAAATTTAAATTTTGATAGAAACAATACAATGTGTAAATGCAATTATTGAGGATCTTAAATTTCGAGGACGAAATTTTTCTAAGGTGGATAGACTTGTAACCTCCGATTTCCAAATTTCTGAAATAATTAGATTTTTAATTTATTTTAAATATCAAGTTTATAAAATATTTTCTCCTTGAATTCTTGTATTTCATTTTGAACAATGTTGATTTTAGAAGGTAATTTAAAATCTTTTATAAAAATCATTTTTCCTAAATGTCGCTTTCTTATAAAATAAATAGATAAATAATGATGTAAATATAATACTATAGCTTCGAATATTTATTGGCTTGAAATCATAAAATTATTTTGTTTAATAAAATTTTTTGAAGGACTAGTTGATAAAATATAATAAATTTTATATTTATTGGGATAGTAAATAAATAAATTTTCTACTTTCTAAGATTTTGCAATATGGATTAATTAGTAGCTAATTGGGAATCAGTTAGCTTTCCTAAAATATTTTCTGAAATTATAATCTTTTCTTTTTAAAATTTTACAAGTTTGCCATTTCCCATTAACTAGCCACCCTCATTCCCACATGAAGAACACATTTATATATAATCTGGGCCATTCATTATTTGGGTCAATCCTCACCCTTCATCCCACACCCTCTCTCCCTATTTAAAGTCTCTCATCACCATTCCCAAGAAACCCTAGCTAGCCCTCACAAATCTCCACAAGCCAACAAGCCATCACCATTGATTTGTGTACTCGTGTCCGTGTGTCCAGCATTACCGTGTCAGCCGTGTTGGCCTCGGGTCCGACCCCGAGTGTCCTACCGTATCCATTCATTTCCTGTGTCCAGATTTACAACATTACAACCAGATTTTCGTGTCCGACACACCCGGACACATCCACCTCCACCACAGCAAACATCATCCTCGTGTCCACCATCTGGACACATCCCCACCACAGTACATTCAGACCCCTGTGTCCAACACCCGGACACGTCCACAGTACAGCAAACCATCGTGTCCAGTCCCGGACACGATCCAAACCGACACGATTCACAAATCCAAACCTAACCTAGATCCCGCCGCCGCCGGCGACTGGGACCGCCTCAGATCCGTCGAGCCGTGGCCGCCTCCGTCGAGCCGAGCTTCGCCGCCGCTTTCCTCACCAGAGCCGACGTCGTCGCCACCGTCCTGTGCTGCTCTGGCTTGGATCCGCCGCCTCGGATCCGTCGACCGCCGCCTCCTCGAACCGAGCACCGCCGCCTCGAGCAGATCCGCCGCCGCCTTAGATCCGGAGCCGACCCGCCGCCTCGAGCAGATCCGCTGCCGCCGCCGAGTTCGACCGGCCTGCGAGGATCCACCGCGCCGACGCCGGAGAAAAACCCCCAGGTGAGCTTTCCCTCCTTCCCCTTTCTTCGATTCACTGGAATGGGTATGTAATTAGTTAACTTATATTAGGTTAGTTTATAATTAGTTTATAATTAGTATATAATTAGTTTATTACATATAATTAGTTTATTAATTATATATAATTAGATTAATTAGTTGATTATTCTTAATCAGTAGTTAATTAATCAATTAGTTTATATGTAATTAGTTAGTAATTTCCTGTAATTAGTTTAGTAATTAAATATAATTAGTTTAGTAATTTTTATGTAATTAGTTTATTTTTATGTAATAAATATAAGGGTTTTGACTATGTAAAAATAATAATTTTTGGGTTATATTATTATTTAAGAAATAGTTCCAATAATAAAAATAAGTTCAAAATTGTTTATTTGGACTGGTGACCAATTTTACTATAGATATAAAAATATATGATGGCTTTTACATAAATTCTAAATTTTTGTAAATAAACTTTTATTTGTAATTATCGCTCAAAATAGTTTCGAAATGGTTTTCATTAAATTAAGGTGTTACCTTAATTACAAACAAACGACCCTTTCCCCTATTAGCCTGGTATCCTTATCTCGATTTTTGTGCCGAACTCCGATCTTGAACTTCTTTATATAGTTTCTAGCTATTTGGACTGCTCCGGACCCATTGGAACTAACTGCTACTTTATTTGGGATCACCTTGAGAAGTGTGGCATTATGTACATTCTTTGATTAGTTATATATATATATAAAATGTTTGATTGATATATATATACAAATATGTATTTTGGTATAAAAATATATATTTATATACATCTATTAGTGTATATACACATATACGTATTTTGTACAATTACTAATAGACACTTATATATATATTATATAGGTTTTTATTGGTATATACCCTGAGTGTAAATGAGTATTATATACGTATCCCTACTAGATGACCCTAGTTGACTAGAGCCATGCCTGGCATAGCCCTGAGGCCAGTGTATTTCTATTGTGTGTTAGTGTAGCATCTGATACAAGTGATATTATTATATGTTTATAGGACTGTCGGATTCTCCAAACGATACTCTGGGACAGGACATTGGTATTGACAGCTAAGGACCCAAGGCGAGTACATTCTCTGATTAGTTTCTAATTTATGATATCTCCTATGTTCACTGTATCTAGTGTAGATATCCATGCTCTTGACACGTTGGTTACACGGATTGGTATACACGGATCTCGTCATGAGATGTTATTCCTTATTCATGGTGTAGCTTGTATAAGACTTGTTTCCTTGTTATCTTGTGCATGTACAGACACTGATTTCCGGGGAGACTTGCTACCTCCCTAGGGAATCCCGTGCCATAGCGTACCATGATTGGATCTACTATACCAGTCGGGGGTGGGGAGTATTTTAGTATAGATATGTGATCATACCCAACTTTACATGCATCATAGCTCACCCCACATCTCACGTCGGGTGCGGCCTAACCGTTTACATGCATCATAGCTGTTACGTGTGATTAGCCTGACCTCTACATGCATCATAGCTAACCAACGGTTAGCCTGACCTTACAAGAATCATAGCTAATCACATGTAACCAGCCTGATCAAGTTCCCAAGCCGATCACATGTTAAAGCTAGTACTCATATACTTAGTCATAGGTTCTTGCTCATGGACATATTGTTTCTCTCCTGCATTTACTTACAGTATTTCCAGTATTTTTTTTATTTCTCGTATCTATACATGCTTCTGGTATATTTCTATCTAGAACTGCTACATAGTTTATATCATTAATATAGAACTGCTATTTAGAGATGTACTTTGCTCTTTCCTGACTGGAAAATATTTTTCCAGACTGTGACCTTAGTAAACTGGTTTCTGACACACTTGGGGATTGAAAGTTAATGATTGCAGGTATGATTATTTTGTCGTTAGACTTGTCTTGTATTTCTTGCTTGCCTTGATATCTCATCGTACTTTAGTTTATGTGATTGAGTATTTCTAGCATTATTTTATGATATCCACGTCTCCTTATGGAGTTGGGTATTCACGTGAGTTTGATTAGATAGTTACATGACCTAGACAGCATTCTACCGCCGATGCTGCGGCGTAGGCTGGACGTACCCACGCACTCGTGCCCCTAAACCGGGTGCGGGTCGTGACACGTTTTTAGTGGTGGCCATGCAGGTCTGACTTCGCTTGTTGTTCGATATCGTAGTAGTGCGATGTCATAGTTGTACTACTACGTACCTGCTATAGAATATAGGACATAGGATACTAGGATGAGAAAGGATACTCAATCACAAATTCTTGAGAGATTCCTGGGACGACCCCTTGAGAATCTTATTATTTCTAATTTTAAACCTTTCGCCTTGTTTCCGTCCGTCCTCACCCGTTGATATTGAATTTGATTATTGTTGATCAATTATTAAAATTAGAATCTTGGTTTCATTGTAGAGTTGATTTCATGCCGAGATGAATTTTACGGACTAAATTTTATGATATCATCTGATGACATATATGGATGAGAACAGTGAGAAAGGTGAAACGTCTGCTTGGGTTATGGAACCTAGAGTTATCGCAGCCGTACCGGTTAGCGAAGATTCTAGATGACATGACTGTAGGGTTGCGTACTTTAGTTACGGAACCTGTCGTTTATCGCACCTATGCTCACTGGCATGGCGAGGAGTCACAGCGTCATGATTTCTGACCGACGTGTATGATTATCGGGTTGTGTCTAAAAATTTGTTCTTAAGGTATCATCTCGACACTTATCTGTTTCTGTTATACAAGACTTTATTCCATTGTCCTTTTGGTTGCTAGCAGTAGAAACACCTTCAGTCCTCAATCCAGTTCCTTTGAGCTTTTATTCTTTGAGGATTCCTTACTAAGTATGATAATTAGTGACTTGTAATTATGGCTGTGTCTTGAGTGTTAGTATTGGTTGAGTGTTGTTAGTGAGTTATAAGTGTTTCCTAGTTGGGATGTGAGCAGTAGGCTTTAATCTAGAGTTAGCCCTTAGCATAGTACCTTGTACCACTGGTTCTGGGATAAGTGTCATTAGAGTAGAAGGAGAGTATAGAGCATCAGTGATAGTTCTCAGAGTTAGTATCAGAGCCAATATACCTGTCCTGGATAATCATGATTATGTAATTGAGTGATCTATGTAAACAATTAGGTATCAAGGAATTGTGTTAAGATTGATATAGCATAACGTTCAATCTGATGATTAATATCGGGCGTGTTAAAGGTAAAGAAATTTATATGCATGAGGAGTTATAATGAGGTGTCATGAGTAGGGAAATATCGAAATCGGTAATGAAGATGGTGAAGCGTATCACAGATCAGTTTAACAGGCTATAAAAGGTTAAAAGGAAATACCTACACAAAAATCAAGATGAGGAACCATATACTTGCCCATGAGAATAAGAAATAGGAGTGTTATAAAAGGTACAGCTAATCATGAGTTCTAATAAGTTTGAGGAGATGATACAATAATGAAGCTTGCGATATCATACCAAGGGTACTAATGATTCTATAACGAGGATTTGTCGAGAATGATGGTAATAACAGTAAGCACTCTGTGTGACGATAATTGGATGAGATACCAGTTAACATAAATTAAAATCATGAAAGAAATTATAGGTGATAATAACTTTGATCATTGGAGATAATGGTGCAAGTGATTCAGGCAGTACAATTTTAGTACAAAATTATAGACACTAGATGCATTGAGTACACCTTGAGTATCAGAGACCGTGAGCACTGATATGTACATTTGTGGAGTTATAAATCAAAAGGTGGAAATAAAATTTTATTTTTAGAATAATTGAGGAGTTGAGATTATGTCAAAATTTTTGAGGATTTCAAATACGAATTAAATAAACATGGTTAAGGCTACGAAGATTTTAGAAGTGATTAAATTTTATTTTCGATGTGGAGTATCTGATTTTGAGGAAGTATATGCATTTTATTTTAAAGTTGTTCGAGAAGTTAAACCTTGACGATTATTTTGAGGATTAATTTTATGGTAGATGAGAGATATGAATATTAATATATGAGTAGATGATATACATGTGTAAGGATCTGGTGACTTAAGCATGATTGAGATGGCACCGCAGACTGACTTGGGTGTCCATCTAAAATTGTATTGAAAAGAGCAGTATTTAGTATGGTGTTGCACTTGACGTATATTTGAGTGATAAGAACGACTAGTATGAACAATTGTAGTAGGAACGGGAACTGACAGAGGGTATGGTACTAAAGAGATAGAGGTATCAACTTGGATGCATTATTGAATCATGGTTATATTCTTGGCATCAGATTTTGGCATTAATAGACAGGTGTGTGCAATACAGATATATTCATGGATCTTGTGGATTAATGATTAGTTGAGATGGGTACCAGTGTACATGAATAGGAATTAGTTAGTGAATGTGCTAGAGTTAAGTGTTTGTTAGAGATAGTAGATACTACAAGTAATACGTTAGCAGGTTCTTCTTTTTCCTAATGTTCCCGTCTCTTGATTGATTTTCCTAATACTTTAGTTCGTATTTATGATTTTCTTGTTAGGATATAACTAGTAGTACACTTTAACAGAGACTGAAATACCATGACAAAAGGTACATGACCTATATATTTTTCTTAGATTGCATGGCTGTAGGTAGAGTTTCTTAAACCATGATCATTAGGGTTTTGACCATAGCAAAGATCTATGACAAGGTTATGACCGACAAAAGAGACAAGAGGAGTAAATTGTGGATGAGCATTATTTTAAATAAAGAATTTAGGGGTTGTTATAACAGAGTTGATGGATCATTGATTTTGTGAAATCGAGGTATGATTGAAATTCGAGGATAAACATTAACTTAAATAGAGAGAGTTAAGAAATTCACAGGGCAAAATTGAGGATTTATTAATTTTAGGAAGGTCTTGATATGATTAAATTGATTATTAAATTTGAGAAAATTAGAGAGATTATCCTTTTATCTATTTGATTGCAAGATAGAAATTTTATATTTTATATTATGAATGTTGCATTGAAGATTCTGAAAGTATCGCATCGTTGAGTATTTGAGGAAAAAGAAAAATTGGGAAATAAAATCGTTAATGGAATGGTGTCGAATTCAATTCTCGGGAGGAGGATTTAGATTTGAATAAGCATCAATTGAATTTGAGTTAGAGGAGTAAGATGATTGATGGAATAGTGTTTAAAATTTAAATTTTGGGATACAGATTTTTGAATGTTATAAATATACATTGATTGGAATTCAATTGGAGGATTGGATATTAAAATCCTTGAGTATTTAGATACGAACTTAAATTTGGAGGAGATTATGATAAGAATTTGAATTTGATTTTAAACTTGAAGATTTTCAGGAATATGATGTTATAAAATTTTTGAATGGTTGTGAAATAGCAATATGGAATTACTTCATGATTATTTGGTTTGAAATTTAAATTTTGATAGAAACAATACAATGTGTAAATGCAATTATTGAGGATCTTAAATTTCGAGGACGAAATTTTTCTAAGGTGGATAGACTTGTAACCTCCGATTTCCAAATTTCCGAAATAATTAGATTTTTAATTTATTTTAAATATTAAGTTTATAAAATATTTTCTCCTTGAATTCTTGTATTTGATTTTGAACAATGTTGATTTTAGAAGGTAATTTAAAATCTTTTATAAAAATCATTTTTCCTAAATGTCGCTTTCTTATAAAATAAATAGATAAATAATGATGTAAATATAATACTATAGCTTCGAATATTTATTGGCTTAAAATCATAAAATTATTTTGTTTAATAAAATTTTTGAAGGACTAGTTGATAAAATATAATAAATTTTATATTTATTGGGATAGTAAATAAATAAATTTCGTACTTTCTAAGATTTTGCAATATGGATTAATTAGTAGCTAATTGGGAATCAGTTAGCTTTCCTAAAATATTTTCTGAAATTATAATCTTTTCTTTTTAAAATTTTACAAGTTTGCCATTTCCCATTAACTAGCCACCCTCATTCCCACATGAAGAACCCATTTATATATAATCTGGGCCATTCATTATTTGGGCCAATCCTCACCCTTCATCCCACACCCTCTCTCCCTATTTAAAGTCTTTCATCACCATTCCCAAGAAACCCTAGCTAGCCCTCACAAATCCCCACAAGCCAACAAGCCATCACCATTGATTTGTGTGCTTGTGTCCGTGTGTCCAGCATTACCGTGTCAGCCGTGTTGGCCTCGGGTCCAACCCCGGGTGTCCTACCGTATCCATTCATTTCCTGTGTCCAGATTTACAATATTATAACCAAATTTTTGTGTCCGACACACCCGGACACATCCACCTCCACCACAGCAAACATCATCCTCGTATCCACCATCTGGACACATCCCCACCACAGTACATTCAGACCCCTGTATCCAACACCCGGACACGTCCACAGTACAGCAAACCATCGTGTCCAGTCCCGGACACGATTCACAAATCCAAACCTAACCTAGATCCCGCAGCCGCCGGCGACTGGGACCGTCTCAGATCCGTCGAGCCGTGGCCGCCTCCGTCGAGCCGAGCTTCGCCGCCGCTTTCCTTACCGGAGCCGACGTTGTCGCCACCGTCCTGTGCTGCTCTGGTTTGGATCCGCCGGCTCGGATCCGTCGATCGCCGCCTCCTCGAATCGAGCACCGCCGCCTTGGATCCGTCGACCGCCGCCTCCTCGAACCGAGCACCGCCGCCTCGAGCAGATCTGCCGCCGCCTCAGATCCGGAGCCGACCCGCCGCCTCGAGCAGATCCGCTGCCGTCGCCGAGTTCGACCGCCTTGCCGGCCCGACCCCGGCGAGACCCCACCGCGCCGACGCCGGAGAAAAACCCCCAGGTGAGCTTTCCCTCCTTCCCCTTTCTTCGATTCACTGGAATGGGTGAGTATGTAATTAGTTAACTTATATTAGGTTAGTTTATAATTAGTTTATAATTAGTATATAATTAGTTTATTACATATAATTAGTTTATTAATTATATATAATTAGATTAATTAGTTAATTATTCTTAATCAGTAGTTAATTAATCAATTAGTTTATATGTAATTAGTTAGTAATTTCCTGTAATTAGTTTAGTAATTAAATATAATTAGTTTAGTAATTTTTATGTAATTAGTTTATTTTTATGTAATAAATATAAGGGTTTTGACTATGTAAAAATAATAATTTTTGGGTTATATTATTATTTAAGAAATAGTTCCAATAATAAAAATAAGTTCAAAATTGTTTATTTGGACTGGTGACCAATTTTACTATAGATATAAAAATATATGATGGCTTTTACATAAATTCTAAATTTTTATAAATAAACTTTTATTTGTAATTATCGCTCAAAATAGTTTCGAAATGGTTTTCATTAAATTAAGGTGTTACCTTAATTACAAACAAACGACCCTTTCCCCTATTAGCCTGGTATCCTTATCTCGATTTTTGTGCCGAACTCCGATCTTGAACTTCTTTATATAGTTTCTAGCTATTTGGACTGCTCCGGACCCATTGGAACTAACTAGTACTTTATTTGGGATCACCTTGAGAAGTGTGGCATTATGTACATTCTTTGATTAGTTATATATATATATAAAATGTTTGATTGATATATATATATACAAATATGTATTTTGGTATAAAAATATATATTTATATACATCTATTAGTGTATATACACATATACGTATTTTGTACAATTACTAATAGACACATATATATATATATTATATAGGTTTTTATTGGTATATACCCTGAGTGTAAATGAGTATTATATACGTATCCCTACTAGATGACCCTAGTTGACTAGAGCCATGCCTGGCATAGCCCTGAGGCCAGTGTATTTCTATTGTGTGTTAGTGTAGCATCTGATACAAGTGATATTATTATATGTTTATAGGACTGTCGGATTCTCCAGACGATACTCTGGGACAGGACATTGGTATTGACAGCTAAGGACCCAAGGCGAGTACATTCTCTGATTAGTTTCTAATTTATGATATCTCCTATGTTCACTGTATCTAGTGTAGATATCCATGCTCTTGACACGTTGGTTACACTGATTGGTATACACGGATCTCGTCATGAGATGTTATTCCTTATTCATGGTGTATCTTGTACAAGACTTGTTTCCTTGTTATCTTGTGCATGTACAGACACTGATTTCCGGGGAGACTTGCTACCTCCCTAGGGAATCCCGTGCCATAGCGTACCATGATTGGATCTACTATACTAGTCGGGGGTGGAGAGTATTTTAGTGTAGATATGTGATCATACCCAACTTTACATGCATCATAGCTCACCCCACATCTCACGTCGGGTGCGGCCTGACCGTTTACATGCTTCATAGCTGTTACGTGTGATTAGCCTGACCTCTACATGCATCATAGCTAACCAACGGTTAGCCTGACCTTACAAGAATCATAGCTAATCACATGTAACCAGCCTGATCAAGTTTCCAAGCCGATCACATGTTAAAGCTAGTACTCATACACTTAGTCATAGGTTCTTGCTCATGGACATATTGTTTCTCTCCTGCATTTACTTACAGTATTTCCAGTATTTCTTTTATTTCTCGTATCTATACATGCTTCTGGTATATTTTCATCTAGAACTGCTACATAGTTTATATCATTAATATAGAACTGCTATTTAGAGATATACTTTGCTCCTTCCTGACTGGAAAATATTTTTCCAGACTGTGACCTTAGTAGACTGGTTTCTGACACACTTGGGGATTGGAAGTTAATGATTGTAGGTATGATTATTTTGTCGTTAGACTTGTCTTGTATTTCTTGCTTGCCTTGATATCTCATCGTGCTTTAGTTTATGTGATTGAGTATTTCTAGCATTATTTTATGATATCCACGTCTCCTTATGGAGTTGGGTTTTCACGTGAGTTTGATTAGATAGTTACATGACCTAGACAGCGTTCTACCGCCGATGCTGCGGCGTAGGCTGGACGTACCCACGCACTCGTGCCCCTAAACCGGGTGCGGATCGTGACAATACCCGTGCATGGAAACCTAGATGACTACCCACATCAGACGTGTCATGGAAATAATTAGGATACTTGGTACCCATGTGTTAGTGGTGCGACTTAGCATCTACACGAATTTGAGCTGTGACCGTGATTGTATCATGTGAAAATTTATACCATAGAATAACTTATAAAATTTTGTGGACTAGTAGCCTAAGTGTACCCCTAACCCCCTTGGCCCGTGACTAGTCAACCTTAGCCATTGTATTTAATTAGAACGTTTATTCGGTTTGGTATCCGCGTGACGTTGCGTAAGTCATACTTGTGTACGCAATTAGCATAGTATAATATAGTGATTAATAATTATTATTATTTATTCATAGGCATTTAAGACGATACTACCTTGGCTGTTGGTTCTGGATTATTTCTTATGCACACCAGAGTTGTCACGACCCGCACCCAATATAGGGGAACTAGTGCATAGGTACGTCCAGCCTACGCCGCAACATCGGCGGTAAAACGCTGTCTAGGTCTCAATAATACTAAATATACTCACAACCTGTCAATGATATCAACTCCATAAGGAGACACAGATATCACAATATAATCTTAAAATACTCAATCACATAACTAAAGCACAATAAGATATCGAAGCGAATAAATGAAATTAAAGACAAGTCTAAACAACAAAAATAGTCTAACCTGCAAACAATAACATCCAAATCTTCAAGTATGCCGGAAACAAGTTCTCTAAGTCGCAGTCTGGAAAAATATTTTCAGTCAGGATTGAGCGAAGTACAAGCACTAACAGTAGTTCCATATATATTGACAAAAACTATAATACAGTGTAAAGAAATACAAGATGGATATAAATACTGGCAATAAGAAATACTGGAGATAATGAAATACTGGAAATAGAAATACTAGAGCATATGTCATCATTAATAGTATAACTAGCAATGAACAGGAATACAAGTGCATGCTAGAACAATGAACCAGAATATAAGTGAATGCTAGAACTATGATATGGAAATACATATATAGAATATCTAGCTAAGTGTGTGAAACATCAGCATATCATGTGATCCGCTTGGGACTGATCAGGCTTGCTATGTATTATTAGCTATGATTCATGTAAGTTCAGGCTAACTATCCAGTTAGCTATGATGCGAGCAATAGTCAGGCTAATCATACATAACAGGTTATGAGTCATGTAATGGTCAGGCTGCACCGACGTGAGGTGTGGGTGAGCTATGATTCATGTAGAGTTGGGTAAGATCATATAATCTACTAATATCTCCCCGTCCCCAGCTAGCACGATGGATTCTAATTACGACTCCTCATGACAGGTCTCGATGATGCTAACCCGTGTATCCAATAGTGTCATAATCAAGTACGCTATACAACTAGAATCATAGAGATGATCAACATAATTAAAACTGTCAGAGAATATACTCGCCTGTGGTACTCTGTTGGAAATACCGATGTCCTATTTCCAAAGTCTTATCTAAATAATCCAACAGTCCTATAGACATCATTTAATAATAGTACATCATTAGTCATTAAACTAACACACAATCATAAATACACTGAACTCAGAGACTACGCTAGGGGTGATACTGGTCATCTAGCAGGGTAAAGCGTGCATCTAACTGCACAGGTGTCACATCTTCAATGCTGTGCAAAATTAGACAGTTGACTCACTAACATGTCTAAGCCAATACGTTAGTGTACACAAGGCAGTCAATTCACTAATATTCAGGGTCACATAATCATATGCAATTATACGGGATATCCGCAGTTAACCTAGGGTCATACAGTATACATATATACACAGTCATAACTAGTACTAGCATTTAATTTCCACACAATATATATATATATACGAATTTAATTATTATATACATATGCGTAAGCATACGCACACTAATCATTAGGTTCACCGACACAGGGTCTTATTATCAACCAACTAAACTTGTTATGACACGATATGCTAAAACTCTATACTATTTACACATGCACATAAAATTACGAAGAGGGCAGCTACGAACCTGCGCGTTAGCGTGCACGTGCATGAGGACGACGGGATCGGGCGATGGTGTCGCATCGTTGGGGTGATCGACTGGATGAGGATGATGATGATGATGATGATGATGATGAAGGTGATAATAATGGTGATGATGATGATGATGATGGTGATGATAATGATGGTGAAGGTGATGTTGATGATGGTGAAGGTGATGATGAGGAGGCTGCCGGAGGAGGCTCAAGCGAGGAGGGCTTCTGGATGTAGGCTGTGTTCAGGCGTTCAGGTGATGTCGAGGAGGAGTGGAGGAGATGTCGATGGTGGGCGGATGACCGGAGGAAGGAGGCATGAAGGAAGAGAACAGGGAGGAGAGGTCGACGAGGGTGAGTCGACGCTGGAAAGTCGGGGATGATGCTGACAGGGTGGAAGAGAACAGGGTGTTAAGGGGTCTGCTCTGGGGAGGTCGTCCGCGATGGGGCAGTGAGCAGGCCGGGTCATATTGCTCGGGTGATGTTGGTAGCTGATGTGGGGTTTCTGTGACAAGCGGGGATCCGGCGGGTGATCACCGGGGAGTGGTGTGGTCGTGAGGGAGGTAAGTCGAGGTATTAATGGTGGTGTGTTAATGGTGATGGTGGTCGGGGACGAAGGCTGACAGCGGGTGATGAGGAGAACGGTGGCTCGGGTTGTCGACTGCGTTGATGGCGGTGAAGTCAATGCTCCGGTGGAGGACTGGCCGGGGAGTCGGGGAGGAGAACATGGAAGAGGGGACGATAGAGGTCGAGGCGGTGGTGCTCTACGGTCAGGGGGGGTCGGCTCAAACGGCACCGGTGGGAAGGTGGCCGGAGGAAGGGGATGAAGAGTTGGGTTAGTTTTAGGGTTAGGGTTTTCAGTTTTTGGAAGAAAGGGGATGGTGAAGATGATGTAAATTAATGGAGAGGTAGAGTTTGCATGAGGGAGGAGAGAGGAGATAATGACATCCTAGGGATTAGGGCTGGCCATGTGCCTCATTGGGATGGGGTTGGCATTTGGAAAGGGGTTAGGATTGAGGGATTACATATATGATGGTGTGTGTGGTGATGATGGTGTTACATTTGAATGAGGGGTCAAGATTAAACATGAAGGGAGAGGGTACAAACAAAAAGGGAAGAGAGGGAGAGAGTGGACCGGTCATGAGGGAGGGGGTAAGTTTTTCATGTGCCTTGACCAAGAGGGTGGTGACACCTCATTACATTTTTGCATAAAAGTCCTCAACAATTGGAAAATTACACAAAAAGTAAAAATTAGGATTTGATGAGGGAAAATACCATGTTTGGTGTGATATATTAGCTAAAAAGAATGTATGATGTTTAGTATGAAGCTTGAGGTTGTAAATGGGGGTTTGATTTGGTGTTGGGTCTAGTTTTGGGTCAAGTTGGGTCCTTACACCAATTTAATTAAAATTAATGTAAATGGTGTTTTTAAATAAATTGGAAGTACATGGGGCTAACATTAGGTGGGACACAAGTGTCATAGACGTAGAAGACTCAGAATAGAATATTGTCATTATTTGGGTTGCACAAAACGGGTTAAGATTGTGTCTCCAATTTTGATTGGAACGCACAAAGATACAAAGTTAGATTTATTTAGAATTTAAAATAAACGTCCGCGATGAATATTGTGCGACTAAAATGAAGCACAAGGAAGCATATTTATGAGCTACACAAGGGTCAGAATGGAAGACGGGCACGTCTAGGACAAAGGTGTGAAATTTGTTGGAAGGCCAAAACTAGTGTAGCGCTCCCAATATCGAAGCAACGGTAAGGCACAACAATTAAATAAAATCACAATAATAAATATAATCTCCAATATTTAATTCCCCAAAATGCTAATTAAAATTCATAACCCTTTAATTTAGTCAGGGGTTCATCTAGTGGTCTTCTAGGTCTAGTCTACTAACTCATGCATTAAAGAATACTATATATATATATATATATATATATATATATATATATATATATATATATATATATATATATATATATATATATATAGACATCATGCAATTATTTAAAATAAATACACACAATACTTATAATAAATAAAATGACAAAATTACCCCTATTTTAGAATATGGTAGTGATAAGTCTATCCTCCTTAGAAAAAATTCGTCCTCAAAATTTAAGATCCTCAATAGTTGTATTAATTTATTAATTTATATTTTACCATCAAAATTTAAATTCATCAAGCCATATAATCATGAAGTAAATCTATATTGTTATTTCAAAAAAAATTCAAAATTCTATAAATATCATATTCCTAAAAATCTTCAAATTTAAAATCAAATTCCATTCTTATCACAATCTCCTCCAAATTTTTTTAGTTAATAACTAAATACTCAGTTTAATATCCAATCCTCTAATTTTAAATCAAATTAAAGCATATAAAATTGAAATCTTATCCCAAAAATTTGAATTCAACACTAATCCATTTGTGATCTTATTCCTTGATTCATTTTTTTCCACACAATACTCAAATAATGTAATACTTATAAAATTTCAAATACAACATTCAAAATATAAATTTTTAATTTCATATCTTGCAATCAATAAATATAATGATAATCTTCTTAAATTCTCAAATTTTAATGACAAATTCAATCATATCTTAATCTTCATAAAAATTAATGATTAAACAAAACTGCCAATTCTGCCATATTAAATTCTCAACTTTTTATTTAAATTACTGTTTATCCTCAAAATTTAAGGTACCTTGTCTCTCTACTGTCCAGTCATAACCTCTTCATTAATCTTTAGTACGGTCAAACCCCCAACAATCAAGGTCTAAAAAAATTTTACCTACAGTCATACAACATATAATCTAGGTAAAACTTGTATGGTTATGGTCTCTTTTGTCATGGTATTATATTCTCTGTCAGGGTGTACTATTAACTAAATTCTAACAAGAAAATCACTGATACAAGCCACGGTACTACAGAATCAATCAATCAATCAAACAGACGGAAAATGAACAGAAGAAAAAGAATAAAACAGAACCTGCTAACCCATCATCTGGATATCTTCATCCTCTAACATACACTTAACTCTGGCACATTCACTCACTAATTCCTATCCCTATACACTGATACCCATATCAACTAATCACTAGTCCATATGATATCCATGGATACATCCATATTGCACATGCATGTCTTTTGATACCAAAATCTGATACCAAGAACCTCTAACACAACCATAGGTCAAATAATGCACCCAAAGTTTGATACCCCAATCCTTTTGTTACCACTGTTTCTACTACAAGCACACTCACTACTAGCTCTCTTACCTAATGTAATTGTTAATACTAGTTGTTCTTATCACTCAAGTGCACGCCAAGTGCAATACACCATACTAAGTACTACTCCCTCTAATATAACTCTAGATGGACACCCAAGTCAGTTTGTAGTGACATCTCAAGCATGCTCAAGCCAACAGATCCTTACACATGCACTTCATCCACTCATATACTGTTATACATTTTTTACCTATCATAAATTTTATCCTCAAAATGAAACCCTCAAAATTTAACTTCGCGAACAATTTAAAATAAAATGCATATACTTTTCTCAAAAGTCAAATATTCAAATATTGAAATAAATTTTTTAATCACTTCCAAAATCTTTATCGCTTTGACTATGTTTATTGAATTGAATCTGAATCCTCAAAATTTTTAATAACATAAAATCTCAACTCCTCAAAAATTCTTAAAAATTAAAATTTATTTCCAATCTTCAAATTATAAATTTAAATCCACATCTATCTAAGTATACCTATATATTCACAGTCTCTAACACTCAAGGTACACACAAATACACCAATTGTCTACAACCCTCAACTGTGTACTAAAATTTATATTACCCGGATTACTTGCACTACTACTCCCAATAATTTTTTATCCATATTAACTGATACACCAATCTAATATTATCACACAAGGTACTTACTGTTACTAGCATATTTATCAACTAATCCTTGATATAGAAACATTAACACTATTGGTATAGTAACACTAGCTTCATCATTAGATTACCTCATTACACTCACTAGAACTCATGATCACTTGCACTAGTTATTAACTCCTATAATACATATGCTTAACTTTACTCCCAAAGGCAGACATATGGTTCCATATCTCTATTGATGTATAATTATCTCCCCTTAATCTTTTACAAACTGATACACTAATCTGTGATACACTTCATACCTTTCATGACCAATTTTGATGTTTCTCTACCCATGGCACACTCATTAATACCCTTTATGCACATACATTTCTTTACTCATGACAAACCCAAGTATCAACCACCAAATTAAATATCATGCTCCATTAATTTTTAATACAATTTTCCTTGATACTTAATTGTTTACATGGATCACCCAATTACATAAATTCATGACTATCCAGGACAAGAATGCTGACTCTGATACTAACTCCTGGAACCCTCACTGATACTCTTTACTCCCCTTTCTACCTATAGTACCAAAACTAGCTATATTGACACCTATTATAGAACTATTGCTACAAGGTACTACGCTACGGGTTATCTCTAGATTGATGTCTATTGCTCACATGTACAACCAAGAAACACTTACAGACTCACAAGCCATACTCAATCAACACTGATATAAGACACAGACCTAATTGTAAGTCACCAATTATCACACTAACAATGAGCCCTAATGGAAAGAAGCTCTATAAGGAACTGGACTAAGGACTGAAGGTATCTCTACTGCTGGCAAAGAAAATGATGGAACAAGGTCCTATAATAACAAAAGTAGATAAGTATAGAGATGATACTTTAAGAACCAATTTAAGAGACAACCTAATAATCATACACGTCTGTCAAAAATCATGACACTCAGAATCCTCGCCACTCCAGTAAGCATAGCTGTGATAAATGATAGGTTCCATAACTAAGGTATGCAACTCTATAATTACGTCATCTAGAATCCTCGCCACGCCAACCGGTATGGCTGCGTAAAACTCTAAATTTTATAACTAAAATATGTACGTCCAAGGTCAGGTTCCTACGTTTCCGCCATGATAGCTAATGTGGCTACGATAAACTCTAGGCTCCATAACCAAAGTAGACGTTTTACCTTTCTTACTATCCTCATCAACATATGTTATCAGAATATACCATAAATTTTAGTCCATAAAATTTATCTCGATATGAAATCAAACTCAACAACTATACCAAGAATTAAATTTAATAACCGATTTACCAAGAATCAAATTCAATAACAACAAGTTAGAGCGGACGAAAACAAGGAAAAAAAGATTTAAATTGGAAATTATAATAAGATTCTTAAGGGTCGTCCCAGGAATCTCTCAAATAATTTTTGATTGAGTATCCTCTTTCATCCTAGTATCCTATATACTATATCCTATCGCAGGCACGCAGTAGTACAACTAAGACATCACACTACCACGATATCGCACTACTTGCCAAGCCTGACCTGTATGGGCCACCACTGAAAATGTGTCATAACCCGCACCTGATATAGGGGAACGAGTGCGTGGGTAGGTCCAGCCTACGCCGCAGCATCGATGGTAGAACATTGTCTAGGTCTCAATAATACTAAACATACTCACAACCTGTCAATGATATCAACTCCATAAGGAGACAAAGATATCATAATATAATCTAAAATACTCAATCACATAACTAAAGCACGATAAGATATCGAAGAGAATAAATAAAATACAAGACAAGTCTAAAGAAAAAAATAGTCTAACCCGCAAACAATAACATCCAAATCTCCAAGTATGCCGGAAACAAGTCCTCTAAGTCGCAGTTTGAAAAAATATTATTAGTCAGGATGGAGCAAAGTACAAGCACTAACAACAGTTTCATGTATATTTACAAAAACTATAATACAGTGTAAAGAAATACAAGATAGATATAAATGCTGGCAATAAGAAATACTGGAGTGAATAAAATACTGGAAATAGAAATATTGGAGCATATGTCATCATCAATGGTATAACTAGCAATAAACAGGAATACAAATGCATGCTAGAACAATGAACTGGAATATAAGTGAATGCTAGAACTATGATATGGAAATACATGTATAAAATATCTAGCTAAGTGTGTGAAACATCAACATATCATGTGATCGGCTTGGGCCTGATTAGGCTTGCTATGTATGATTAGATATGATTCATGTAAGGTCAGGCTAACCATCCAGTTATCTATGATGCGAGCAATAGTCAGGCTAATCATACATAACAAGCTATGAGACATGTAATGGTCAGGCTACACCGACGTGAGGTGTAGGTGAGTTATAATTCATGTTGAGTTGGGTATGATCACATAATCTACTAATATCTCCCCGTCCCCAGCTAGCACGATGGATTCTAAACACGACTCCTCGTGACAGGTCTCAATGATGCTAACTCATATATCCAATAGTGTCAAAATCAAGTACGCTATACAACTTGAATCATAAAGATGATCAATATAATAAAAATGACTTGTATCAAAAATATGTCACAAAATGACAACCTGGGTCTCTGTACAAAATTATTATCACAGCCGTTCTCTCAATCATCGTGCAGTACTTTTGTCAAATATCAGGTTCACTGATTTGACTGACAAATTCATCCGAGGAATACGAAGAGTTCCTCGTACAACTTTATGCTGCATTAAAAACAACGTATTTTAAACTTTACGCAGGAAGGTATAGCAACCTTTTACGTAGAACAGCCTTGAAGCTCTGCTTTATGCGGACAGCTCTGAAGCCCTATTTTACGCCAAACAACCTTGAAGTTCTGTTTTACGCATACAGCTCTGAAGCCCTATTTTACACCAAACAACCTTAAAGCTCTGTTTTACGCAGACAGCTATGAAGTCCTATTTTACGCCAAACAATCTTGAAGTTCTGTTTTACGCAGACAGCTCTAAAGCCCTATTTTACGCCAAACAACCTTAAAGCTCTGTTTTACACAGACAGCTCTGAAGCCCTATTTTACGCCAAACAACATTGAAGCTTGTTTTACGCGGACAGGTTCTGAAGCCCCATTTTACGCCAAACAACCTTAAAGCTCTGTTTTACGCAGACAGCTCTGAAGCCCTATTTTACGCCAAACAACCTTAAAGCTCTGTTTTACACAGACAGCTCTGAAGCACTATTTTATGCAAAACAACCTTGAAGCTCTGTTTTACGCGGACAGGCTCTGAAGCCCTATTTTACGCCAAACAACCTTAAAGCTCTATTTTACGCATACAGCTCTGAAGCCCTATTTTACGCCAAAAAACCTTGAAGCTATGTTTTACGCAGATAGCTCTGAAGCCCTATTTTATGCCAAACAACATTGAAGCTCTGTTTTACGCAGACAACTCTGAAGCCCTATTTTACGCCAAACAACCTTAAAGCTCTATTTTACGCAGACAGCTCTGAAGCCCTATTTTACGCCAAACAACCTTGAAGCTCTGTTTTACGCAGACAGCTCTGAAGTCCTATTTTACGCCAAACAACCTTGATGCTCTGTTTTACGCATGGCGGGACTTCATGTATGTTGGGGATTTTGAGTGTAAAATACGCAGACAATTCCCCAGCATATTTTATGCTTCTACAAAACCCCCTTCAAAGTTTTCAAATTTCTTATAATTTGAAATACTTTGAATGAAGCATGAAATGATCAATTATAACTGGCTTTTTCGAGCATAAAACTCAGATTATCAATATATACGCGTATTCTGCTAACTGATCTGTCCCGCGTAATTTAAGATTTTTGTTTTGCACGTAAAATCATAGATCCGTAGCATCTTAGCGTAAAATTATAGATCCTTGCTCTGCACGTGTATCTTTATTTTGTGCATAAATTCATAGATCATAGCATCTGATGGATCCTTTACGCAGCATGACTATCTGTCTTCCTTTTCAAATTATCTGCTGACGTGGTCCCAAATCATAACTGACTACGATAAAATCAGATTTGGTTAAGGATTCAAAGAGTCATTTGAACTCTAAAAATAGGCCTAGGTCATGAGAGAGAGAAAACCCTTCATCTTTTTTCTGAAAAACCCTTCTTTTTTGCCATGGAACCAAAACAGACCTCCACCGCTAAAGGAAAGCAAGTCGCTTCATCATCTCGCTCATCTGCTCAAGCACGGGCGACTCCTACTAGGCCAAGCGAACCTCGTTTTGAACGAAGTGCTCCGCTGTCTAGCTGTGCACCGGACATCACAGGTAAAACTTCGAGAAATAAAAACCCTTCGCACACGTTATACGTGTATGCGCAAAGTTATCTTTTGTTCTAAGAGTACTCTTCGAGGAAGATGATGCACAGAGATGATTTATTTTATCAATACGCCCATATTTTAATGTGTCAGCGTAAAACTCCATATTTTGCAATCTGGCATAAAAACTCAGACTATTAAATTTGGCGTACCTTGCGTTTTACGCATGAAAGTAAATTCCAGCGTAAAACTGACTTATTCTCTTGCTTTTTTGCAGTGGACCTACAGATCCCCCCTCTGGACGAAGTAATGGGTTCTACTGTTGGAATGTTAAATTCCAACTACTTGGAGGACTTGTCCCATGTAACTTTTCCCATCTCTGAAAACGAGTATCCTAAAGAAAAGAGAATTCTGATCTTGGCCCATGGAGAAAGAATGTTGCTGACTATGATCAGCGGGGAACCCTTGACATATATAGATGGAACCGAGTATAAGAAACCAGCTTTCTTATTTGGAAATGTTATTGATAAGCAATCCCAAACAAAACCCAAGAAGGAAGACTAGGTATTTTCTGTTGAGGGCACTGTTATGTACCTGCCAAAGATGTTCAGAGACTACCCTATTTCTGCATTCTTACATGCCACACATCCCAGAAGGATGGCATGGATTCTGACTCCTGATCTTCATGGCTAGCCAGGAAAGATCTTCTATAAGAAAAGATTAAACCGAGGATCCTTCGTAAGTAGTCCCCCAGGTCCTATTGTGCCCTTCAGAGGTTTACTACCAGGCAGCGTCCCTAGTGAAGACTCTTCTTTGATCCAGCCATTTCAAATAGCAACTTTCTGCAATGAATTCATGGGGCAGGAAGGAGTATATCCCAAAGTTAACCCTCGCACTAGTGGATGGCTTAACCCCCACAATCTTCGATGGGCCAGATTAACTGCATGGGCCCTGAAGCACTTTCAAATGGAGCTAGAAAATATCAACTTATTTGATATTGTCAGTGCTACTAGTGTTGCACTGCCTATCAACACAAATTTATTCTTAGCTTTGATGGAGCGATATAACTCGTTTACAGGGACTTTTGCCACTCCAATAGGTGAGTTGGGCCTAGCACTTCAAGAGATGGCAGATATCTCAAAACTACCAATGAGAGACACTCCCTATGAAGAATACGTTCCCACCAATAAAGAGTTAAAGGATACCAACCCTCGGGTAGTGGCTGTATACCAAGAACTGATGAGTCACTATCTTACATGCACCACTTTTTATAGAGAGCCTTCTGATTTAGCTCATATTAACAAATGGGTATCTTACCTTTTCTTCCATCAGGCTAGAAATGTCAAGCAGGACAAAGTTATAGATGGCAAAGACAAACCTTTGAACCCTCTGAGTATTCTTAATGCCAACACAATAGATGATCTTATTGAAGATGCAAAATCTCCAGATTGTGTTCTTAATGAATATATAGATAGTTATCCTGCAGGGACCAAAGCCTATAGTTATATGAGGCATTGCCAAAAGCCTCTGTCAAAAGAAGCTCAACTGGCTGGCTTCCTTTCTGTTTGGCTACGCCAATGGGTGGTGCCTGGCATTGCGTCTACAGATCGTATTCATCGCAACAACCTATGGCCCGCAGTGTGTTTGGTATTTGGAGCAAGATTGGGCCTACTCCCTGCCATGGTATGCAGGATACAAGCTGGCCTGAGGGCTATTACTGATGGACTGCTGGCTAATACCACTCAACGCGAAGGATATCCCAGAGTGGAATTACCATTCTTATATCTGATGGGATGGTTAACCCTTCATAACACCAGAGTGATGTCTGTCAGATCTGCTAGTGGTTTGGGAAATAACATCCTGTTGAATTACAAGAATTCTTCTTGGAATGTGACTAGCGTCATAGATTGTCGACTAGCACTGAACTTTGCCCATAGTTGGAAATTTTTCTGCATCGTTCCCCCCTATACATATCAATCAGCAGGGGACTAAACTTCATGATATAGGTCAGGGGAAGTCTATTCTTTCTCCTGAAGTATTTTACTGGTTGGTCTGTATTAGACCTTCACACCTGTTGTATAGAAGTGAGGATCACTGCTACTTGGAACCTTATCTGCCTAGCCGTTTCGCTAGGTAATTTGGATATGATCAGTTGTATATGAGAAATCCCATCACCAGCTTTAAATTCAAAGGTGGGCTTATTGATGGAGGTAGAGAATGGCATCATTTCATCATGGGTTGTACTGGAGCAACCTTTGCTGTACCCGCGACTTCTCTCTCCATGGAATTGTGCATTCTTCATTCATACGCACAGTTTCATGTGTCCATTAATACTTTCTATCATGATTTTGATGTATATGGAAGTTTCAGAATGCCCTCCCATAAATCCACTGGAAAAGAGGAGACACCATCTGTCTCCTCTGATGAAGGCGATGAAACTACTGGGGCAGATAATTATTTATTGATATTACCGAGAGGCGTAACAGCTCCACCAGCAGAGCCTCTCATAATTTCTAATAAACGAAAGGCTTATACTCAGAAAGCGCCTTCCCCTCGTAAGAAGAAGCAAACTACTAAAGGTCCTAAAAAGACTTCCACCAAAGGGGCCTCTTCCAGGAGTGAACCTATTGTTTCCCCTGTTAGGGATGATTCTGTGATTAGGGATCCTATATCCCCTCATCGTCCTTCACCTTTTAAAGAAGGAGCCTCCACAGTCCTAGCTGAAAGTGTTGGAGATTCTAGCATACGACGTACTCCTATAGTTGAAAATGGCCAGGTCGGCGTATTTCAAGGAGATAGCGTACATCGTACTCCTATAACTGAAAATAGCCTGATGGCGTAATATACAGGGTGGTGATGTGGACGTATTAGCCCTAATTATAGCTCACCCAGTCCTTGAAAATAAAATAAAATCTCGTACATTAAATGCAAAGATCTGCCCCCATCTCGCGCATTAACTGCAGAGATGTGCCTCGAGTTTTGTACGAAGAGCAGCTTTTGTCGTGGCGGTTGATTTTATCTCCTCTTGAGCATAAAAGCTCATGTCTGCCTGTGTAAAACAAGGCAGCATATTTTCTTGAATGCGTAAAAGCAATTTGAATCAAGGAAATATCATTAAACAACGGTCTGGGTCTCTGTGCAGAATCATTATTACAGCCGTCCTCTCAATCGCTGTGCAGTACTCTTTGTCATGAGTCAGGTTCACTGCATGATCTGATAGGTTCATTCGAGGAATACGAAGAGTTCCTCGTACAACTTCCCGCTGCATTAAAAGCAGATAGGTTTTACGTCGAAGTGGCGATGTAACAACCTTTTTACGCTGAAGCAGTCTGAAAATACTGTATTACGCGGGTTGTTCTAGAGCTGTATTTTACGCTGAATAGCGTTGAAGCTCTATTGTTCGCCAATGGCTCTGAAGTCATGTCTTACGCCACCCAGTGCTGGAGCTCTGCTTTATGCGACTTCCTTTATGTTGAGGGTTTTATGCGTATAATTTCCCAGCGTATTTTTTATGCTTCTACAAGACCCCCTTCAAAGTTTTCAAATTCCTCGTAATTTAAAACACTTTGAATGAAGCATGAAACGGTCAAGTTTGACTCATTCCGCGAGACTGATTTTTCGGTAAATATTTAGGAATTTGTTGGGATTCGGTGTGATCTCCTCTGCCTATAAAAAGGCGACTGAGTTAACCTATTTTTCCCACATTTCCTTAACCACACAGAGATGGTTGCCGATGTTCGTCGGGTCAACTTGAGGAAGAAGAAGATCATGCTCTTCCAGCATGTAAGGAGCCGTAAAAAGAGGCATCTTCGAGCAAATGTTATCTGCAATGATGGATCATGGAAGGATATTATAGCTTCTTTTTCTCGGGATGATCAACAATTTTATATGGCGATTCGTCCAGGAGAGAGGAAGGGTCTCATTTGGCCATACAGCTTGCCAGCTGTATTTTCTTCCATCATGGTGCTGGACGATGGTAGGAAGTCTGGCCTTGTCTTCCAGTATTGAGTTGGGTCTGAACCCCCAACACAATCTGCCATGGCATATGGAGGATGGGCTTGAATAATTTATACAGGCCCAGTTGTGTATCCTCCCGCCATTCACCATTTTCTTGTTCATCGACCGTAGAAGCCGATGAAGTGCCGTAGAAGACGGAAAAAGATCTCCACCAATATGATAACCTGGCAGAACAGGTTCTCGGTGTGATCTTAAATGAGAAACCCTTTGTAGAAAAAGGATTTCCATCATATATAATCATGAAGATAAAAAACTCTTTGTAGACTGGATTTCCATCATATGTAATCATGATTAATAAAATTGTCTTCTTTTACGCATCTGATGATTTGTCATTTTTACTGTGAGGGAGTCTGAATATGTGCAGCTTCAGCACGTCTGAATATCTTTACGCCGATTCTGATAGAAGAGTATCTGATCTCGTCTTGTCTTTTACGCGTAACAGAAGACGCGTAGAAAGCTGCTTAGCATTTAAGTCGAATATCCGAACTGTTATGCTGTTTTGAATGTGGAGTCACGTAGAATTTCTGAACTATCACTTTTCTGATGCAAATAATTCTTGTTCAGACCATCATCTTCAATAATGATTTCCCGAAAATCCCTTAAAATAGGGCGAGAAATGGCCGTCAAAATAGGCCATACTTGAACTTTTGAGAAAGGATTCTGACTGGACTTTGGATGAACTTCCAATCGACCCAAGAAGAAGAGTCATCTTCAATGCTGAACTCTATATGTTTTGGATACTTGGAATATTTTGTAGCCAAAGGAGCATTTTTTGCGTAAATCCTTACAATTGGCCATCTGTAGCTTTCGAGCGTAGAATCGTAGATTTGTAGCATCTGAGCGTAAAAAGCTTCTGAACGTAAAATCATAGATTTGTAGCCTCTGAGCGTAAAGTCGTAGGTTTGTAGCCTCTTGGGCGTAAAAGCTCGTGAGTGTAAAAGCATCTGGACATAAAACCATAGACTTGTAGCCTCTGAGCGTAAAACCGTAGGTTTATAGCCTCTCGAGCGTAAAAGCTGCTGAGCATAAAAGCATCCGGGCGTAAAACTATAGATTTATAGCCTTTGAGCGTAAAATCGTAGATTTGTAGTCTCTTGAGCTTAAAAAGCTCCTGAGCGTAACATCATAGATCTGCTCTGTGCATAAATTCTGGATCCACTACCTGTCTGTCTTCTTCTTTTAAATGATAGGCTGACGTGGTCCCCAAATCATAACCGAATATTAAATATCCGATTTGGTTAGGAATTCGAAGAGTTATCCGAACTCTATAAATAGTCCAAGGTCCTGAGAGAGAAAACTTTTATCTGCCTTAAAAAAACCCTAGCTTTTCAAGAACCCTTCTTCTTCGTCTCTTACTCGAGAACTCAGAATCGCCATGGCCCCTAAACAAGCTTCCACTGCTAAGGGAATGAAGGTTTCTTCCTCTTCTCGATCCTCTGCTCAAGCACGAGCAACTCCCATTAGGCTAAACGAGCCTCGATCGGAACGCAGCGCCCCTCCGTCGAGCCGTGCTCCGGATGTCATAGGTAAAGTATTTTGGGAAGAGAAAAACCCTTCGCACACGTTGCACGTGAACGCGCAAGGTCATCTTCTGTGCTGAGAACCTCTTCGAGGACGATGATGCACAGAGGTGTTCTATTATTACGCCCACATTCCTAATGTGTCAGCGTAAAAACTCCATATTTTCGCAGTCCGGCGTAAAAGCTTAGACTGTCGAAATTTGGTGTATACTACAAACTTTGAGTTTTACGCGCTGGATGAGAATTTCGGCATAAAAAACTCAAATTTTGGCAGTCTGGCGTAAGAGTACAGACTGTTAAATTTTGGTGTATACTGCCAATCTTGAATTTTATGCCTCGAAAATAAGTTCCGGCATAAAAGCTCAAGTTTTTACAGTCTTGGCGTAAAAGCACAGACTGGTAATCTTTGGAGCAAACTACAAGAGTGTAGTATGGAAACTGACTTGTTCTTCTTACATTTTATAGTGGACTTGCAGATCTCTCCATTGGCTGAAGTTATGGGCATGCTGCTGAGTATGATCAGTGGGGAGCCCTGATATCGTCCCAAGGAGAGAGCATGCTGCTGAGTATGATCAGTGGGGAGCCCCTGACATACATAAACTGGACAGAGTATAAGAAGGCGGGCTTCTTGTTCGGGGACGTTATCGACAAGCAATCCCAGACCAAGCCCAAGAAGGAGGATTGGGTGTTTACTGCTGAGGGCACGGTGATGTATCTGCCCAGTATGCCTAGGGATTACCCCATCTCTGCGTTCTTCCATGCCACTCATCCTAGGAAGATGGTGTGGGTAGTGACTCCCGATCTTCACGACCGTCCGAAAAAAATCTTATATAGCAAGGAATACTACGGGGGGGCCTATATGAGTCGTCCCTCAGGCCCTGTTATGCCCTTTAGGGGATTACTGCCGGGTAGTGTCCCGAGCGAGGATACGTCGCTGATCCAGCCGATTCAGATGTCGACCTTCTAGAATGACTTTATGGGACATGAAGGAATGTACCCCAGGGTCAACCCTCGGACCAGCGGATAGCTTAGTCAAGGGAATCTCCGATGGGCCAGTTTGACTGCATAGGCCCTGAAGCACTTCCAGATAGAGCTGAAAAGAATTGGCTTGTTCGCGGCTGTGAGTGCCACAAGTGTTGGGTTGCCTCTCAACCCTAACTTGTTCTTAGCCTTAATGGAGTGATATAATTCGCTCACTGGAACTTTTGCCACTCCGGTGGGGGAGTTGGGCTTAGCCCTTCACGAGATGGCAGAGGTTTCGAAGCTGCCAATGGGGGACACTCCTTATGAAGAGTATGTTCCTATAAACAGGAAGTTGAGGGATACAAACCCTCGGACAGGGGCAGTGTATCAGGAGCTGATATGCCACTACCTTACTTACACCACTTTCTACCAGGAGCCATCTGATTTGGCTGACACCAACAAGTGGGCAACATACCTCTTCTTCCACCAGGCTAGAAATGATAGCCAAGATAGGCCCTTGAACCTCCTGATCATGCTCAATGCTGACACGGTCGACGACCTCATCGAAGATGCAGGAGCTCCGGATTATGTTCTTGAGGAGGAGATAGGGGGTTACCCTGCAGGCACGAAAGCCTTCAGTTATATGAGGCATTGTCGGAATCCTCTGTCAAAGGAAGATCAATTGGCTGGCTTTCTCTCCGTCTGGCTACGTCGTTGGGTAGTGCCGGGCATTGCGTCTGCGGATCGCATCCATCGCAACACTTTATGGCCCGCAGTGCGCTTGGTGTTCGGAGCCAGACTGAGTCTGCTTCCTGCTATGGTATGTAGAATACAAGCAGGTTTGAGGGCCCTTACTGATGGGCTGCTCGCTGATGAGACGCAGCGTGAAAGCTTTCCCAGGGTGGAATTACCATTCCTGTACTTGATGGGATGGTTAATTCTTCACAATGCCCGGGTGATGTCTCCCGGTTCTGCCAGCAGTTCAGGAAATAATTTCTTGCTGAATTACAAGAATTTCTCTTGGAACGTGGCGACCGTCACAGATTGCCGGCGGGCGTTAAACGTAGCCCATAGCTGGAAGATCTTCTGTATCGTTCCCCCCGTACACATTAATCAACAGGGGAGGAAACTCAAGGATGAAGGTCATGGGAGGACCATTCTTTCTTCTGAAGCCTTCTATTGGTTGGTCTGTATTAGACCTTCCCATTTGCTATACAAAAGTGATGATCATTGCTTCTTGGAGCCCTATCTGCCCAGTCGGTTTGCCAAGCTGTTTGGGTATGACCAATTGCATGTGGAAAATGCCATTACCAGCTTCAAGTCGAGAGGTGGACTTATTGATGGAGCCAGAGGGTGGCGGTATTTCATCACGGGCTGCACTGGTGCAACTTTTGCGGTGCCCGCGACTTCTCTTTCCATGGAGCTGCGCATGCTTCACTCGTACACGCAGTTCTATGCGTCCATCAATACCTTCCATCGCGATTTTGATATGCGTCAAAGTTTTAGGATACCCTCCCATAGGTCCACAGCCAGGGAGGATGTTCCGTCTGTTTCCTCGGATGAAAATAAGAACATCGCTGGGGCAGAAGAATTCTTGACGACAATACCGAGAGGTGTACTAGCTCCGACTGCAGAGCCTCTCGTTATCCCCCATAAAAGGAAGGCTTCTGCTCCGAAAGAACCTTCTCCCCGCAAGAAGAGGATTGCCAAAGGTCCGAAAAGGGCTTCTACCAGGGAGGCTTCTAGGAGCGAGCCTATTGTTTCCCTGGTCGGGGATGATTCTTTGATTAGAGGTCCCTCGCCTTTTAGAGAGGGAACCTCCACAGTTCCGGCTGGCACTGCCGGAGATTCTTTGTTCGAGATCGCTGCTACTACTGCTTCCGGTAGTGCTACGAGATCGCCTTCGAGGTCGAGCATAATAAGATTTCATATACCTTTATCCAGACCAGTAACGGGAGTGACCCATGCCGCGTCTGTAAGTATATCCAGCGAGATTCCACCCGATGAGCCTCGAGTGGATCTTGGTGAAGACTTGAAAGAATACCCGCTAGTGTCAGTTAGTGCACCCCCTTCTCCAGGTATGACAGCTCGCTTAGTATCATTAAGAACTGATTTAGCTGTACTGGCCGCGGACGCGACATATATACCATCGGCCATGGGTAAATATCGTCTTTTATGCCTCTTTTAGAAACATTAACATCAGGTTGATATTAACTTTCTCTTGTCTTCTTTTCAGGGGAAGACATCTCAGGGGAGGGCGGAATTGATGCAACTTTTGATTTTGTTGCGGATACTGCCGATGAAACGGCGGCGCTCGACTTTGAAGGGGCATGTTTTGAAGCTGTCGATCCTTCTTCCGCAATATTAGCCTCGCCCAATACAGTCCCGATATCTTCAGAGGAGGATGAGCCTATCGTCTCGACTGTGCCTCCTTCGTCAAGCATGCCAGCAACTTCAACTGTTGTTGGCGTCTCCTCTTTTGTTGCGCCATCTACTAAAGCGACGACTGTGGCAATATCCTTTACAGTCATTCCTGGAGGAGGATTTGCCGATATCGCAGCCACTCCCAGTATCTATTCGAATTTTGCTATGCTAGTTGAGCAGTATACTAGCATTTTCTACATCACTTTGAAAACGCTGATATCGATGGTGCTGGAGAAGAATCTAGGCTTTGAGGCTCTGAAGATGTCCTCTAACCTCAGTATAGAACATATTAGATATTTCAGTGACGTTGAAAGGGCTAATGCGCTAGAGCAAATGGTTAATGGTTTAGAACAACCCATTAACGAGTATTTGTAACTATCTCGAGGCAATGTCAATGAGATGATTCAAGCTGAGTACGACTCCTTGACTACTATGCTCGCTGAACAGATGGAGTCTCTAAACACATCCATCCAGGCACACCAGCAGGAGATGGATAAAGAGCGGACCGTCTTGGAGGAGGTTATCCCTCAGATAACCCAGGGCAAGGTCGAACATGAGGGAAATGAATCAAGGGTCTGTAGGTTAGAAGCTAAGCTTGCTCAGGCAAAGGAGTGGGCTCGTGCTTCAGCGGCAGCTCAAGATGTGTTGCAGGGTCGAATGGATACAGCTCAGCAGAACTTGGTACATATGGGTGTCGTCCATGCTGATTTGGTTCATACTCGGTCCGAACTATCCCTCTTGAGTGATGATGAGGCACGACTGAAGCGGGCTCGCGCTAATATCATGAACTCCAGGAATGAGAGGATGACCGCTCTGGCGCAGCAGATTCGTGATTTGACTGCTCCTCCCCAAGAATATACTTTTGCTTATTTTTATAACTTGCTCTTTCTGGAGATAATAAAGAGACTTTATCTGACTTTGGTGGATGTCACGCCCCAGTCCCAAAATACGTAGGACTAGGAATACGTAACACGCCAGTCGTATGTATACGAACTTCAATATATGGAAATCATATACACACGTACGCTGTACATGAATATCCAATCCACAGTGATAATATACTGTCACAACAAGTCACAGGCAAATCTATATCTCATCCACAGCACAAATAATAGATAAATGGAAATCAATAACTGAATATCAAATAAGCAGTCTCAAAGTGTGATAGTTGGATGGAAACAAATCTACTGCAAATCGACTATAATAAACTACTAAAGAGAGAAGAGAATAAACTCTAATATAAGAATAAATGTCTCGAAAAGGAATAGCAACTAGAATCTCTAAACAGCTGCAATGGATCATATATAATCCGAAGGTAAGATCTCCTCAGACTGATAGGTAGCGTCAGGTCCAGGTCCATACTCCTGTGGGTACTCCTGCTCATCTATATCTGAAAAGGTACCAGGTCCTCAGAGGGACATAACAAGATACATATAAACATGCCAATAAAGTACTGAATGTAAACATCCATTGGGGTCGCCTAACCGTCTAAGTGAATGCAGTTAAGAACACATTTCCCCACAATTGAGCTATCTGGCTAAAAACTAGGATTTGGCATGGTTCTCTTTTGGAGATCCAGGGGCCTAAAAAGGCACGTCGTCTTTCGAACGCCGGAGGCCCACCTGATAATAATATAATATATAGTGGTCATCACCACCCGTATCTCCGGCGGAGAATCCGGGCGCACAGGAGAAAAGTGCAAAGGAGCTCAAATGTGGTACTTGTTCTTCTCCCCACCCATTACTCTAAGCATGTCATATCTATGACACGATAAACCTCTAATAACCGCCAGGTCTACTAGTATGCAAAGTTTCTATTGGCAGTTATCCCTATCCGTCGCACGACCAATACGTACCAGTGGCCAGCCGAGTACGCAAGTCCGTGTCCTACATGTGACTCACACTCGTTTAAGAATAGTGTCATGGCCAATGAAACATAAATGACTCATGAAGATGGGGTAGTCTCATAAAGTAGGTCCAATGCATATACATAAATAAAAATATAGTACGACGACACCGTCGATGCACCCAAGTTTCCTTGGACGCGCAATTTATATAGCAGTTAAAATAATAAACTAAAATAAACTAAAATAAATATGCATGCATTATATGGAATATAAATACAGTACAATGGCAAGGTAAACTTGCCTGGCAAGAAATCTGTAAAGTGTAAGCGTCCAATATCAAGGACACGAGATCTGGAACTAATGGCCTCCGAATAAACGTCTTCGGATGCTAAAATAGACATCACCAACATTTCCGAAATGAGCAAAATAACTAAAAAGTAATCCCCTTTCGTCCAATTTGGACACAGGGGCAAAATGATAATTTCAGATAAAAGTGGGGTCCATGTGTGGCCCACTTTGCACCAAAAAATGTGCCGATGGTAACAGTCTCTAAATGGGACAAATTATAGGTCAAACAACTCTAGATGTCAATACGAATCCAACGGTATGTCCAAATATGGATTCCGATGAGTCGAACATAATTTCGTCCAGAAAGTCAACTATGGGGCCCGCCAATTGGCGACTTGGTCAACTATCTCAGAATTGCGTGAAAATTGGGTCACAGGACCAGCGCGTTACCACGAGTCCAGTGGCACAATTTTTGTTGCAATCTGACGAACGTGCACAAAATGTGCACGAGTTCCACAAAAGTTGCGACACGAGGTGTGTCCGCCGATACGGGCTGATTTCGGCACGCACACGCGGCCGAATCAGTTTTTGTAAATTTTTACGTGTTTAGTTACGCTGCGTGCACCGTTCGGTACACTTGGTACATGGTGGGGCGTTCCCGTTTGGAGGGGCGCACTTTGTTTCACAACTTTTGGAAATCTGGAAAAGGTGGGTTCGTGGGGTTTTGTGACAAATTTTATTCTGTCTACAGCAGTTAATAATCTAGGGTTATTTAACAGAAATTAAACTAGGTCAAGTGGTCTACGCATATCAAAAAGAATCATCGAATTCGGATCTCTGTGGTGGGAGATACGAACTCGGAGACATGGGTGGTCACCGCAGTTTTCTGCGATCCCAGAATTCGGTCTGTTTGTGCCAACTTTGGCATTGTTTTTGCCTAGGGTTTCGTGTTGTTCGAGGTCTACGATCATACAGATATGGAAGAGGGTTAAGGGGTGAGCATACCAGTGAAGACGGGGCGACGTTTGGTTGAGCGAGTCGACGAGAAACAACTCCGGAACAAAGGTACCTCGTGTGGGAATCTGTAGTGCGCGGGGTCACGGTCGTCGGAATTTGTTTGGACGTCCTGGCGGAGTTCTCCGGCTGCGGTGGCGTCTCTCTCTAGGTCTATATGGGAAGAGGAGGGTCTGGATGATTAGGTTAGGGTTGTAGAGGAATATATATATATATATATATATATATATATATATATATATATATATATATATATATATAGAGAGAGAGAGAGAGAGAGAGAGAGAGAGGATGGTGGGGTTTTACTTGGCGCCCAACGTGGGGTTCTCGGGTTCTAAGGAAAGTGGGCGGGTCTTGTTTGGTATCACACCAGCGGATGGTTGCTGGCTGGGCTTTTGTGGGAATGGTTGGGAAACATTTGCTTAAGTTTTGCTTATAAGAATTGGATTGTTATTACTTTATATTATTATTAGTTTATTATTTTCTTTTCTTTTCTTTTCCTTTTTCTTTTCTATTAAATATATACATGCATATATATAAATATTTGTATATATATATATATATATATATATATATATATATATATACTCATAAGAAAAATTCTAGATTATAATAATGCACACTATTAAGCTAGCAACTGCTCAAGGGGTCTCCTACATGGAATAAATTTCAAAAAATTCCTAATGGTCCCATAAATCCTCTAAGTGCCCCAACACCTAAAATAAAAATTATTAAAAATCTATTTATCCTAATTAGCCACTAATTACTATAATTAAATTAATAATTAATAATTAAAAAGGGTATATATAATTTTTAGGATAGGGGTTTTATATTCTACCCAACTTATAAAAATTTCGTCCTCGAAATTAAAATTAAGCTACGATAGAATGTCAAGGATGATATAAGATATAAATTAACAAAGAAAATTCATACCTTGGTCTGCGAATAGGTTCGGAAAATGCTTGTGCATGTCGTCCTCGCGCTCCCAAGTTGATTCTCCTGGCGCGCCATGTCTCCATGCTACGTGAACCAAGGGAATAGACTGGTTCCTCAACACTTTCTCTCGACGATCAAGGATTCCCATGGGTTGCCCTTGGTATGACAAGCTCAGCCCAAAGGTGATCTCCGAATGGTCGAGAACATGACTGCTGTCTGCCACATATCGCCTGAGCTGCGACACATGGAATACGTCATGTACTCCCTCAAGTGAAGGTGGTAGCACAAGTCGATATGCCACTTCTTCCACTCTCTTGAGCACGTCAAATGGTCCAATATACCTTGGACTCAACTTGCCGCGCCCTCCGAATCGAATGGTGCCTCTGGTCGGTGATATCCTCAAGAAGACATAATCATCCTCTTTGAACTCCAAGGGACGACGATGAAGGTCTGCCCACTGCTTCTGCCTATCTTGTGCTGCTCACAAGTGTCCCTGAATCTTCTTGATTGTCTCTACGGTGTTGACCACCAACTCGGGTCCCAGAATTTGACGTTCTCCCACGTCACTCCAACACACAGAAGACCTACATTTTCTTTCATACAATGCTTCGAACGGAGCCATCTGAATACTCGCTTGATAGCTATTGTTGTAAGAAAACTCCACAAGGTGTAGGTGGTCCTCCCATGATCCTCCGAAGTCTAACATGCAAGCCCTCAATATATCCTCTAATGTTTGAATAGTACGCTCTGACTGCCCATCTGTCTTCGGGTGGTAAGATGTACTGAACTTCAGACGAGTTCCAAGACTCTCTTGCATGCTCCTCCAAAAGTACGATGTAAAGCGCGAATCTCTGTCCAATACAATGCTGACTGGTATGCCATACAATCTCACGATCTGCCTCATGTATAAGTCACCTAAAGCTTCTGTAGACTGACCCACTCTAAAAGGTATAAAATGGGCTGACTTGGTGAGTCGGTCCACTATTACCCACATTGTATCTCTTCCACTTGGACTCTTGGAAAAACCCGTGACGAAGTCCATAGTGATGTGCTCCCACTTCCACTCTGGAATCGAAAGTGGTTGCAATAAGCCTGCTGTCCTCTGGTGCTCCACCTTGACTTGTTGACGTACCAGACATTTAGCTACAAAGCGAGCTATCTCTCTCTTCATTCTATACCACCAAAAGTGCTAACGTAAGTCACGATACATCTTGGTGCCTCCAGGATAAATAGAATAAATCGAACTATGAGCCTCTGCCATCAGCTCCTGTCGAATCTCTCTATTTGGAACATAAAGACGATCACCACATCGTAATATTCCATCATCATGAATGCGCAATCATGTCTGCTCTCCGACCTCTGTCATTTCCTTCAGTCTCCTGAATCTGGCATATGTAGGCAAAGCTGCCTTAATCCTCTCTACTAATGATGATTGTACTTGCAAGTTGGCTAGTGTCCCATCTGCTCCGGGTAATATTACTTCAATGCCAAGCTTTTGCAAGTCCTCCAATTGTTCCCTTTGTGCTGTCAAAAAGTAAGCTGCTGGTTTCCGGCTTAACGCGTCTGCTACCACGTTAGCCTTGCCTGGATGATAATATTGCTCCAACTCGAAATCTTTCATCAACTCAAGCCATCGACGTTGCCTCATATTTAACTCCTTCTGTGTGAAGAAGTACTTGAGGCTTTTGTGGTCGGTATAGATTTCCACTCGTTCCCCATATAAGTAATGTCTCCATAGCTTCAGAGCAAATACAACGGCTGCAAGTTCCAAGTCATGAGTCAAATAATTCTTCTCATGTACTCGTAACTGCCTAGATGCATATGCAATCACCTTGCCATGCTATATCAATACACATCCCAAGCCTTTCCCTGATGCGTCACTGTAGATCACATAACCTCCTGATCCTGATGGAATAGTCAACACTGGTGCTGTAGTCACTCGCTTCTTCAACTCTTCAAAGGCGGCTTGACACTCGTCGGTCCATATAAATTCTTGATACTTACAAGTCAAGCGAGTCATAGGTGCCGCTATCCTTGAGAAGTTTTCCATGAACCGTCGGTAATATCCCGTAAGTCTAAGGAAACTTCTCACCTCTGCTGATTTAGGAACAGGCAATGTCTCAACTGCTGAGATCTTCTCTGGATCAACAAAAATACCATCTCCTGTAACAACATGTCCAAGAAATAAAACTCTGTCAAAAAAAAACTCATATTTGCTGAGCTTTGCATATAACTGCTCTCTCCTCAAAGTCTCTAGAACAATCCGCAGATGCTCCTCGTGCTCCTCGTGGCTCTTCGAATAGACAAATATATCATCTATGAAGACGACCACGAAATGGTCCAAGTATTGGTGGAAGACTCGATTCATCAAGTCCATGAAGATCGCTGGAGCATTGGTCAATCCAAATGGCATGACCAAAAACTCGTAGTGCCCATATCTTGTTCTGAATGCGGTCTTCGGAATGTCCTGCTTTCGTACCTTCACCTGGTGATATCCCGATCTCAAATCTATCTTTGAGAACACCTTGGCTCCACTGAGTTGATCAAATAAGTCATCAATGCATGGTAATGGATATTTGTTCTTCACAGTCACTGCATTCAAGGCTCTGTAGTCAATGCATATATGCACTGACCCATCCTTCTTGGGTACAAACAACACTGGTGCTCCCCAGGGTGATGCACTCGGTCGGATGAAACCTTTCTCTTCTAGTTCTTTCAACTGTGTCTTCAGCTCATCCATCTCCTTCTTCTCCAGTCTGTAAACATGTGATGCTATAGGTGCTGCTTCGGGTGCTAGTTCAATTGAAAACTCTACGTCTCTGTCTAGGGGTAGTCCGGGCAATTCCTCTGGGAAGACGTCTAAAAATTCTGAAATAATAGGATGATAGACAACATCGTCCATTGCGAGCTGTATACCATCAAGGATTTCTATAGATCCTCGGGCAAACTCAAGTTCAGGCTGGCCTGGTACCTTAAAAAGAATGCTTCCTCCAAAGCAATCGAAGAAAGCGTGGTACTTGCTCAGCCAGTCCATTCCAAGCACAATATCAAAAGATGGCATAGGAAGGACTAATAGTTGGGCGTTCATTTTTCTACCACGTATCACTATAGGACTCGATCTACAAACTCGGCTAACTGGTACAACTCTTCCTCCGGTAAGAATTCTAACACAACTAGATAAAGGTGTAAAAGTAATATTGTGTTTGGCAATAAAGCTAGATGATATGAATGAGTGGGTGGCTCCCGTATCAAATAATGTCACAGCAGGAAAAGTAAAAGCAAGGGTAATACCTGCTATGACATCCACCTCATGATCCATGTCATATACCTCCAATGCAAAAGCTCGCCCGTTCCTCTATGGCTGTCCATGTCCGGCCCTCATATACTGCTCCTCCTGGGTAGGTAGCGGTGGTCCTCTCTGAAATCCTCCTGCTGCCGGGGGTCGAGGTACTCCCGGTCCAGTCATCTGTTGGGTTGGCTTCGGTGCTGGAAGAGCTAGTCTCTGAACTGGCAGTGGAAGTGTCTGCTGCATTTGGCAGTCTCTCGCCAGGTGCTGTCCGGAGCCACACCTCATACACTGACCCAAGCGAGTCCGACAATCTCTCAATATATGTCCGTGTTTCCCATAATAACTGCAATAGGGCTTCTCCAGATTCTGGTACGGTGCTGCTCGGTGTTGCTGATGCTGCTGTGCCAAGGAACGTCTGATAGGTCCTCCCTGTTGTGTCCTGGCTGGTCCCTGCTGTATCCTTGTTGATCCTTGTTGTGTCCTCAGCCGACCTCCTTTTCCTCTGCTAATGGTTTCTTTCAATCTGGCCTCTGTCAGTAGTTCAGCATAAGAGACTCGGGACTGCGAGCTTGTATAATATTGTAGCTCCTGGGTCAGTCCTCGATGAAACCTCTTAGCCTTAGCCAAGTCATCTGGTATCAAAGCAGCGCCATATTTGCTGAGTCGACTAAACTCGGCATCAGACTCGTCCACTGTTCATTTTCCTTGCTCCAAGTGAAGAAACTGATCGTACAATGTATCTCTGACGGTGTCCGAGAAATACTTTCCCTCAAAGCACTCCAAGAACTGCTCCCAAGTCTGGTAAGTACCCAATTAGTGCTCCATGGATTCCCACCAGTGATGAGCATTACCATCTAGAAGCATCCGTACACCCGTCATCCATAGGTCCGTAGGTAACTGCGATGCCTCTAGAAGGTTCTGCGTGTGTGTGATCCAGTTGGTGGTCTCCTCCGGACTCTCAGTGCCCTTGTACGGCCTCGGACCCATCTGAATAAAATCCTTTACTGAACCAACCCTAGCTTGAGGTACTGGAGCTAGTGCATGGGCTGGTACAATAGCCTGTGCAGCTATCCTCTCCAGTGCTACCAAAAATTCTTGCCTCTGCTCGGCTGCTTGTTGCCTCTGTTCCTATATCATCATCTGAAAGAATTGGAACATTTGTGCTTAGCCATCTTGCGGTACTGGGAAAGCTGGAAGGTTCCCAATAGGCGAAGCGGGAAGATCAGATGGAACTGGAGTGTGAGTCTGTCCATCTGGTCCCGGAAGCCTAGGAATCGTTGGGGTCCCTCCTTGAGTCTGACCATTGACTCCAGAAGTTGTGTCGCCATCAGCGGCAGTACATCCATTTTGCAAATCCATCTCTCTGTAGGTGATGTACAAAACGATTAGAAGAAGTACAGAATTCAAACAGGATGCAAGTATCAAATAGGAAGGATAAGTTTCAGTCAAGCGTAGATGAGGTCCTTATACTCTATTCCTATACGCAGGCTTGTTCAGTACAGTTACATAACCGAGACAATATATTCTCGACCTGCATGGGCCATCACTAAAAATATATCACGCCTCAATCCCAAATTACGTAGGACTAGGAATACGTAACACGCCAGCCGTATGTATACGAACTCCAATATATGGAAACCATATACACATGTATGTTGTACATGAATATCCAATCCACGGTGGTAATATACTATCACAACAAGTCATACGCAAATCTATATCTTATCTATAGCACAAATAACAGATAAATGGAAATCAATAACTAAATATCAAATAAGCAGTCTCAAAGTGTGATAGTCGGATGGAAACAAATCCAATGCAAATCGACTATAATAAACTACTAAAGAGAGAAGAGAATAAACTATAATATAAGAATAAATGTCTCGAAAAGGAATAGCAACTAGAATCTCTAAACAGCTGCAATGGATCACATATAATCCGAAGGTAAGATCTCCTCAGACTGATAGGTAGCGTCAGGTCCAGGTCCATACTCCTGTGGGTACTCCTGCTCATCTATATCTGGAAAGGTACCAGGTCCTCAGAGAGACGTAACAAGATACATATAAACATGCCAATAAAGTACTGAATGTAAACATCCATTGGGGTCGCCTAACCGTCTAAGTGAATGCAGTTAAGAATATCTTTCCCCACAAGTGAGCTATCTGGCTGAAAACTGGGATTTGGCATAGTTCTCTTTTGGAGATCCAGGGACCTAAAAAGGCACGTCGTCTTTCGAACGTCGGAGGCCCGTCTGATAATAATATAATATATAGTGGTCATCACCACCCGTATCTCCGACGGAGAATCCGGGCGCACAAGAGAAAGGTGCAAAGGAGCTCAAATGCGGTACTTGTTGTTCTCACCACCCAATGCTCTAAGCATGTCATGTCCATGACACGATAAACCTCTAATAACCGCCAGGTCTACTAGCATGCAAAGTTTCTATTGGCAGTTATCCCTATCCGTCGCACGACCTATACGTACCAGTGGCCAGCCGAGTACGCAAGTCCATGTCCTACATGTGACTCACACTCGTGTAAGAATAGTGTCATGGCCAATAAAACATAAATGCCTCATGAAGATGGGGTAGTCTTATAAAGTAGGTCCAATGCATATACATAAATAAAAATATAGTACGACGACACCGTCGATGCACCCAAGTTTCCTTGGACGCACAATTTATATAGCAGTTAAAATAATGAACTAAAATAAACTAAAATAAACATGCATCCATTATATGGAATGTAAATACTATACAATGGCAAGGTATACTTGCCTGGCAAAAAATCTGTAAAGTGTAAGCGTCCAATATCAAGGACACGGGATCTGAAACTAATGATCTCCGAACAAACTTCTCTGGATACTGAAATAGACATCACCAACGTTTCCGGAATGAGCAAAATAGCTAAAAATTACTCCCCTTTCGTCCAATTTGGACACAGAGGCAAAACGGTAATTTCGGATAAAAGTGGGATCCACGTGTGGCCCACTTTGCACCAAAAAGCGTGCCGAGGGTAACAGTCTCTAAATGGGACAATTTATAGGTCAAACAACTCTAGATGTCAATACGAACCCAACGGTATATCCAAATGTGGATTCCGATGAGCCAAACACAATTTCGTCCAGAAAGTCAACTATAGGGGCCGCCAATTGGCGACTTGGTCAACTGTCTCATAATTGCGTGAAAATTAGGTCACAGGACCAGCACGTTACCACGATTCCAGTGGCGCAAGTTTCGTCATAATCTGACGAGCGTGCACAAAATGCGCACGACTTCCTCAAAAGTTGCGACACGGGGTGTGTCCGCGGATACGGGCTGATTTCGGCAGGCACACGCGTCCGAATCAGTTTTCGCAAATTTTTACGTTTTTTGTTACGCTGCATGCACCATTTGGTACACTTGGTACACGGTGGGGCAGTCCCGTTTGGCGGGACGCGCTCCATTTCACAACTTTTGGAAATCTGGGAAAAGTGGGTTCGCGGGGTTTTGTGACGAATTTAATTCTGTCTACAGCAGTTAATAATCTAAGATTATTTAATAGAAATTAAACTAGGTCAAGTGGTCTATGCATACCAAAAATAATCATCGAAGTCGGATCTCTGTGGTGGGAGATACGAACTCGGAGACATGGGTGGTCACCGCAGTTTTCTGCGATCCGAGAATTCAGTCTGTTTGCGCCAACTTTGGCGCTGCTTTCGCCTAGGGTTTTATGTTGTTCGAGGTCTACAATCATACAGATATGGAAGGGGGTTAAGGGTGAGAATACCGGTGAAGACGGGGCGGCATTTGGTTGAGCAAGACGGGAAACAACTCCGGAACACAGGTACCTCGTGTGGGAATCTGTAGTGCGCGGGGTCGCGGTCGTCGGGATTTGTTTGGACGGCCTGGCGGGGTTCTACAGCTGCGGTGGCGTCTCTCTCTAGGTCTAGATGGGAAGAGGAGGGTCTGGATGATTAGGTTAGGGTTTTAGAGGAATATATATATATATATATATATATATATATATATATATATATATATATATATATATATAGGGAGAGAGGATGGTGGGATTTTACTTGGCGGCCAACGTGGGGTTCTCGGGTTCTAAGGAAAGTGCGCGGATCTGGTTTGGTATCACACCAGCGGATGTTTGCTGGCTGGGCTTTTGTGGGAATGGTTGGAAAACATTTGCTTAAGTTTTGCTTATAAGAATTGGATTGTTATTAGTTGATATTATTATTAGTTTATTATTTTCTTTTCTTTTCTTTTCTTTTCCTTTTTTTTTCTTTTCTATTAAATATATACATGCATATATATTTGTATATATATATATTTGTGTATATATATATATATATATATATATATATATATATATATATATATATATATATATATATACTCATAAGAAAAATTCTAGATTATAATAATGCACACTATTAAGCTAGCAACTGCTCAAGGGGTCTCCTACATGGAATAAATTCTGAAAAATTCTTAATGGTCCCATAAATCTTCTAAGTGCCCCAACACCTAAAATAAAAATTATTAAAAATCTATTTCTCCTAATTAGCCACTAATGACTATAATTAAATTAATAATTAATAATTAAAAAGGGTATATACGATTTGTAGGATATGGGTTTTACAGTGGACCCATCATTTTTGAACATAAATGATAGGCTAGGGTGAAAGTGATATCAGAGGTAATATGGACGTGATATACTTTCGGTAAGCTTAAGCTGTACATATCTATTCAGAGGTTATATGGACATGATAGAATATGACCCAACTAAATTTGTATACAAAACACTATCAGAGATAATATGGACGTGATAGGTTTTGAATTTCCAAATTAGTTAAACATATCTATTCAGAGGTCATAATAACATAATAGAATATAGTCCAACTAGATTTTGTACGTAGTTGTAGAAGCATGAAAAATACGCTGCAGAGTTATACGCAGTATTTCAGTGCTGGATGGCGAAAAGATATGACCTCAGAGCCATCGGCGTACAACAGAACTTCATCGCTAGTACAGCGTAAAATATAAGCTCCAGGACAACCCGCGTAATACAGTATTTCCAGGCTGCTTCTGCGTAAGAAGGTTGTTACATCGTCACTTTGGCGTAAAACCTACTCGCTTTTAATGCAGCGGGAAGTTGTACGGGAAACTCTTCGTATTCCTCGAATGAACCTGTCAGATCATGCAGTGGACCTGACTCCTGACAAAGAGTACTGCACAACTATCCAGATGACGGCTGTAATGATGATTCGGCACAGAGACCCAAACCATCGTTTAGTGACATTTTTTTGATATAAATTGCTTTTACGCATTCAAGGGAATACGCTGTCTAGTTTTATACAGGCAGATGTGAGCTTTTACGCTCAGCAGAAGATAAAACAAACTGTCACGTCAAAAGCTGCTCTTCGTACAGAGCTCGAGGCACGTCTCTATATTTAATGCGCAGAATGGGGGCAGATCTCTACATTTAATGCACGAGATTTGGTTCTATTTTCAAAGATTGGGGGAGCCATAATTACGGCTAATACGTCCACATCATCACCTCTGCATATTACGCCATCAGGCTATTTTCAGCTATAGGAGCACGTTGTACGTTATCTCCTTGAAATACGCCAACCTGGCTATTTTCAACTATAGGAGTACGCTGTATGCTATCTCCTCGGAATACGCCAACTTAGGCTATGTTTGTATTGGTGCGTGATAAGGCTGTTTGGTCCAGAATACGCTCAAGACCTCATTCAAGGAAGGAGGATCGGCTATCTTTTACGCTAGCTACCTATCCATGCAGCATCAGGCTTCTACGCCTATTGGGCTTCCACGCCTACTTGGCTTCTACGCCAACTTGACAACTATTTGGCTTCTACGCCATGGTGACAGTTATTGGCTTCTACGCCAACATTTTCTACGCAAGGGGCAGTTACCTACGTGGCTTACATGCCATGATCTTCGCAGCGGTTATACGCGTTACCTCATCATGGGACATGCGTCACACGCAGATTCAGAAGATCATCTATACGTGGGTGGCAGTTATTATAACCGCCGTATAAAAAGTGTCATACTCTCCACTATCCGGCTTCTACGCCGACTGGACGGTTACTGTCACTAAAACCCTATAAATAGAGACCTCTATGGACAGAGGTCCAGGGTCGAAGAATTAAGGTCGAAGGTCGAAAACTCTGAGGTCAAGGATTGGAAATTGATTTTGAGAGAGAAGAATCCCGAGCATAGACCTCTATTGACAGTGATCAACGATTTTGGCATCGAGCATCCACTCCCTCTTACAATTTTTGAAGCATCTCCTTCTTCTACAACACTTCTTCATCATCGTGTGGTCCAAGGGACAAAGTGATCGACCGCAGATCAGACTCCTATAACAATATTTACCCAGATTAAATTTTATACTTAACATCCTCGTATAGGATTAATAGTACTTCTTGTTTGTAAACCTAAGAAAGGGTTTCGTATAAACCTAGTTTTATTTCTTCCGTTTATTATCAAACACAAGATGGCGACTCTGCTGGAGATCTCTTTCTCATCTGACGAGAAAGCAATTGCTCAACACGATGCAGTATCAGTAGGATCAATGAAGAAGACCTTGGTCGTCCAAATCAACCAATCAGCCTACGAAGATATGCTTCGAGCAGGGGGTAGCTCTCACTCTCTCTCTGTCCAAGACAATAAGAAACTACGTAAGGTATGGATGCCCCGGACATCCCCTACCAATCTTGCCGACTCTCTGATCTCTCTGACCAACGAGGTTGTAGCATCGCTCCCTCCACGCCTTGCGCGTAAAACTCAGTCTCCTGTCGCTGACGGGACAGACAAAACTTCTGGCAATGCCTCAGCGCCAATCCAGAAGTATACATCGCACATTGCACGTAAAAACTCGTCTCCCATCGCTAATGGGACAGACGTGATTTCTGATAAGGCCTCAGCGCTAAGTCAAAAAATTCAAATACGTTCTGCGTGTAAAAATATCTCTCTCACTCAAAAGGAGGCAGAGAGTCCCAGTAATCTCTGCAAGAGAAAACAAGTGGCGGATTTCCCGACTTCTCGGATTGTACGCCATCAAAAAAGGAGTCTGTCCGCTCTTCAGATTACGCGGAACGCTGACGGCCGTTTGAGGACTTCCTCAGTTTTACGCCAACCTGAGCAAAATTTCAAATTAAGCCAGGAGAAGCCCCTCGGCGTAAAGAAAGCCCAGTTTGCGGATAGATACGCTCCTCGAGGATCATGTGCTACTCATATGGCTGAACTACTGTATTCCTATGGCAGAGAAGAGAAACGCAAAGACAGAAGTCATAACCAGGATTCAGTTCCCCTAACTGTCAAACGTGGGGAGATCATGTGGAAAGATGCGTCAATATCTAATATCGTCATGACATATGGGCCACATGAAGATTCCGTCTTTATTGTTCCACCAACTCGCGACGACCAGCATCCAATAGTCTTCGGTCGCATGCGAAACAGTCCGATTATACAAGAAGAGTCTCGTAAATCTGATGTTGGGAAAATGCAAATCCACAGGTATAGCCCACAAGCTTTAAAGATTATACAAAGTATGGGTTATGATTTAAAGTTGAAACAAGGCCTCAACTATGGAAATGATAGACGAACACCGTTGCATAGTAATCCTTACTGTCAACAAACTCGTTTTGGGTTAGGGTATGTTGCATCTTCTGCAAACTCAAAACCTCGAGAGTCTGATCCTGCACAACCAGAAGTAGCTCCTTCTAAATCAACTTCAGTGGACAAACTCTACGACATGTCTGGGGGTAGCCTACCTCGACAAAATAGGGCACCATCTAAAGCTGGGGGTAGAATTCCCTCTAAATCCGAAGATGATGCAACGATGACGATCTTCCCGGAAGACCATAAAACTCAGGCATCAGAAGCCCGAAGGCTGAAAGGGACTTTCTCCTTCAATGAAGATGACATCATTGAAATCTTCAATATATTGATGAAGGAACACAAACTTCGGCTACCCAACATCAGATACCCTGAGAGGGCTGGCAAAGTCGATGACCCAGATTATTGTCTCTTCCATCGGTACATTCATCACCCTACAAGGGCCTGCTATGTACTGAAAAGGAGAATCCAGGAGTTGATCGATGCCAAGGTCATCACTTTGCATCTATAAACGAGGGGACGATCAATGCAAATTGATTTCACTTTTAACGTGAAAATTTGCTCCCTCAAGAAAATACCAGATGATGAGTCCCTAAAGTTTCCCCAGTGGATTCTTCAGGTCTATCCCCACTCAAGAAAATCACTCTACAGTGAATTTTTCGGACATGAGTTCACGTTCATATTACCTCTGAACTATTGTTCAAACATTTCGTTATCTTCCCAGCTGAGTTTGTCATGTTCATATTACCTCTGAACAAACCTTCCTGGTCTGGCTATCGATATGTTCATATTACCTCTGAACAAACTTTTCGAGTTTTCAGCTATCGATTATCATGTCCATATTACCTCTGATATCGGTTGTTATCTCACCTTAACGCTCGTACTTAACTCTAAGTACGCCAGTGGTGTTGAGTCCACAAAAAACTGCCATGTCCATATTACCTCTGAGCAGATATGTACCTCCATCCCCAATGGAGTCACAATTCAAAAGTTGTCATGTTCATATTACCTCTGAACAAAATTTTTGAGTTTCGGCTATCGATTATCATGTCCATATTACCTCTGATATCGGTTGTCTTATCAACTTAGCACTCGTACTTAACTCTAAGTACGCTAGTGGTGTTAGGTCCACAAAAACTGCCATGTCCATATTACCTCTGGCAGGGCTTGTCTCAAACCTATTACTTGCACTCTCGTGCGCAAAAAGTAATTGGTCCACTAAAAATCCCCCAGTGGAATGTCCTCAACAAATACGGTATCGTACTACGTCCATATTACCTCTAGTACAATATCCGAAATTCGTACAGACAATCATAAAGAAATGGGAGGGCCCTTATATGATTGCAAATGGCGCTTACAGATTAGCCAAGCCTAATGGAAATTTGGCAACGGCTACTATCAACTGCAAATTACCGAAGAAGTACTATACTTTGATCTCCTTCGTTTAAATGGAGTATGACGAAGATCTTATTCTGACGATACCATGCACAAAGGTTAGCTGGATCATATTCTATCAGGTTCATGTGACCTCCGAATAGATATCCTTAACTAATTTGTAAGCCTATCATGTTCATATTACCTCTGATAGTGTTTAGTATACAAATTTAGTTGGATTATATTCTTTCAGGTTCATGTTAACTCTGAATAGATTTACATTCAGCAAAACTTTAACGAAAGAATATCATGTTAATGATACCTCTGATATCACTTTTACCCTAGCCTATCATATTCTAAAATGATGGGCCCACGAAGTCAAAAAATGTGTCTTTATTATCTCCGAGAAATTACAGGAGAAATAAGAAAATACATCATTGGGGAGGAGCAGTCAAATCACGGATCTGCTGCGCCAGAGAGGCCATTCTCTCGTTTCTGGAGTTCAAAACTGTAGCGCGAGCCCGCTCCAACCTTGCCTCCTCATTGTTCAAGGAAGATAGTTCAGACCGAGCACGTACAAAATCTGCGTGGGTGACACCCGCACGTGCCAGGTTCTGCTGAGCCGCTTCCCTTCGGTCATTCAACGCATCTCGAGCTGCCGACAAAGAGAAAGCCCTCTACTTGGCCTTAGCGAGGTCATCTTCCAAGTTGCGGATCCTTGCTGCCTCTTCCTCATATTTGGCCTCGTACTGAGCCATCTGGGGAATGACATATTCCATTATGATATGCTCTTCATTCATCTCTTTCTACTGAGCCTCGATGGACTTACTCAAAGTTTCCATCTCCCCAACAAGCCTAGCAGTCAAAGAGTCATATTCAGCCTGAATCAGGTCATCAAGGCTGCCCTGGGATAATTGCAAATAATGGTTAATGGGTTGTTCCAAACCATTAGCTATCTGCTCCAGTGTATCAGCTCTCCAAGCGTCGTTGAAATCTCTGATCTATGCTATCACAAACTGGGAGGATCTCCTCAGAGCCTTAAAACCTAGATTCTTCGCCAGCACCATTGATATCAGCGTATTCAAAGTGGTATAGAAAATACTAGTATACTGCTCAATCAGCATGGCGAAATCAGATTAGAAGCTGGGAGTGGCTACAATATCGGATAATCCCCTTCCAGGAACGAATACAGAGGGTGTCATCACAGTCGTCGCTTTAGTAGAGGGCGCGACAAAGGTAGAGGCACCGACAACGGCCGAAGTGGCTGGCGTACTCAAAAGAACCATAGTCGTAATGACAGGCTCATCCTCCTCTCGAGATATCGGAACTGTTTCGGGCAAACCGGCACCCGAAAATGTTTCCTCTTCAAAGTCGGGCACCTCCGTGTCATCGGCAGGAGCTGCAACAAAGCCAAAAGTTGCGTCGACATTGCCCTCCCCATAGATGTCTTCCCCTGAAAAGAAGACAAGAGAAAGTTAATATCAACATGATGTTAATTTTTCTAAAAGAGGCGTAAAAAAGACATTTATCCATGGCCGATGGTATATATGTCGCGTCGGCAACCAGTACAGCTAAATCATTTTTTAATGACGCTAAGCGAGCTGTCATACCTAGAGAAGGAGGTGTGCCAACTGACACTGGCAGGTATTCTTCCAGGTCTTCACCAAGATCCACTCGAGGCTCATCGAGTGGAATCTCGCTGGATATACTTACAGACGCGGCAGGGGTTACTCCCGTTACTTGTCTGGATAAATATATTCTTATTTTGCTCGGCCTCGAAGACGATCTCGTACCACTACCTAAAGCGGTAGCAGTGACAGCAGCCTCGAGCAAAGAATCTCCGACACTGCCAGCCGGAATTATGGAGGTTCCCTCTCTAATAGGCGAAGGACCTCTAGTCAAAGAATCATCCCCAACAGGGGAAACAGTAGGCTCACTCCGAGGAGCCTCATGGTCGAAAGTCCTGACAGGACCACTAACAGTCTTCTTTTTCTTGCGAGGGGAAGTCTCCTTCAGAATAGGAGCCCTTCGCTAACCAGGGATAACCAGAGGCTATGCAGGCGGAGGTATTTTGCCTCTCGGTACTGTCAGCAAAAGCTCATCTGGATTGACAGAGTCTTCACCCTCGTCAGAGGAAACTGATAGGACTTCCTCTTTTCCAGCGGACTTATGTGAAGGTATCATAAAACTTCCACGTATATCAAAATTGCGATGGAAGGTATTGATGGCCACATAAAACTGGGCGTACGAATGGAGGATGCGCAACTCCATAGAGAGAAGTCGCGGGCACAGTAAAGGCCGCCCCAGTACAACCCATTATGAAGTACCGCCATCCTCTCGCTCCATCAATAAGTCCACCCCTAGACTTGAAGCTGGTGATGGCATTGTCCACGTGCAATTGATCATACCCAAACTGCCTGGCGAACTGACTAGGCAGGTAGGGCTCCAAGAAGTAATTGTCTTCACTTCTGTACAATAAATGGGATGGTCTAATGCAGACCAACCAATAAAAAGCTTCAGGAGAAAGAACGGTCTTCCCTTCACCTAAGTCCTGAAGCCTGCTCCCCTGTTGATTGAGATGTACAGTGGGGACGATACAGAAGAGCTTCCAACTGTGAGCAAAATTTAATGCCCGCCGACAGTCTACGACGTTGGTCACGTTCCAGGTGGAATTCTTGTAATTCAACCAAAAATTATTCCCCGAACTACTGGCAGAGCCGGAAGACATCACTCTGGGGTTATGAAAATTAGCCATCCCAACAAATACAGGAACGGTAATTCTACCCTGGAAAAGCTGTCACGCCGTATTTTATCGGCAAGCAGCCCATCAGTAATGGCCCTCAGGCCAGCTTGTATCCGACACACTATGGCAGGGAGCAAGCCCAGTCTTGCCCCAAACACCAAACGTACTGTAGGCCATAAGGTGTTACGGTGAATGCGATCCGAAGATGCAATGCCAGGTACTACCAATCGGCGTAGCCATACAGAGAGGAAGCCAGCCAGTTGAGCTTCCCTTGACAGAGGCCTGCGGCAATGCCTCAAATAACTGTAGGCTTTAGTGCTTGTAGGATAATTCCCTACCCCTTCGTCGAGAACTTGATCTGAAGCCACAGCGTCTTCAATAAGGTCATCGAATACTTGAGCATTAAGCACGCTTAGAATGCTCAAAGGCCTATCCCTGCTATCCACAACTTTGTCTGGCTTAGCATCTCTAGCCTGATGGAAAAAGAGGTAGGACGCCCATTTGTTGGTATGAGCCAAATCAGAGGGCTCATTATAGAAGGCGGTGCACACAAGGTAATGGCTCATCACCTCCTGGTACACTGCCACTACCCGAGGGTTTGTATCCCCCAGGTCCCGGTTTATGGAAACATACTCTTCATAAGGAGTATCTCCCATTGGAAGTCTTGAAATCTCTGCCATTTCGTGAAGGGCCAATCCCAACTCCCCCAGTGGATTGGCGAAAGTCCCAATGAGCGAGATATATCGCTCCATCAAAGCCAAAAATAGGTTGGGGTTGAGAGGTAACCCAACACTGGTAGCACTCACAGCCGCGTATAAACCAATGCTCTCCAGCTCCGTCTGAAAATGCTTCAGGGCCCAGGCAGCTAAACGAGCCCATCGAAGATTTGTAGGGGTAAGCCACCCATTGGTCCGAGGATTAACCTTGGGGTATACTCCTCCATGCCCCATGAAGTCATTACAGAAAGTCGGTAATTGGTCTGGTTGGAGCAATGAAGTGTCTTCACTCGGGACGCTGCCCGAAAATAATCCCCTGAACGGCATGACCGGGCCGGAAGGGCGGCTTACAAATAACCCTTGGTCTGATCCCTTCTGATAAAATATCTTCCCCGGCTGGCCGTAAAGATTAGGGGTCAGGGTCCACGACATCTTCCTCGGATGTGTGGCATGGAAGAATACCGAGATAGGGTAATCTCTCAGCATCTTGGGCAGGTACATGACCATGCCCCCGGCAGTAAAAATCCAGTTTTCCTTCTTGGGCTTTGTCTGGGATTGTTTATCAATCATATCTCCGAAGAGGAAAGCTAGTTTTATGTATTTTGCCCCGTCTATATACGTCAGGGGCTCTCCGCAGATCATGCTCAACAGCATTCGCTCTCCTTAAGACGATATCAGGATTTTCCTTCCTTCAGGATACTGGGGTCCGGAAATAGGAAATGTCACATGGGACAAATCTCCCAGGTAATTGGAGTTCAGCATCCCAGCAGCAGAACCCATCACCTCAGCAAACGGAGGTATCTGCAAGTTAACTACAAAGTGCAAGAAAAACATGTCAGTTTATATACTAGACCTCACAATCTTGCAGCTTATGCCAAAGAGCAACAGTCTGTGCTTTTACGCCAAGACTGTAAAAACTTAAGTTTTTACGCTGGAATCTCATTCCGAGGCATAAAATTCAAGATTGGCAGTATACAAAAAAATCTGACAGTTTGTGTTTTTACGCCAGACTACCAAACTTTGAGTTATTACGCCGAAATTTTCATCCAGAGCGTAACACCCAAAATTTATAGTATACGCCAAATTTTGACAGTCAAAGCTTTTACGCCAGACTGCGAAGATATGGAGTTTTTTTTTTTGCTGACACATTAGGAATGTGGGCGTAAAAGATAAAACATCTCTGTGCATCATCTTCCTCGAAGAGGCTCTCAGCACAGAAGATGACCTAGCGCGTTCACGTACAACGTGTGCGAAGGGTTTTCTTCGTTTTTATCGTCCCAAAAGCTTTACCTATAATGCCCGGTGCACAGCTTGACGGTGGGACACTTCGTTCTGAGCGAGGTTCTCTCTGACCGATGGGAGTCGCTCTTGCTTGGGCAGAAGAGCGAGAAGAGGAGGCAGCTTTCTTTCCCTTGGTGGTGGAAGATTGTTTTGGTGCCATTGCTAAAAACTTAGAGTGCTCAGAGAAGAAACGAAGAAGAGCTCTCAAAGAGATGAAGGTTTTTCTTTCGCAAAAGACAGATAAAAAATTTTCTCTCTGAAGACCTTGGGGTACTTATAGAGTTCAGATAAACTCTTCGAATCCCTAACAAAATCCGATATTTAATATTCGGTTATGATTGGGGACCACGTCAGCCTATTATTCAGGGAAGGCGGTCAGTCAGCGAATTCAAAAAGTTTTTCGTCCAGAGCAGATTCGTGATTTTACGCCAAGGAGCTTTTTACGCTCGGGAAGCTACAAATCTAAAGTTTTATGCTCAGAGGCTATAAGTCTATAGTTTTACGCCCGGATGCTTTTACGCTCGGTAGCTTTTACGCTCGAGAGGCTACAAATCTACAACTTCACGCCCAGAGACTACAAATCTATGATTTCATGCTCAGAAGCTTTTTACGCTCAGAGGCGACAAATCTACGACTTCACGCTCGGAAGTTTTCTTTTCAGAGGCTATAGATCTACAGTTTTACGCTCGGATGCTCTTATGCTCAGCAGCTTTTACTCTCGAGAGGCTACAAACTTATGATTTTATGCTCTTCCATACTACGGATCTACGACTTTCCGTATATCTTAAAATACGCAGGCCAGAGTATACATATATATCTGAACAATCCTCAAGACGGCTAATTACAAGGGTTCATGCAGAAGATGCTTCTTTCTAGCCTCAAAATATCCCCAGTACCCAAAACATACAGAGTTCAGCATTGAAAATGACTCTTCTTCTTGGGTCGATTGGAAGTTCATCCAAAATACAGTCTGAATATTTTCTCTACAGTTCAAGATGGCGACTCAGTTTCGACAGCCATTTCTCGCCTTTTTCAAAGGATTTTCGGGAAATCATTCTTGAAAATGATGGTCTGAACAAGGATCATTCTTATCAGAGAAGTGACAGTTCAGAATTCTACGCAATTTCTCGTCAAAAACAGCAGCACAGTTTGAATATGCGACTTAAAGGTTAAGCAGTTTTCTACGCGTCCTCAGTTACGCGTAAAAGACGGGACGCGGTCAGATACTCTTTTTATCAGAGTCGGCGTAAAGTTTCACACGTGTCGAAGCTACACATATTCAAACTTCATCACAGCAAAGAATATGGCAAATCATCATATGTGTAAAAGAAGACAATCTTATTAATCATGATTACATATGATGAAAATCCATTCTACAAGGGTTTTTCATCTTCATGATTACATATGATAGAAATCCTTGTTCTACCAAGGGTTTCTCATTTTCACTTAGGATCACGCCAAGAGTCTGTTCTATTAGGTTCTCGTATTTGTGGAGATCTTTTTCCGTCTTCTTCAGCAGTTAGTCGGTTTCTACTGTCGATTAACAAAAAATGATTAATGGCGGGAGGATACACAACTGGGCTTGTTTAAATTATTCAAGAGCCCATCCTCCATACACCATGACAGATTAAGTTGAGGTGTTAGACCCAACTCAATACTGGAAGATAGGGCTAGTTTGTCTGCCCTCGTCCACCAACGGTGGAAGAAAATACAGCCTACAAGCTGTGTGGTCGAATGTGACCCTTCCTCTCTCCTGGATAAATCGCCATATGAAATTGCTGATCATCCCGAGCAAAGGAAGCTATGATATCCTTCAATGATCCATCGTTGCAGAGGATATTTGCTCGAAGATGCCTTCTTTTTTGGCTCTTTATGAACGGGAAGAACATGATCTTCTTCTTCTTACTCAAGTCAGCATGACAGAACTCGGCAACCATCTCTATGTGGTGAAGGAAATGTGAGAAGAATAGGTTAACTCATCAGCCTTTTTATAAGCAAAAGAGAACACACCGAATCCCAACAAACTCCCAAAAATCTGCCAAGAAATCAGCCTCGAGGAACGAGTCAGACTTGACCGTTTCATGCTTCATTCAAAGTGTTTCAAATTACGAGGAATTTGAAAACTTTGAAGGGGGTCTTGTAGAAGCATGAAAAATATGTTGCAGAGTTATACGCAGTATTTCAGTGCTGGATGGCGTAAAGATATGACCTCAGAGCCATCGGCGTACAACAGAGCTTCATCGCTAGTACAGCGTAAAATATAAGCTCCAGGACAATCCGCGTAATACAGTATTTCCAGGCTGCTTCGGCGTAAGAAGGTTGTTACATCGCCACTTTGGCGTAAAACCTACTCGCTTTTAATGCAGCGAGAAGTTGTACGGGGAACTCTTCGTATTCCTCGAATGAACCTGTCAGATCATGCAGTGAACCTGACTCCTGACAAAGAGTACTGCACAACTATCCAGACGACGGCTGTAAGATGATTCGGCATAGAGACCCAAACCGTCATTTAGTGACATTTCTTTGATATAAATTGCTTTTACGCATTCAAAGGAATATGCTACCTAGTTTTATACAGGCAGATGTGAGCTTTTACGCTCAGCAGAAGACAAAACAAACTGTCACGTCAAAATCTGCTCTTCGTACAGAGCTCGAGGCACGTCTCTGTATTTAATGCGCAAAATGGGGGCAGATCTCTGCATTTAATGCACGAGATTTGGTTCTATTTTTAAAGACTGGGGGAGCCATAATTACGGCTAATACGTCCACATCATCACCTCTGCATATTATGCCATCAGGCTATTTTCAGCTATAGGAGCACGTTGTACGCTATCTCCTTAAAATACGCCAACCTGGCTATTTTTAACTATAGGAGTACGTTGCATGCTATCTCCTCGGAATATGCCAACTTAGGCTATGTTTGTATTGGTGCGTGATAAGGCTGTTTGGTCCAGAATACGCTCAAGACCTCATTCAAGAAAGGAGGATCGGCTATCTTTTACGCTAGCTACCTATCCATGCATCATCAGGCTTCTACGCCTATTGGGCTTCCACGCCTACTTGGCTTCTATGCCAACTTGACAACTATTTGGCTTCTACGCCATGGTGACAGTTATTGGCTTCTACGCCAACTTTTTCTACGCAAGGGGCAGTTACCTACGTGGTTTACATGCCGTGATCTTCACAGCGGTTATACGCGTTACCTCATCATGGGATACGCGTCACACGTAGATTCAGAAGATCATTTATACGTGGGTGGCAGTTATTATAACCGTCGCGTAAAAAGTGCCATACTCTCCACTATCCGGCTTCTACGCCTACTGGACGGTTACTGTCACTAAAACCCTATAAATAGAGACCTCTATTGACAGAGGTCCAGGGTCGAAGAATTAAGGTCGAAGGTCAAAAACTCTGAGGTCAAGGGTTAAAAATTGATTTTAAGAGAGAAGAATCCAGAGCATAGACAGAGAGTAGTGATCAACGATTTTGGCATCGAGCATCCACTCCCTCTTACAATTTTTGAAGCATCTCCTTCTTCTACAGCACTTCTTCATCATCGTGTGGTCCAAGGTACAAAGTGATCGACCGCAGATCAGACTCATATAGTAATATTTACCCAGATTAAATTTTGTACTTAACATCCTCGTATAGGATTAATAGTACTTCTTGTTTGTAAACCTAAGAAAGGGTTTCGTATAAACCTAGTTTTATTTCTTCCATTTATTATCAAACAGTAGTATCGTCAGAATGAGATCTTCACCATATTCCGCTTAAACAAGGAAGATTAAGCGTAATACTTCTTCAGGAATTTGCCGTTGATAGGAGCCATTATCAGATCTCCGTTAGGCTTGGCTAATCTGTAAGCGCCGTTTGAGAACGTCGTCTCGATCACATAAGGGCCTTCCTATTTGGGCTGAAACTTACCCTAACTCTTGTGAGTAATGATCATTGGCCTCTTCACAGCTAAAACTAGCTCGCCAACTTTGAACACTCTTTCCTTCACTTTTTGATTAAAAGCTTTGGAAATGCGTGCATGGTAGAACGCAATGCGTTATTGAGCTTGAAGGCGTTTCTCGTCTAATCTTTCTAGCTCTTGAAGTCTTAATAGATCATTCCTTTTCTGAGTCAACTCATTGGCCACTGCTATTCTGAGTGACAGAATTTGAACTTCATTAGGGAGAACTGTTTCACTCCCGTAGACTAATGAGAATGGGGTACAACCCGTCGGTGCTCGTACCGTTGTGCGGTATGCCCAGAGGCATTCTCCCAGTTTCTCATTCCAATCTCTTTTGTTCGAAGAAACGAACTTCTTCAAGAGTTTAATGATGGTTTTATTGAAGGCTTCCGCCAAACCATTAGCAGCTGGATTATATGCCGTAGAGGCCATATTTTGTATCCGATTTTTATCGCAGAATCAGTGAGACGCTTGGCTAATGAATTGAGGCCCGTTGTCATGGATTATCCTTCGGGGTACCCCAAAACGATAAATGACATGATGCTTGATAAAGCTGATAACGTTGGATGTCTTTACCTCAGCAAGAGGGATCGCCTCTGTCCATTTGGAGAAATAATCGATGATAGCCAATATAAACCGATATCCCCTAGAAGACGACGGGTGAATAGGACCAATGATGTCCATTCCCCATGCTTCAAAGGGCCATGATGCAATGGTAGGATGTAGATACTCAGAAGGCTGATGTATAAAATCCGCATGAACTTGACAGGCTTTGCATTGTCTTACATATTTTACTGCATCTGCGATCATAGTAGGCCAGTATTAGCCCATCCTCCTGATACGATCCTGTAACTTAGGACCGGGTTAATGTACTCCATATACACCGTCGTGAGCTTCACGGATAACCCGCTTTGCATTATCATCGGAGAGACATCGTAGTAGTAGTCCATCGTATGTTCGACGATATAGACATTGTGAAGAAGCATCAAAATAGAAGCGTAATGATCGTCTTTTGATAGACACTGCTTCTTTAGAATCCTCAGGTAAGATTTCGTATGCCACGAAATCTATAAAGGGACTTCTCCAGTCTCTCTCAGGAGGAACCGTGCTTGCGGCATAGCTGCGTTCCAGGTGAAAGTTATTTTTCACACAGAACAGATCTTTGTTGAGAAGGATCACTGAATTCTGCCTTCTTATAGGAATAGCCAGATCTGCAGCTAAATTGGCCAGAGCGTCAGCTTCCAGATTTTGAGATCGAGGCACATGCTCTAAGAAGAATCCTTTAAAAGATATGGCTATCTCGATCGTTGCTTGGTGATAAGGAATGAGGTCTGGATTGCGGACTTCATATATTCCTCTAACCTGATTAACGATTAGCTGGGAATCACCAAAAGCTTCCAAGTATTCAACCTCCAATTCTTTAGCGACTTGAAGCCCGATGAGTAGGGCATTATACTCTGCCACATTGTTAGAGCAGGGTTCGCTAAGAGAATATGCTCGATAGATGACGAGTTTGTCAGGAGTCGCCAGAACAATTCCTACTCCTCAAACCACATTTTCCTTGGGACCAGTCCGAGAGGCACCATCGAAGAATAACTGCCATATATCATCTTCTATTGCAGAGTTGCATTCTGCAACTTCGTCGGGAATGTCCTCGTATAGTTTGGAGGTTTCCGGAATTGGATGGGCATCTAAGAAATCAGCCAAGGCCTGACCTTTTATGGACTTCTGAGGGACATACACCATATCATATGGTGTTAATAACATCGCCCAAGTCGCGAGTCGGGAGTTAAGAACACTCGGCTTACTCATCAATACCCGGAGAGGATTGATTCTGGAGATGATATGAATAGTTTGGCCCGTCACGTAATATCGCGTCTTCTGAATAGCAAACATTAGGGCCAAGCATTCTTTTTTCACTGGATTGTACTGGTGTTCAGCTCCGATCATCATCCTGCTTAAATAGTAGATAGCCTGTTCATTACCTTCATTGTTCTTCTGTGCGAGGAGAGCTCCCAAAGAATGATCCATTGCTCGAACATACAGCAAAAATGGTCTTCCTATGACGGGAGGCACCAGAACTGGAGGATTAGTAAGGTAGCATTTGATATAGTCAAACGCTTGCTGACAAGCTTCATCCCATACAAAGGACACACCTTTCTTCATTAGGCGGGAGAAAGGTTGACATCTCCCAGAAAGGTTGGATATGAATCTCCTGATATAGGCTAGACGACCTTGAAATCTCCTGAGTTCTCTCAGATTATGGGGAGGTCGCATCTCTAGGATAGCCTTTACCTTATCAGGATTGACTTGAATGCCTTTGGCGGTAATGACAAATCCCAGGAATTTGCCACTGGATACAACGAGAAAGAACTTTGTAGGATTCATTTTGAGTTGATGTTGGCGTATTAATTCAAACACCGTCTTCAAGTCTTGGATATGAGTACCCTCGAGGCGGCTTTTGACAGCGATGTCATCTACGTAACACTCCACTATTTTGCGTAGATGCTCATGGAATATGTTACTCATGGCTCGCTGATATGTAGCCCCGACATTCTTCAATCCAAAGGGCATGACTGTGTAGCAATATACCCCCATTGGCGTACGGAAGACAGTATGTTTAACGTCTTCAGGATCCATCTTGATCTGATTGTATCCTGAGAATCCGTCCATGAAAGACATGCGTTCAAAATCGCAGGTATTGTCGATCATGACGTCTGTGATGGGAAGAGGGAACTCATCCTTGGGGCAGGCCGCATTGAGATCTCTAAAATCGATGCAAATGCGAACTTTTCCACTTTTCTTCATGACTGGGACAACATTAGCGACCCAATCAGGATGTTTCTCTTCACGGATGAACCCGCAGGCTATCAACTTTTTGATTTCAGCTCCAATGGCATCCATCATATCCGGGCGGAATCGGCGTTGGTGCTGCTTTACGGGTTTTGAATTGGGCAATATGTTGAGCTTGTGAGTAGCCACTTTTGGATCAAGACCGGGCATATCCTCATAATTCCACGCAAAGACGTCGATATATTCTTTTATCAGCCGGATCATCTCTTCCCTTTCTGCTGGGGAAAGATTGTTACTGATAAATATTGGCTTTGGTGAAATTTTATCCCCAATATCGATTTGGATAACTTTATCTTCAGTGGGCGGTTCTCTCTGTTCGAACCGGAGTTCCCATTGTGTATCCATTTGTGGTGCCCAGGATTCATTTTCAAATGGTTCAGATTCCTGTGCTTCTGTTTTGAGAGAATCTGTCAATACCGTATTTGCTGACAATATCCGTTCGAGATCAGCATATTAGTCAAAGGACGATGAGTCATCTTGAGAAGAGGAAAAGATATCCTCACTTGACTCAGAATCTGCAAGGGAGGTGATATACCCTAACCCAAAACGAGTTCGTTGACAGTAGGGATCACCATGCAATGGCATTCGCCTACCTTTCCCATAGTTGAGGCCTGGTTCTGACTTCAGATCATAACCCATACTTTGTATAATCTTCAAAGCTTGTGGGTTGTATCTGTGAACTTGCATTTTGCCAACATCGAATTCGTGAGAATCTTCTTGTACAACCGGTCTGTTGCGTATGCGACCGAAGACTATTGGATGCTGATTGCTGCGAGTAGACGGGATAATAAAGATAGAATCTTCATGTGGCCCATATATCATAATGACATTAGATGTTGATGCGACTTCCCACGCATACGGTTGATAGAAATCTATAGCCTTCAAGAATTTTTGTGCTATAGGTTCTATATCGTTATGGAGGGATGATTCCTGATCAGGAAATTGGGCATCAATATACTGGAAAAGAGGTTCTTTATTATCATCAGAAACCATGTTCCCGGTTGTATTTACATCAATCGGCTATTTTTTGCGCCGAAGGTTGATGACCAAGGGTGGAGGCTTTTGGTTTAGAGTGATCACTAGGGGATCACTTCCTCCTCCTGATTTAGTTTTGTCCAAGTGGATAGCCATGGGTTCCATGACTTTAGGACGGGTAGTCCGTCCTTTCACCTGGATTGATAGAGGTTGCTCAACAGACGATTCTCCTGGCTCCCGGTGGGACTCCTCTTTCGTCTTTCCCGACACCTCCTTCATGTAGTCTTGGGTGTACAACATGGCATCATAATAGTAGGACTCAACTCCTTTGAACGGGTTGAGATCAGCAAACTCTGTCTTTACTGTCCCTTGGGAGTCTACATATTTGAAGCATTGATGTAGAGTGGAAGAAACAATATTGTGATCGTGAATCCATGGTCTGCCCAACAGAATGTTGTAAGACACCTCTGAATCAATGACGTAGCAGGTAGCCGCTGATCTAAGGTCACCAATCTGGATCCTCAGACGAATCTTTCCCAACGGCTTGCTCTTCCTGGCGTTGAAGCCCACGATTGTAGTGGTGGTGTAAGCCAGTTCGCTTGTAGGGATCCTCAATGGTCTCAGCAGACTATGAGGGATAATGCTGATCGATGATCCCGGATCTATATGAATCCGGTCTACCTCCATAGAACCGACATATCCGGTGTAATAAAGGGGTCTGTCATGCCTGTTATATTTTAACAACATGTCATCTTGAGTGAAAGTGATATTGGGGACCACTTCCATCACACTATGGCATTGAGGACATGCCACAGTTTCTTTATCGGGGGACTTGAGCTGAGTCAAGCATGCATCCTCCTGCATTAACGCTTCACTTATGGCTTGACGAGTGTCTTTGGACAGCTTTAGGAGCTCGAAGATGGACAATCTGGCTGGTATATTAGCCAACTGGGCTAGGATGTCGAAGTTGTATGGCTTCTCCAAACCGAACTTCTTTCTGCTTGCTCTTGTCCGTCATCGTTGGTTTAGAAGGACCTGTGTCTTGTATAACAGGTTCCGGTTCTCAAGGCTTGGCAGCTGAAGTGTCTGCCATTGCTTTTCCGGTTCTCAAGGCTTGGCAGCTGAAGTGTCTGCCATTGCTTCTCCCTGGTTTCCTCCATAGTCCTTGAGGTAGGCTTTCCCTGACCGGGTTCCAGTAGCCAAAGTCTCTTCATCTGATGTCGGAGATATAGCAACCATGTGGCATGGTTTGTATCTGGAGTTCTTTTTAGACTTAGCCTTAGCAGCTTGAGTCTCTTCCTCAATCTCTGACACCATATCAGGATGAACCCACATAATCTCGCCATGCTGGGTAGTTAGGGGTACCAGATCATGGTTTTGACCCCAGGCCGGAGGGAGATTAACAATGTTCATAATCGTCCAGGAAATAGGTACTATACCATCCAGGACTTCTTGAGGAGGCAGATTGCCAAATTGGAGAGAGATCATGTTGGCAGTGACCGTCTTCTCGCTGTTACGCAGAGTGATGGCCTTGGCATCGATCAACTCCTGGATTTTCCTTTTTAGTACATAACATGCCTTTATGGGGTGATGTATATACCTGTAGAAAATACAGTACTTAGGATTATTGGTACTGCCGACTTCATTTGGTCGCTTTACTTGGGGAGAATGAGCTTGCCACTTTTGACTAGACAGTCGAATATGCTCGGAATGGCATCATCATCAAAAGAATATTCTTCTATGGGTCTAGAAGCCCCAGATTTCGTCTGCGTAGTTGCCGGGGTAGGTTGCCTGAACGTGTTAATCGCCAGAGCTTCCTTTCCTTTGGGACCACGAGGATGGTCGCTATTGGAAGATGACTGTTTCTCTTTGTCAGAGGTGGAGATCATGATTCCATTGTCACGCGCCTTCCGACTATTGTCTTCGGCGGCTACCGCTGATATGATAAATGAGGGCCAATCATGGAACTGATATGGTCCCGTAAATATCGAGATCAGTGGGAGAAGGTTCTTCCTGCAAATGTCCACCAAGGCAGAATCTGGAACTCCGGGAGGCATCTGCAAAGTGGCCTGACGAAAACGTTCAATAAAAGACGTTCTCCTTTTTCTTCTGATTCACTTCTATGAGTGATGACATAGACATGTCCATTCCTCCATCGTAGAATCGAGCAAAGAACAGAGTCTTGAAATCTTCGAAGAAAGTAATACAATTGTCCGCAAGAGTACGGTACCATTGATAGGCCACTCCAGACAGACAGCCCTTGAATACTCGAGTGAGAATGGCGTCATTCCCTTGCAGCAATACCGTCATCATACTAAAGTAGTTCATGTATTGACTTGGTGACATCTTTCCCTTAAACAAAACCATAGCCTGTGGTTTGTATTTTTGAGGAAAAGGGATCTCGTCCCAGATGGTCGGGTAAGGCTGGTTGATGCCCAACTTCTTGAGCTGATCCTTGTGCTTCAAGGTATCAAATTGGGCTTTTAATTCCCGTACGGCTTGCATCGGATCTTCAGTTGGGAAAGGGACCGCAGAGAGGTGAGAGACCGGCTGTATTGAGACCCCAACAGGAGGTAATACATTTTTTGGGTTGAGAGGTTGAGGAGCAGATGATTCTTGATTTTGAATAGGCTCCTGACTTGATGGTATATCTACCCCCACCCGTAGTTGAGTCAGAGAAACAGGCGCAGCTGTTTGTTGAGTTACCAATATTTGGTGCATACTCTGCATCATGGTATGCATCTCTTTGAGTGATGCTTCCAAAACAGTGATGCGTTGTTCTGTACTTCTTGATGGGGAAGCTTCTTCATGTTCATCTCCGATGGCATAAACTCCTATTTCTCTGGGTGCTACTGAGGGATCAGTATAGACCTCTGTGGAGATTGAGTCTATGTTGTCAGTGTCACCTTCAGGAAATTGTCGACCCCCAGTGTCAGAATCGAAAGAATATGAAGCCGATTGTCGCGACCTCGAGCGAGTGTTTTGAAAAACACCTGCTTCAATGTTCTCGAGGAGTCTGTCGAATCTCCTTTGGCTCAAAGTTCTAGAGGGGTGACGTCTTGAACTTGACCTTCCTCTAGGAATGTGCGATGCCATATTTACCGACGCCAATGTCGGTTCTTCTTCCTGTAAGGACAAAGAGTAGTTCAACCGGTTGAAAACTGACCGTTTTGCCTTAGAACAGCAGTAATTAACTACAACTTTGTGACTATTACAACAGTGTTCCCTAGGGGGTATAATAGACATATCAGAAGATCCCTTGTCTTTGCGTTTCTGGATCAAGATCTCTTTGGAGTTGGGCCTTGGGCTCATATGAGGATGTTTGAGTTATAATTTCAGGGTTTAAAATACAAGGATAGGGTTTAAAATAAGTGGGGGCGATGTGCACGTTGCACATCCAGAAAATTATGGAAAAAATCCATGTGAAGGGAAAAATAGGTTTCTTTATGAATTGTCCAATGGTGGAGACACCTCAATGCATTTTTGCATAAAAGCCCCCCAACAATTAAAAAACTGCACAAAGACAGAAAATTGGATTTAATTAATTAAATCGACGCGCACGATGTTCTAGAATTAATTAGGGGTACATGGAATTAAATCAGGCGGGACACAACTGTCAGGGGCGTAGAGGGGATAGTGTAGAATATTAATAAAATTCGGTTTGCAAAAAACGGTCAAGATTGTGTCCCCAATTTCTATTGGGACGCACAAGGGTACAAAGTCGTAATTTATTTAGAATTAATATAATAACGTCCGCGACGTTTATTGTGCGACTAAAATGTAGTACAAGGGAGCAATGTACAAGGGTCAGAATAGTAGGTGGACATATCTAGGATGAGATCATGAAGTTTGTAGACAAGCAATGGCTAGTGAGGTACTACAATTATCGAAGCAACCGTAAAGTGCGCTACACGATATTTAATTATTGCATAATTAAATAAAATCCATGTTCTAATTCTAATTGGTTCAAACTAGCCCTAGTTTCACTATTTATGCAAATTAGGCCTAAATTTGGGTGAGGGGGTTTACAATCTACCCAACTTAAAACAAGTTCGTCCTCGAAATTAAACTAGGGTAGGGTTTCCCTATCTAACCTCACTTGATTACAGTCTAAAGAATTCTTCTTAAATTAACATTGCAGTTTCTACCCAACTTAAAATTTACCCATCTATCCTCTAAGGCTGTACATCTAAGAAAGCTATGCCCTAAATTATTTAATCATGTTATTTAATCCTTAAAGTTTTTAACACCAAACATATCATCTATGATATATCCTTAATCATTTATAATAGAGAGTCACCAAGTCATATGATTAACCTATGGGGTATACCTAGCACTATCAGTGTATCACTTATTTCCAAGCACGAGGTTTCGTCTTTCCGAAACAAGGGAAGACGGAAAACAATGGTAAAGAGTTCAAGGAGAGGTAATAGAATGGAAGTATGGGAATCAAAGTGTTTAAAGGACTCAAATGGGAATTGTCAAGGCAGTTGTGGATTGAAACACTATTTGGTAATTCTTTGTTCGCATGCTCGTATTAGTACAATTATGTAACCGATACGATATGCTCATACACGTCTAAGGGTACGTATATCCGTCTACTAGTCGACTATATATCTCAATCCACGTAAGGTAGTTATGCGAAGGGCGAATCAAGTGCACTATGGTTGATCAGACCGTAGTACACTGATTCTGAAATGTATTATTGTAGCGCTCCAATAATACATATCATGAACAACCTCAATAAAGAATAAGCTTGCAAAAGCTAGGCTATAATAGCAGCATAAGTCAAGGTAGTACAGCAAATATAGTTACGCTGGATCTTGATGAAAGAAGGTACAAATTAATGCAAGTTCACAAAACAAGAACAAAATAAGCAATAATAATAAAGACTCTACAATCTCTACAGTTATTATACAACCTCCTTGTCTAAGTCGTTAGTCGACCAAATAGGGCATGGACCTCTAAATTCTATCGTCTGAATAAACAATGTCGTCTTATGCTAGTATAAAATTAACGTCATTCAGTTACACTTCAATATTGGGTCAAAAGTCTGTGATTCTAGGTTGTGAGGTATACTTCCTAACTCATAACAATTGAACTACTACTGTAATTGTCTTAAGAATGTCGTTGAAGCTCAAGAACAAATTCAATGTCTACTTTTTGACTTAAAGTTGGCAACTGTTATCGTCAAGAACTAGAATTTCTAGTTTTAACTAGGCGTTTATAATTACTAGTGACGATCAATAGTAATTGGCTCGGTCTTTAGTAGAAATTGATGCTGATGATATTCTAGTTTTAATTGGTATATTTTATAGGCTATATCTTTCCTATTTTCTGCAGTAGGAAAGCTTTTTTTATTGTGTTCATAGTATATGGAGTATCTGTAAAAGTTTATGATTATCTATATTTAGATAGGTCATACTTTGCAGGGGAGCATTACAGTCATCTGAATATTCATTCTCAAGGATTTTGGTTCTCTCCTTTACATTCATGTTTATCTAAAGAATATTCATATAACATGCTAAAGTAATTAAGTTCAAATGCATGAATCATGGATACTCGGATAATTTTTTTTATAACTTTTGATAGAAATTCATTCATCTATGTCATTAAATAGTATCTATAATTTGTAATTATGTCTTATTATTCTTCACTTTGTGTTTCATATGTTGTCTATATTTGCACCATGAGCTATATCATTTTGATAAAATGACAAAGGGGGAGAAAAAGGACCGATACGCAAGGCAAGTACAAAAGGACGGAAGAAGCAATACATGAGAAGACAAGGACTAATGATGCGCCTATACCGTCATTCAGGAATTACATGGGAGCCTTGTAATTTTCAAAGATTTGTGCCCAGGTATGAATATTGATATATCAATCACAGTTTGTCAATTATCAAAATGGGAGAGATTGTTGGCCCAAATGGGTTATCGTCAACTCAATTTCGATAATCAACTAACTTTGATTTGATTTGATATGACTCAATACGACATATAAAATGACAATCGTTGCATCTTCGTTACTTCGCTGAAGATATGCTACAACAAGTCTGCAAGTTGTGTTATTGAGTCTGTATTTTATATTCATTGAGTCTAGGACAAAATATACATCAGGTTCGTGTTGGCACTAGGAAAATCAAACCCATATTAAACCAGAACCTAGTCCACTCAAAATAGCCTGAACTAAACCAAACCTGGACCCAACATTCTAGAAACAGACCAACAGAGTTCAGACAGAACTTGGGGCAAACTTGGGGCGAACTCAATCACTTTAAGACCCAGTTTGTAACGTTACTCCATGTGACCAGGATTCTAACATTCGATTTTGGGCATCTGAACTCGGCCCGAACTCGGTTCAAAAAAACCCTATAAATAGAGATTGAATTCCATATTCTTATTAACTCATTCACTCACTTTCATATCTCTATCTTCCTGATCTATAAACCTTCTTCATTCCCAATATCAACTCCCAGCCTTCTAGTGCCAACGCGGTTCCGATTTAGAAGTCTGATTGAGTTATAAAAAGTTTGGTTTGTCAAGTTTTCTAGTGTTTGAAGTCGGCGTGCCCTTCGGATCAAACTCATGTGTGAAGTCTTTCAAGCCTTCGGATCAAAGCTCGATGTAAGAAGTTTGCAAGCCTTCAGATCAAAGCTTGTGATTCACTATTGGTGATTATAGTGGATACAACTCCGAGCAAGAGTTTTCAGGCCTAAACTAGTCCTCTTTGAGGAAAACCATAATAAAATTACGGTGTTTGCGTTTGCTCTTCTCAGCTCTTACTTTACTGCATATTCATAATTGATATATATGTTGGTACATATATTGCCTTTACGTAGCTTAATTTTTAATTGGGATTTATTATTTCTGCTGCACACACGCACTATATTCGCCCCCCTCTAGAGTTGCCCTAATGGTCCTACAACCAAGTGCCTCCAATAAATGAACCATGAACCAGTTCCATGTTTCTTTACTCACTCTCTCCATAATAGCCCAGGCAATAGGAAAAAAAATATTGTTAGCATCTCAACCCACTGCCCTAAGAAGCTGCCCTTCGTACTCAGTCTTTAAGAAACACCCATTAAGACCAATGAATGATCCGCAACCTTCTTTAAACCCTTTTATCACAACATGCAAAGTGTAAAACACCCTTACAAATCTGGTGGACTTCCCATCAGCCTCTAATTCACCCTTGACCCCAACAACACTCCCAGGATTAGTACTCATAACCAGCATGGTGTACTCTTTGATATAAGCATATTGTTCTTGTGCATGCCCATCAATCAACTCCAATTCCTTCCTTTTTGCCCTGCTAATTTTATATCTTGAAACATCAACCTCCGAATCTTCTACAATATGGCTTCTAAACCCGACATGCTTCCAGTCTGGATCATTTATGAATCTGTGCACATATTTATTTGCAAGAAATGTTGCACTTGCTTGTTTATTGTTGTCCACCTCAATATAGTCTTCGAATGGTTAGACTAAAATTTCTTCACTACAAAATATCCATCACAACCAATAACACTCCCATGAATCCTCCACTCACATGCTTTATTTACACATCTTGTTGTGACCCTCTTGGTTTCATTGTGCATCCACTTGATATTATATTTGTTCTTTATCGCATGAAGCCTCAATGCACTCAAATAGTGCATGTGTAGCAAATCTTTTGCCTACATGAAGAATCACATTTTTATCCCTCAGCAATCTTTTCTGAGTCACCACATGATCTCTAGGAGAAGAGCCAACATCTTCATCATCAAAACTATCTTCTAAGGAGTATACACTACCCAACTAATCACTGGGAGCATACTCAGAGTCTTGGTTAATATCTTCATCAGGCACAAAACTGCTATAGTCAATATCATCAAGTGCTTCATCATCATCATCATCCACTTGTGCTTCATCAATACCATCAAGTGCTTCATCATCATTATCCACTTGTGCTTTATCAACATCCTCCACTTGTGCTTCATTCTCCACATGTTGAGGAGGACCAGATCCCATCTCGACATCTTCATCATGCACTACCCCACTCAAGTCAATATTTGATCAAAATTTATAAAACCCCTAATTTCAAAAAATGTATTAATCTTTTTAATTAATTATTTAATTGATTTATAGAGGAAATATGATTTATTTAATTTTTATTTTAGGTGTTTGTGCATTTAGGAGATTTATGAAGAAATTATAAATTTTTCCTAATTTATTCCATATAGGAGACCCTGTGGACAGTTGGTAGCTTAATGGTATGCACTAATATAATTTCTAGAAATTTCTATGCATATATATGTATATATATATATACATATATAGTTTAAATAGAAAAGAATAATAGAAAAAGAAAAGAAAATAGAATTAAAAATTAGAAAATAAATGAAAAGAAAAAAAAAAGAAAAAAAAGGAAAAGAAAAAGAAATGAAAACCTTAAACCCAAACCCGTAATTCCTAAACCCAATAGCCCGCTACCCACCCGCTAAGCAACCAAAGAAACAGCAGCAGCTGCAGCAACAATACCCGCGTAGCCTATATCCCCCCCCCCTCCGTGCCGCTATATATATATATATATATATATATATATATATATATATATATATATATAGTACATAGATTAAAACCCTAAACCTAAATCCCATCTTCATCTCCATCCTGCGACCTAGTCGCGCCGCCGCCCAAAGCTCCTGCGCCGCAGCCGGAGACTGCATGACCGCCACCCCTGCGCACCCGCGCGAACACCGCGCACCCACAACAGCGACAGAACTGAACTGCAGCGTACCTGTGTTCACACCCAGATTCCCGCGCCCTCGCTCGACCAAACTCGACCCCGTCTTCACCGGTATGTTCACAATCTATCCCCCTTCCATATATGTGTATTAGTTTAACTCGAACAACGCGTAACCCTAGGCGAAAATAGCGACTAAGTTGGCAAAAAATGACAACTTTTGGGATCGCAGAAAACTGCGGTAACTATCCATGTTCACGGACTCGTATCTCCCACCACAGAGATCTGAATATAGTTTTTCTTTTTGGTATGCGAAGACGAACTAACCTAGATTATTTTCTGTCAAATACAATAATTTAATAGTTGCTGTGTGCTGAACTAAATTAGATAGAAAATTCTGAAAACCTTTTTTTTTAATTTCCAGAAATTGTGATACGGAGTGCGGCCCGCAAAACGGGACCGCCCCGTCGTGTACCAAGTGTACCAAAATGTGCACACGGTATACCCGGATGTGTGGACTTTTACGAAAAATGATTCGGACGCGTGTGCGCGTCGGAATCAGCCCATATCCGCGGAAATTCTCCATATCGCAACTTTTGTAAAATCCTGCGCCATTTAGTGCACGCTCGTCAAAATGCGACGAAACTTACGCCACTGGACTCGTGGTATCGCGCTGGTCCTTTGACCCAATTTTTACACAATTCTGAGACAGTTGACCAAGTTGCCTATTGGTGGGCCCTACGGTTGACTTTTTGGGCAAATTTATGTTCGGCTCATCGAAATCCACATTTGGACATACCGTTGAGTTTGTACTGACTTTTAAATTTCTTTTGACCTATAAGTTTATCCCATTTAGAGACCTTTATCCTTGGCACGCTTTTCGGTGCAAAGTATGCCACATGTGGACCCCACTTTGACACGACATTACCATTTTGCCCCTATATCCAAATTGGACGAAAGGGTAGTGATTTCTACCTATTTCGCTTATTCTGGGAATGTTGGTGATGTTTATTTCAGCATCCGAAGATGTTCATTCTGAGACCGTAGTTTCTGACTCTTGGTGTTTGACATCTGGACGTTACATTTTGTAGCTCTCTTGCCAGGCAAGTATACCTTGCCATTGTACTATTATTTATATTATATATGTTGCATGCATCTTTATTTTTTGTCTTTAGTTCATATATTTTAACTGCTATATAAAATGCGCGTCCAAGGAAACTTGGATGCAACGACGGTGTCGTCGTGATTGTTTTTATTATGTATATGCATTGACCTTGTTTATGAGATCGCCCCATTATCATGAAGCATCATTAGGTTTCATTGGTCGTGATACAGTTGTTACATAAGTTATGAGTCTTATATAGATCACGGACTGCATATTGGGTTAGCCTCCTGTACGTATGAGCCGTGCGTTAGGGATAACTGGTGTTAGAAACTTTGCATGCTAGAAGACTTAGCAGTTATTAGTGGTTCAGGGACATAGCCTATTATAGTACGGTGGTCCAATCCTTGTCCTTGTTTGGTTGCAGGGTTGGGCTATTGTACTAAAGATAAGCTATGAACCAAATCGTGTCATGGATGTGACATGCTTAGAGCATGGGGTGGGAAGAACAACAAGTAAGACGTTTGGGCTCCTTTGTACTTTTTTTTTGTTCGACCGGACGCTCTGCCGGAGCAACGGGTGGTGATGACCCTATTTATTACAGGCGGCCTCTGGCGTTCAAAAGATGACATGCTTTTTAGGCCCCTGATTCTTCGAGAGAATTATGCCAATCCCATTTATGGCCAGATAGCCCACGTGTTGGAAAGTTGTTCTCAAACTGCATTCACATAGACGGTTAGGCAACCCATTGGATATTTATTTCAGTACTTTATTGGCATGCTTCTATGTATCTTGTTATGTCCCTCTGAGGACCTGGTCCCTTTCCAGGTGTAGATGTTTATGAGTATTCGCAGGAGTGCAGATCCAGACTGGTTACTTATATTTTCGAGGATGTCTTCTCTTCGAGCCCCGTGATTGTAGCTGATATTCTTATATTGTATTTGTTATGTTGCACTTATATATTCGAGTTGGTAGTGGATTTGTTTTCATCCAACTATCATCTTTAGATACTTTATATTGAGATCTAGTTTCATAGATATTGGTTAATTATTTATATATAATTTTTTGTGGATGAGATTTAGACTATACCCTGTGACTTGTGACATATGTACCACTTGTGGATTATTGTTCATAATATAGCATACGCATGTGTTATGGTTTTTATATATTGGAGTTGCCATATACATGCGGCTGACATGCTTACGGGTCCTAGTCCTACGTATTTTGGGACTGGGACGTGACATATTTTTATGGTGGCCCATGAAGATCAAGAGCATATTGTCTCGGTTACGTTACTGTACCGAGCAAGCCTGCACCTAGGAATAAAGTATAGGATCTCATCCACAATTGACTATGATTCATCTTCCTTCTATCTGTTCTATTTGAATAATTGTATCTTGCTTGATTCCTGTACTTCCCTAATAGTTCCTTGAGTATATCCTTCTCCTAGAGTATAGGAATCCCTGTTACTAGGATGATAATTAGGGTAATAATCCTACCAAGAATACAACTAGAGTATTGACTCAGCACTAAGATCTGAATACCTAATGAACCTTAGCGTCCCTTATCTATAGATTGGTTTACCATTACCCCTTGATGTATTTATGAAGACTTGAGAGTAATATAAACACTACTAGGATTAGTTTGAAATTTGACCATATTGTTTGACCTTAGTATTGAGGAACCAATAGAAATCCAAGATTGAATATTAGGAATGAACCTAACTTTCATAGTGAGATAGTATTATAGAACTATACATTTAGATTATTGTCTTGAGATTAGCAGACAGTACCTTAGAAAGCCAAGAGCAATGCGTAGAATATTTTCTTGATCATATCTCAAGCACAGAGATTAGCATAGCATCTTCCCTTAAGAAACCATGACATTACCTAGAGTCTTTCTATTTAGTTTTCTGACTTTTTCCTCTGAACCCTTAGCGCTCGCTATTTATGCGACGACTAAAATTTTTCCTTCATCTTCCAATTCGTGCCACCTAACCGTTCTGATTGTAGGCCAAATACTTTCTTTTATGTTAAGATATATAGTTGCTAGGATTATAGTTGTGAATCTTAAAAATTTAAAAATTTTGTGCTTGGTAGTTAGAGCTTGATAAGTTTGAGTTGTTCTTCTAGATTGTGACCTGATGATTATCCCTTAGTTTTCAAATTGCATAACTTGTACCACAGCTCGATACGAGTTATATCCCCTTTTCCCTTGAAGGCCAGTAACTTTTCCATTCTTACTATTGACGCTTGTTCTATAAGCACTATGATTTAGACTTAAGGTGGCCATTACCTATATAATGCAATAGGATGCCCTAATAAGTACCAAGACCTTTTTTCGTAAACCCTAACAGGAGTTTCTACTTTATCCTTAAGACTGTCACAGTATTAGTTTATTCTTATAAGTTGGGTAGTATGCCTCATAAACCTAGTATCACATAGTCCTCTTGACCCATTAATGAAGTATAATTGAATGACATTAACTATATGCTTGCATAAGACGATAATGTTTATTCAGACTGTAGAACTTAGAGGCCCATACCTCTATTTTGTCGACTATCGACTTAGACAAGGATTTGGTATGACAACTGTAGAGATTGTAGAGTCTTATCTTCTTAGTGAACTTGAATTATTATGTACCTTCTTTCATCATAATCTAGCGTAATTATATTTTCTGTACTACCTTGACTTATGCTGCTATTATAGCCTAATTTTTGCAAGATTATTCTTTTAATCGAGCTTGCTCATGACATATATATTATTGGGTGCACACAATGATACAATTGTCTAATCAGAATCGGTGTATTAAGGTCTAGCTAACCTTAGTGCGCTTGGTTCGCTCTTCGCATGACTACTTTACGTGGATTGAGAAAAAAAAATTGACTTAGCTTCTTAGACGAATATACTTGCCCTAGACATGTCTGGCATATCGTATCGGTTACGTAACTGTACTGATACGAGCATGTGAATAAAAATTACCAAAATAGGATTTTAATCCATAACTGCCTTGGCAATCCCCTCTTGAATTCTCTAATCGCCTTGAACCCCATACTTGTATTCTATTACCTCCCCCTTGAACTCTTTATTATTGTTTTCCGTCTTCCCCTATTTCGGAAAGACGAACGCTCGTGCTTGGTATAAGTTTGATACACAAATAGTACTAGATATACCCTATAGGCCAATCACATTACTTGATGATTATATTCCGTAATTAAGGGCATATCATATGTAATATATTTGGTGTTAAAACTTTGAGGATTTAATAACATGATTAAATAATTTGAGGAATAGTTTTCTTAGATGTATAGCCTATTGTGATAGATGGGTAAATTCTAAGTTGGGTAGAAGTCGCATTATTAATTTGAGATAAAATTTCTTTAGATTGTGATCAAGTAGGATTAGATTAAGAGATTAAGACATTTTAAATGTGGAGAATTTTAGAAGAAGGAGTTAGATGATGAGTATTTAATAAATTTTGAAATCTTGATATGTCGGACCAAATATTTATACTTGAGCATATAATTTAAATTCTGAATATTGAAGGTTGAATCATCGATTTAAATCTTGAGGAAAATAAATAGAACTCTAAAACATGAACATTGATGGATTGAATTTCAAATTTGATGATTTGAATTGAAGGTTAAATTTTGATTGTTGGATTACCTATTTGAAATATTGAGGATGTAAATTGAAATTAAAATTTGAAGAGTACAAAAATTCATAAGTTGAAGATAGGAATAATATTTGATTAGAAATATTTTCTAAAGGAGATTATGATAGCTGGAGCTCGTGATATAAAATTGATATGCATTATTTAATTCTTGAAGATGTTATATGGATTTAATTTAAATTTGGATGTTGATGATTTAAAAATTGAGAAAAGATTACAATATGTTAAATTTTGATTAAACAGAGGTTGCCTTAATTTTGAAAGTGATTGCGATGGATTAGAATATATTTTAAAGTTTTGAATAGATTGAGATTGACTTTCCTTATATGCAAATGTGAAGGAGTTAACAAATTATGCCTTATTTTAATCTTGAGGTTGAAATTATTTTTAAGCTGGGTAGAATATAAACCCCCTCACCAAAAATTAGACCTACTTGGCTTAGATAATAAGACTAAGGCTAGTTTGAATCCAATTAGAAATAGAACATAGTATTTTTATTTAATTTTACAATATTGTATCACTTAGCGTACCATACCATTGCTTCGATAATTGGAGCACTACACTAGCCACTGCCTACCTACAAACTTCACATCCATGTCCTAGACATGCCTACCATCTATTCTGACCTTTGCGTAACTTATAATTATGCTCTCTTATGCTATATTTTAGTCGCATAATATTCGTCGCGGACGTTATTATTTAATCCTAAATAATTCTAACTTTGTATCCTTGTGTGTTCCAATCAAAATTGAAGACACAATCTTGACCCATTTCGTAAAACCCAATCTATGACAATATTCTACTCTGAGTTCTCTATGCCCATGATACTTGTGTCCCACCTATTGTTATCCCCATGTACTTCTAATTAATTCAAGAACACCTTGCACATTAATTTTAATTAATTTAACCCAATTTTTATCTTTGTGCAAATTTTTTAATTGTTAGGCACTTTTATGCAAAGGTGCATTGAGGTATCCACACCATTGGACATGACACATGAAGAAACCCATTTTTCGTTCATATGAATTTTCTCCATGATCTTTGGAATGTGCAACGCGCAACATCGTCCACTCATTTAAACATAGCCTTGTATTTTAAACAATGCAAATTATAGCCCTCCAAACATCCCCACGGCAATTGGAAAATCATGGAGGTTAGGATGGAGGAAGGTACAGGATAAGCTGCAAATCTCTATCTTATACCAACCTTGACTTTCTATCGTGGCTTAGTTTTAATTTCGAGGACAAAAATTTTATAAGTTGGGTAGAATGTAAAACCCCTAATTTCAAAAAACGTATTAATCTTTTTAATTAATTATTTAATTAATTTATAGTAATTATGAGCTAATTAGAGAAAATAGGATTTATTTAATTTTTATTTTAGGTGTTTGTGCATTTAGGGAATTTATGAAGCAATTATAAATTTTTCCTAATTTATTCCATGTAGGAGACCATGTGGATAGTTGATAGCTTAATGGTATGCACTAATATAATTTCTAGAAATTTCTATGCATATATATATATATATATATATATATATATATATATATATATATATATAGTTTAAATAGAAAATAATAATAGAAAAAGAAAAGAAAATAGAATTAAAAATTAGAAAAGAAATGAAAAGAAAAAAAAAAGAAAGAAAAAGGAAAAAGAAAAAGAAATAAAAACCTTAAACCCAAACCTGTAATTCCTAAACCTAATAGCCCGCTACCCACCCGCTAAGCAACCAAAGAAACAGCAGCAGCGGCAGCAACAATACCCGCGTAGCTTATATCCCCCCCCCGTGCCGCTATATATATATATATATATATATATATATATATATATATATATATATATAGATAGATAGATTAAAACCCTAAACCTAAATCCAATCTTCATCTCCACCCTGCGACCTAGCCGCGTCGCCGCCCGGAGCTCCTGCGCCGCCGCCGGAGGATGCACGACCGCCACCCCCGCGCCCCCGCGCGAACACCGCGCACCCACAACAGCGACAGAACTGAACTGCAGCGTACCTGTGTTCACGCCCCGATTCCCGCGCCCTCGCTCGACCAAACTCGACCCCGTCTTCATTGGTATGTTCACGACCTATCTCCCTTCCATATCTGTGTGTTAGTTTATCGCGAACAACGCATAACCCTAGGCAAAAATATCGACTAAGTTGGCAAAAAACGACAACTTTTGGGATCGCAAAAAACTGCAGTAACTACCCATGTTCACGGACTCGTATCTCCCACCACAGAGATCCGAATATAGTTTTTCTTTTTGGTATGCGAAGACCACCTAAACTAGATTATTTTCTGTCAAATACAATAATTTAATAGTTGCTGTGTGCTGAATTAAATTAGATAGAAAATCCCTAAAACCTACTTTTTCTAATTTTTAGAAATTGCGATACGGAGCGTGCCCGCCAAACGAGACCGCCCTGCCAAACGGGACCGCCCTGTCGTGTACCAAAAGGTGCGCACGGTATACACGGACGTGCGAGCTTTCGCGGAAACTGATTCGGACGCGTGTGCGCGTCGGAATCAGCCTGTATCTGCAAAAATTTCCCGTATCGCAACTTTTATAAAATCCCGCGCTATTTAGTACACGCTCGTCATAATGCGACAAAACTTGCGCCACTGGACTCGTGGTATCACGTTGGTCCTTTGACCCAATTTTCACGCAATTCTGAGACAATTGACCAAGTCGCCTATTGGCGGGCCCTATGGTTGACTTTTTGGACGAAATTGTGTTCGGCTCACCGGAATCTACATTTGAATATACCGCTAAGTTCGTACTGACTTTTAGAATTTGTATGACCTATAATTTTATCCCATTTAGAGACCTTTACCCCTGGCACGCTTTTCGGTACAAAGTGGCCACCTATGGACCCCACTTTAACCCAAAATTACCATTTTGCCCCTGTGTCCAAATTGGACGAAAGGGTAGTGATTTCTAGCTATCTCGCTTATTCTGGGAATGTTGGTGATGTTTATTTCAGCATTCGGAGACGTTCATTCTGAGACCGTAGTTTCTGACTCTTGGTGTTTGACATTGGATGTTACATTTTGCAGTTCTCTTGCCAGGCAAGTATACCTTGCCATTGTACTGTTATTCATATTCCATATGTTGCATGCATCTTTATTTTCTGTCTTTAGTTCACATATTTTAACTGCTATATAAAATGCGCGTCCAAGGAAACTTGGATGCAACGACGGTGTCGTAGTGATTATTTTTATTATGTATATGCATTGACCTTGTTTATGAGATTGCCCCATTATCATGAAGCATCATTAGATTTCATTGGCCATGACACAATTATTACACGAGTTGTGAGTCTCATATAGATCACGGACTGCGTATTGGGTTGGCCTCCTGTACGTATGAGTCGTGCATTAGGGATAACTGCTGTTAGAAACTTTGCATGCTAGAAGACTTAGCAATTATTAGTGGTTCAGGGACATAGCCTATTGTAGTACGGTGGTCCAATCATTGTCCTTGTTTGGTTGCAGGGTTAGGCTATTGTACTAAAGATAGGCTATGAACCAAATCGTGTCATGGATGTGACATGCTTAGAGCATGGGGGGAGAACAACAAGTAAGGTGTTTGGGCTCCTTTGCACTTTCCTTTTGTTCGCCCGGACGCTCCGCCGGAGCGACGGGTGGTGATGACCATATTTATTATTGGCGGCCTCTGGCGTTCAAAAAATGACATGCTTTTTAGGCCCCTGATTCTCCGAGAGAATTATGCCAATCCCATTTATGGCCAGATAGCCCACGTGTTGGAAAGTTGTTCTCAAATTGCATTCACATAGACGGTTAGGCAACCCATTGGATATTTATTTCAGTACTTTATTGGCATGCTTCTATGTATCTTGTTATGTCCCTCTGAGGACCTGGTCCCTTTCCAGGTATAGATGTTCATGAGTATTCGTAACAACACAGATTCGGACTGGTTACTTATATTTTCGAAGATGTCTTCTCTTCGAGCCCCGTGATTGTAGCTGATATTCTTATATTGTGTTTGTTATGTTGCACTTATATATTCGAGTTGGTAGTGGATTTGTTTCCATCCAACTATCATCTTTATATACTTTATATTGAGATCTAGTTTCATAGATATTGGTTAATTATTTATATATGATTTTCTGTGGATGAGATTTAGACTATACCCTGTGACTTGTGACATATGTACCACTTGTGGATTATTGTTCATAATACAGCGTACGCATGTGTTATGGTTTCTATATATTGGAGTTGCCATATACATGCGGCTAGCATGCTTACGGGTCCTAGTCCTACGTTTTTTGGGACTGGGGCATGACAAAATTCATCCTCTAACTGCACATCAATCTCATCAGCATCTTCAGGAGGAGCACAGAGCAATGTTGTTCTTGTAGACTAAGTAATATCAACATATTCACCCTAAGCAATGAGTGACTCAACAAGCTTTCCCAATACATAAAACTTTATAAGACAAGGGCTTGCAAACTTATCAAAGAAGCTCAATATATCATTGTCACCCAATATCTGTCTCATACTTCCATCTGCAGGGTCATAATAGTAAATTTCCCAAGGAGCATGTACCCCAGCACTTGCACATAACCCATCAAGGTCAAACCAACACATCTCATCTCTGTCCACAGTCCCTTTAAGTTCCAATACAAAGCCCCCAACATATTTGTCAAAAGCATCAAATTGACCCCCAACAAACATGTGAATATCATACTTTGTTTCCATTTCCCTCTACACAAACACATACTATCATGCACTACAAACAATAATAATAAAACGTAACAATTAACAAGTAATATTAACAGATCATAAATATTGACAATAAGGATTATTTCAAATACTCCAACAGATTTCTCTTTCACATAACTATACACACATATTCCTATTAATTTTGATATGTATAGTATATGCAATCAATAAAACCTAGATTGGAACATACTAGCACTGATAAGAATTTACCACCTAAAAGTTTAACAAGGTATTCAAGAATTAGAATTCTTTTATGTTTAACTAGTATATATGCACGTATATCATACTACTAGAGAAGAGCAAACGATAGTTCCTTAATTTTTTTACTACTTGAGAAGAGCAAACAACATGTCGATAATTTTTTACTACTTGGAAAGAGCAAACAACTACTTAAATTTTTATATATGTAATTACCTAACTATCCATGTTAAATTTAATAAACAAATATAATTGATAAACATATGTAAAGATATTTTTGGAACATTTTTTTTACAGCGAAGCCTCAAACTTTTCTTATTATATAGTACAATAGACAATAGATAAACTTCTTTTATTATATAATAGTATAGATTTGGAATGTTGTCAGATATCCACAAGTCCCATAAAATCTACACAAATATTAATTTTTGAGACTAGACTTTATGAGAAGCATAGTCTCCACTTTCTACACAAATATTGTGAATTGGAATCCTCAAAGATAGCCTACAGACTAATACTGAGCACACAACTTGAAGAACATCGAATCTCTAATATGTAACCACACTCTGTCATAAGAAAATTGAGAACCCTATAATTGTGAAATAACTTTAACAAGTTTACTAGCATGCTACGAGTAATAAATGCATAAAACATATTGCATAATCAATAACTTTTTTTCTCATTCCACTCCAATGCACTACCGTATTCTCTAGTTTCATATAACAGGAGGCCAACTGTTTGGAAGTCAAAAACATGTCCTAATAATGTCAATCAAAAGTCATTTTCCATTGAGCTAGTTCCAGAGACAAGTCTGATATAAATAAACACACAAGTATACTGCACTGCATGGATCAAATTTTCCAATCGAAACCCTAAAATGGTGCATATCTAAACAAATTTTAAGTCTTAATTAGATAACCAACCTAAATTAACAAATTTAACCGAAGTCAACGATTAGGAATTTTTGGACCCAAACATATTTTACAAGTTTAGCAAATTATTCCTCTGTATAGAAAAATAAATAAACAAACCTAATCGAAAAGCATGATTAAGGACTTCGGGACCCAACATAATCTAAGAAACTAGGGTTTCGAAAGTACTTGTTGGAGAACTTCACCGATGATCCCCCTCGATGGTTGAAAAAGATTTTCAAACGTATAACCACTACAATCGAAGACTGAAATTGGGGAGATTACATGTTGGGGGAAGGATTTAGGGTGGTGAAAGGGTTTTTCTTGGTCGAGGGAAGAGAGAAACGTTTGGGTTTTTCTTTATGATTTTTTTTTCTAAACTTCTAGGCTATATTGAAGGGTAGAAATGTCAGACAACTGACATATGTTACTCCGTTAACGGAAAACACCCTTAAGGGTGTCATCTGCTTCTAATTAATATATGATGGACCGAACTCAACTGGCTCTTATGGTCAGTGAGAAGAGGTATAACCTCCCTGGCTGGATGGAGGTCTCAGGATCAAGCCGTAGGGGAGGTGTGGGGACAATGGATCCAAATGACATGCAACGTAGCGTGCATAAAGTCTCGTGCTTATCGTCAGATATCTCAAAAAAATAAAAAATTTAAGTGAGAGAATTTTAAAATCGATAGATGCTTAAATACATAAAATAAAATCTAAAAAAGAATTTTATGCACTTTACCCTACCAAACGGACCCTAAGGTCTCAAATTATAACTTTTGCATAAAAAGGGCGAAAAAGGGTAGGGTTGCACGCAAATGCAACGCACATTATTTTTCTCTCCCCCCCTTCGGTCATGATTTCATGCTCTTAATTCTCTTCCTTATAGTCCACGAAGGCGGGTACAAAGAAGGCGACCAGAGGGAGGACTGCTTCGCCAGAAGAGAAGCGAGACGTCGCCTCCTTTCCTCCGCCGAAAGATGTTTAGCCTGACGAAGGCGCCCAGTAGGAAGGAAGGCCGACGATGGCAATGAGGCGCCCGAAGGCACCCAAAAATCAACGGAGCTATCCGCGCACCTACTGGAGACATTGATGGAATCGTTGGTTTGAGCGGAGGAAGGGAATAAACAGATCCATAGTTGAGACTATCTTAGGAACCCTCTCAGTCTGTTTATACTTAACCTTGGGCTGAGGACAGGCTAATCATTGACGAACCTTCGCCCACGTGTGTCTCCGAGTCAACTCGCCCATTCAGGAACAAGAAAATGACATCGTGATTTTCATCTCGACGAAACAATACATCAATGAAAGGTTAATTCAATCAGTAAATTCTTTTTTTTTAGGGAAGGAACCAAAAGCCTACATAGCAGTTCCAGTGCTACGTCTTGAACCACTCGGCCATCTCTCTCGTCAATAAGTCGTTTATCTTCCTTTTTTTATTGACTCTTTATGAGCATCTTAGTTTTCGACCTGCTTTTCCTCGCTCGATCGGAATCGGGGAGTGCCACACACACCCACATTTCTCTCCCGATTTTTTCCCAAAGACTAAACCTAACCCTAAATTTGGAATCTAATCCCTTCTCTATGGAATTGTGCTCATTTAGGGTTAGGGTTTCTCTTCCTCTCTCAAAATTCTAGGGTTCCTCTTCCTCTCCCTCCCGTCATGGAGGGCTCCGCGGAGGATACGGGGACCCCGGACTCGTGGGAGATGGCGGATCTGGATGAGAGCATGGGAAGGCTGATGCTTCTCTCCTCCTCCCAGAAGAAGAGCTTGATTTCTTCGAATCTCGAATTCGCCAACGAGTCGGCATCGGATTGTCCTACTGCTGCTGGTGGCGGTGGTTCGTCTGGTGATGCTTTTGCCCAGGTCGATCAGTTCCTCCGGGAGGCTCTCGAGAAGCCTCGAGAGCGACTTTCAAGTAAGTTCATAGCTGTAAAAAGATTCAATCGAATAGCTTATACTTGCTCGGAGTTTAATTGGTTTTGGAGGCCTGTTGATTGATTTTATATGCAAGGATTTGTAGAATTCTAGCACGAGGACCTAAATTCTCTGATTGGAACTTGGAGTACTTTGATTGTTATGCCTCCGAACAAATCTAGAAACTTACTCTTGCAAAGTTTAGTTGATCACTGTATATTATTTTAGATTAGCAGAAGAGTGGGGTGGAGTCCACCAATTTAGCTTGCCAACTTGATTCTATGAGAGAGATTGCGAATTTGTTTGCCATTGTCACATTACATCTTTAGTTAGTGGGAGATAAAGAGGATTGGCATTATTGAATGAATTATAGGCACGCGTTTAGTTTGCCGATAAAAATGGCATTGGATTCTGTCAAGAGTTACTTGGCGTGGAACGTTGTAGTAGACAAACATGAAAGTGGTACACCACGGGTCCCTGTACACATGTACATTAGTGGTAGTCTACTTTGGAACACAATATGTTTATTGGGAACATAGAACCTTTTTAAGGAACAAATACATAATGTAATATATACGATTCAAAATTAATTAAGTACCATAATATAGCATCATAGAAAAATCAAAATTAAACCAAGATTCATAAGTTGAAAAAATTCTAGGAATAATGTCTTTATAAGAAGTAGCAACAAGTCAGTCTCGAAAATGACTAGGAAACTACATCTTCTCTATATTATATATGTGAATGAGGCTAGTCCATATAGACTGGAAAGTAATAATCCACTTATTTATTTTATATAGATATCCCGAGTTTCTCTCCATTCCTTTCTTTTCCATCACACCTATGACAATCACCTACTTCCTCATTTCCTCCAACATTTTACTTCCCCTTTCAACTATCACTGGGAAGGATGTTAAAGACGGACGATACTATCGACGCGTTGCGATGTCGATGAGAAAAGGTAGTTGAAAGTTAGGAACTTGCACTGTTGTTAAAGGCGCCGTCCATGCACGTCTAGGCGTCCAAACAACTAGAGGCGATATTTCACCGGCTAATCCAAAGGCATGCGAGGTATCTTCTCTAGGGGATGACTAGGCGAGAGAGGAGCCAAAGGCAAGACTAGACGAATTGGTAGCTAGGCGAGTATAGGCGCATGCCTAGGTGTGTTGGGTATTTATGCAACTTTTTTGGGCTTTATTTTTTTAGTTTGATAGGCTTGTCTAGGAAAAAAAGAGTCGGAGGATGATGAGAAAAAAGAGAGAATGATGAACAAAATCTATCAATCAATTAGGACGAAGTTTTCATTTTTGATGAAGATATTAATGATAATGTTCAGGATGACCTCTTGGGCTTAGATGATGAAGATGAATGATGGATGATCGAGCAGGAAGAAGGATTCATTAAGTCGTTTAGGAATGTGGAACATTAACTTGTTGATTATTTTATATTTGTTTTTTTATTTGAATAATTTGTCTTCTATCATAATAACTTATGTATTATGTTATTTTTTTAAACTTAATTTTGTGTTTCAGAGACTATTTTGTGATCTTGTTAAGTTATTTTGCTGTTTCTATTGGTAATTTGGTATTATTTTTGACTTTTTTTTTAGTTTATTGTCTAAAATTTCAATTTTGATGAGTTTTTAGAAATATAAGACATATTTGGATAACATGGCATTGGCCAGAAAAGTGACAAAATGGGTTATGGACATGAAATTTTAGAAGCTACCTAGGTGGTGCTTTTTTTTTCTCTGGGTGAGACTAGGCGCGCCTAAACGCTCCCAGGTGATGGGGCGAGGCAGCTCGCGTAGGCGTGCTTTTTTAAAACATTTGGAACTTGTTTCTGGAACCCCAGGTCCTAGGTAAGTAGATTCTTTGTTAGCTTGTAGGAAAGATCCGAAAAGTTGATTTCCATGTTGTAGTACTGCAAGCTGACCGATGTTCCACAATGTGGAATGTGTGATCTCGGATCGCAAAACACACCCTATAAATTCTCATAACCATGCCCTTTTATTCCATGCTTGTGCTTTCCTCCGATAAAGGTCAACATTATCTTTATTTGCTATTTTGTTTTTGAAGTTTTGGATAATAAATCATATTTTGTAGTTTTGTAACTATCATGCATGCTCCTCACACCTAGGCCCAAGGCATCATTGTGCCTTAACTGCGCCTTGCACTTTTAAAACCACTTACTACCTTGTACACGAGGTTTCGGCTATGTTTTTGGTTTTCGATGGTCCTCGTGTCTTTTTTCCTTGACATAACGGCCACATTAGTCATCTTTACTTGAAGTAACAACATAGAGCATAAGATTCTAGGCTGGTTGTTCCTTCCAGAGAGTAGTTGTTTCTCGTTTAGTCCTATATTATCTTGGTGTTAGTTAATTCAGCTACTTAACTCCCCTAATATTTTTGCCAACCATTATTCTATTAACACGTTCTCTTATCTTGTGCATGAGTTTATGGATTTTAGGTTTGCTGTTCCAGTTTTCTCATTGAGTCCTATATTCTCTTGGTATTGATTCATAAAGCATAGTAGCCAGTTTCTAGGCATGAATCATACCTAGAAGCAAGGCTAAATTATTCTCTTCCATTACTTGCTGGATTCATGACATTGGAATGAGTGATTGGTTTACGTGCCAATTAACTGCAATACAGAATTACTTCTTCTCAAAACAAAAAAAATCTAATCAATAGAATAAGGAAAATTACCTATAACAGAAGATCAAGTATATGTATCTATTTTACAAACCAATTATAAAACATCAATCACTACTAACATAATTTGAATATCTATACCAATGTCAAACATAAATCAATAACAAAGAACCAACGTTTGTGTGAAGAGTATAACAAAGAACCAACATTAATGGGAAGAGTTTAAATTCGAAAATAAAGAACCAACATAGTAAAAAAGAGAGACAAATAGCACTATAGAGATTTAACTTCATTGAAGATAAAAACCACATATGAGCAGAACAATGTACTATATTACTATTATTTTGGTCGAAAAGGAATGAAGGAAAAGAAATGTTAAGAGCGAAGAGGGCTGCGAGTTCTACTTTGAGTTTTTATGGGTTCTAATTGCGTCTTTGGGGTTTTACCAAACCCAACTCTAAATCCAACCCATTAACTAAGCGAATTAACAAAAATCACCTTGATTAATCGTTTTTGAATCTGACTGATGAATTGTCATGACTACATGAATTTCTACTTGTGTCTAGGCCATCACGTCACGTTAGTTGGACAAGTACTTGGCAGAGCTATCCAGCAATTTGCTCAAAAATGGAATTGACTCGATTATAATGTACTTTTGTTGGGGGTAAAAAAAGAGTAACGCTGCCCAGAAGCATTCTGCATTCATGCATATGAGTATCTGTACTTCATCTAGCCTGTTGGAAGGAGAGAGAGAGAGAATGAACTTGATCTGTTTTATTGAAACTCAGCATATGGGTAGGCTGAGATTTGCCTGTCTATATGCATTATAGTTTGTGTGCCTATTGGACAATTATAAGTTTTGGTCTTGACTAAGTATCTTGACTTGCGCCTGAGTTCCACTGCAGTTGACTGTAAAAGTTGATGAAATATTTTTCTTTAACTGTTATCATATTTGCTTCTAGTAGATTCTACACTGCATGAGAATCAGACTTGAGTGCACATCCTGATTTGTTAAATGTGTCTCCTCTAAACTCAGTCGCTCTTTTTCTTTTTATTGTTTAGTTTTGCGGATGGAGCAAGATGTTGAAATGTTTCTTCGTGACCCTACTCAACAGCAGCTGGCATTTCAGGCCCTACCAACTTCCTATCTTCGGTTGGCAGCCCATCGTATAGCACAACATTATTACCTTCAGTCATTGGTTTTGCCAGACAATAGTTTGCCTGATGGATCTGGATCCATAATTGTGCTTAGAAAAACATCTGAAAGCCGCTTCCCTGCAGTTCGTCTTGCAGATATTCCTGTTAATCTACCACAGGAAGATGTTAACGCTGTAGTAAAAGTTGCTATCAAACAGAGGCCACAGGAAGGTTCACAACATAGTGGCAACCCAAATTCCCATTCTTCTAGGGGATGTCATCCAAAAACTGTCGAGGAAAGAAAAGAAGAGTATAACAGGGCACGTGCACGGATATTTAGCAGTAGCAGTAGTGGTGGCATCGTTACAAAGCCGGAGAGTGTTTCAACTTTTGAAGATAGTTTCCATTCCTGCCCCTTAAGAACATCGAGGCCGGATGAAAACTCTGTTTATGAAGGACATGGAAGTACCCTGGAAAGGGGTTTTAGCGGTTCTTCAGGTAGCAGTAGATCAAATAGAAATAAGATAGAGAAAGAGCCAGTTGGCAGCAGATACAGACCAAGCAATAGGGTAGCTATTTTCCGTGATCGTGAAGTAGAGCGCAAGGATCCTGACTATGATAGGAGCTACGACAGGTAAAGTTTTGTGGAAATTGCTAGAACATTTTCTTTGGTAATTATCTTTCAATAAGATTTTTCAGCTATCTCTAAATGAAAGTTTTAAGCGTCACCCACATCTATAGCTGTCTTGATGGACATGTTATGTACCAGATATATCTTTTATAATGTTTTATCATGTTACCTTATTCTGTTGCAATTAGATTACAGTGATGTATTTTTAACGTTAGATTGTAATTTAACATTACCTACTTGGGATGAATCTTATGCCTTCTGTTCCTTCTGAATTGTTAGTTGTCAAACATTATCATCATTACCACCACCATCACCCAAACATTTTCCCTATCATGATCACCACAACTGCCACCACCCAAACCTTCTGCCTTCAGAATGGGCTAATCTTACTATAAATATGTAGATGATACCTTATTAAATCTGAATGCCATTAGTTCAAAATGGAAGCTCGAAGCAGTAGGTCATATTGCCCTGCTAAATACATATAAGTGTTACCATTATGTTTTCACTGGTCCAGCGAATTGCCATGCAAGTATTAGAGCTAATTGCTTTAAGGAGTTATCATAAATTGTAATCAGAATTACGAATGTCATGCATAATGTGTTCTTATGAGATTTTTCTTTTAATACACTCCATACCTAACAGTAAAAGATATTTCAAATGAATGTCTCTCTTGCTCATAATAGTAAAGGTGTTTACATTTAAAATGCCAAATCTTTTGGGATTCTTATATACCATAGTTTTTTTTTATATCACATTTAGCTTCCTAAGTAGACATTTTGGTTGGTTACTTTCTGGAACCTTGGAAGTTACACCTACTGTAATTCAACAACACCATGGAGTTTCACTTGCATGTTAAAATGATTATTTTCAAAGAGGTAAGATTAGCTGCAGGTGTTCACATCAGAAATGTCAATATTATGGGGTTATTGTCGACCAAAGTATTTTTAATATCAAACTACTGTCTTATTAGCGTGTCCGGAAGTATCTAGAAGTGTCAGACATGAGAGACTCTTGAGAATCATATGAAACCTGATTCTTAGACCACTATAATCTATGCATGGCTATGAGTAGGGGCAAATATGTGTCTCAACTCGATCAAATGGACTACAGGTTGACACAAACTGACATATGCCAGTACCTGACATGATCAGATTTTGACATCTTTCTTATCAGATAGCCAACATCGAAATGTCATCTTAATGTGATGACTATCTGTCATTAAAGTGCCTTAATTGTCCAGATAAATTTGTTATAACAAAATTTCCAAACTAGCTATCAGTTAAGTTTGTATGTAGATGTTTCTTTACAGAATTATTGTATATATGTTGTCTTTCCTTTTATTTCAGGTATATGACAGGCCTAGAGGAGACTCTTGTATTTTAGTTATCAACTATGCATATTAAATTATATAAAGGAATGAACTTAGGATAATGGTTTGGTCTAATAATACATATAACTGCTCATTTTTTGTAGTCCATGTGATGGAAGTACTTATATCCCGAGGCAGTTTACTCAATGGTAGTCAAAGGCGCGCCTTGCAGAAAGACGCATCAGTTATGCCTCACACCTCACTAGACGAGACGTCTTTCTCCGGAAGTACCCAAGATGCGCCTTTTAGCCTATATTGTACTGGACGCTAGACGAAGCGAGGCGACAACAGGCCACCCGCCTCACCTAGGGGCGTCTAGGTGTCCGCCCAAAATACATGCATGTTCTTGATATTCTTTAATTTTGTATGCATATACTATATGTAAGAAGCAACAAATAACCAATATTCAACATCAAGTAAGGTTAGTAAACATTAAGCAATAAGCATAAAAGTAACACTAATAATAAGTTCTAATAAGCATTAAACAAGCATTCATGAAGCAACAGAAGTCTATAACTAATAAGTTATAATAACCTGCCTAAATACCGCATTTTCCCCAAGTGACCCTAGGCAGTCGCCATCGTTGCACCCTGAGGAATTTCTCCCAGGCCGAGGCGTCTCCTCTCCAACCTGCACGCCTAGGCCGCCTAGACGTCGCCTATGACAACATAACTTTCAGCAAGGTGCAACCAAGAAAACGTGCGCCTAGGCGTGCCTTATGGTTTTTATTTTTTATATAAAAAAAACTTTGAGGCATGGGAATAAATCTTATCTCATACAAGTGGGAGGGATGTACCCTTTCCACGGTTGCCAAAGTTGGTTACAGTTGAACTGGAAAAAATAAATTTTACTAAAAATATGGTAGAAAGAATACAATTTCTTGTTAGTTCTATTGACTGCTAGTGCTATTATTGTTCTACTAGTTCACTTGGTTATGTTTTAACATGTTTATTTTGGATTTAATATGTTATTTGGTTTATATATATATATATATATATATATATATATATATATATATATATATATAATTTTTTTTTTCACCTCGCTTCTCTCGAGCATGCGTCTTGGGCAATATATACTATTTGCGCCTCGAGTGCACCATTCACCTTTGACTACCTTGGTTTACTCCTTTATCTTGTTTTGGTTGAGTTGTTTTGTAGGAAAGGAATGGTAGAAAAGTTGTGTTTTACTTCTCTGCAATTTGGCCTGGTACCCACGAAAATCACACCCGCTATTAGTTGTGCATGACACGGTAGAGAAGAGAAACCTTATATTTTTATTGCTAATTTTTTTTAATTAATATTAGATTTTGGACTTTAAATATATACTAAATAAAAATAACAGTCCTATCCAAAATTTCAAATAAGATATAAAAACATTACACGAAAGATGAACTTTATCCAAATTAGAGATAAGCATGTCTAAGTTTTGGAACTAAGAATTAAATTCGAATTCCTTAATATGCACTTTTTGAGGCAAGTCTAAATGCAAACTGAAGTAAAACTGAAATGAACTGAACTAATAACTGAAATAAAATAACCTAATATATGGTTCCCATTACCATACCACCTAAAGCCATTGTTCTGAAGCGCATTATGGGATAATGGAATGTGCCATGTACAAATTAGTGTTAGATGGGATAATGATCTGTACCAGTGTCATTAGAGGCGGCGGCTGTTGCTGCCTAGGCGTTTTGTATGCTTTAGCCCATAGGCAACTAGTTTTAGGCGGTGAGGTCATGAGGTGTCCACTCAAGCTACCTCGTGCAACCATAGTTGAGCACCTTGAGTTAAATATGATGTGCCACATGCCATTTTCTTATAGAATTTGGATTCTAGTCCAATCCCAATAACTAAAAGTTATAGACATTATTAATACTTAATAGATGTTTTAGAATAGAAAAAAGGCGATAAAACCTTCCCCTTTCGCCTCCCTAGTCTTTTCTTGTGTTTTTTTTCTTTTTCCTAGACCACAAATTAACATTTTCGACTACGACACGCAATGGCAGGCATCACTATGTACATATGTCGCTTATCTCTTTACTCTTTAGTTATTTCTCATTCTGTCTCTCTCACATTGACTCTCCTTTTTGTTAGTTCTCTTATGTCAATATCCAAGGATCCTGATATTGGCTGTTGACCAACACTGATTGTTGTTCTCTGCAGAAAATGAATCTCTCTCCCCCTCACACATACTGATGTTCTGCCTTAGAGCTTCCCTTTTTAAATGTCATATTTCTGTGCTCTACAAGAGGGTGTTTCCCTAGGTTCCTCACCTAATCATATTGTTTTCAATTTTTCCCACTTTTGTTTTATATTCTAAAACTTCAATTATTATGTATCCAATATTAATTTATGGTTAGAAAGATCCATATTAGTATAATCAATTGTTTTTTGTTCAATACATTATCTGCAATTATGTCAAATTAGTGATACTTTTTGTACCGCCTTCTTGATTTTACATTCAATTAATGTTGAAGTTACAAATCCTCTGTTGCACGGACAGGGACACCGCAAAATGGTATCCATACCCATATCGTGGCTGAACCTGTGTGTATCCGTATTCATGTAACATATGTACCTACCTTTGTACCTATTGAGAATGTTTGTACCTGTATCGTGTTTGTATCATATCGCTTCTGTATCCATCTTTGTGTCCGTATTCATGCATCATAGTACAAATCTCAAACTTACGTATACACAACAATTTTGCATAGGATTAAAGGCCCAAAGTGCAACACAAAGTTCTAGTCATAAACCATAAATCCTAACACACCCTTAAATTTAGTTATGAAGCCCCCTGTCTAGGCCTTTTGGTCCTCGGCGTCGTGCCGGTTTAATAAGCTTGGATATTGTCTAGCATACGTTTTGCCAGTCAATACCATCAAAGCCTTTGTAAAGTAATACATTTGGATATGCAAATGTGAATCACCATATTAGTAGTTGATGGAGAAATGGTTGTGGGCCTCCTGTATTTGCTTTTAAGGGTAAATTTTTTTAAGGTTACTTGACTAATGTAATTTATAAAGTTTTTAGCAGTGTTGCCTAATTCGCCATCCCCATACGTCCCACGAATTGGGACGAACGATTCCGAATGGGGTGCGTTCGCGACCAAGGTCGTCAAATTTAGCGACCCCAAATATTTTTTGAGAATATTGTCTATGCTTTTCTTCACTTGGATTTTGATGGCTTTGGTTATGAATTTATGATATTTGGTTTGGTTACAAGAAATATGTTTTTAAATTTTATTTTGTGTGGGTGGTATTAATACAAAATGTTGACTTTTGTGGAATTGTTGCCATATATTTTCAATATTTGTTGGTTAATTAATCATTTTTATTTTATTTTTATATAGTGTATACTTCTATATAATTGTATATGGTACAAAAGACGACCAAGATAAAAACGAACGACGACCCCAAATAGTGTACCGAATAAGCCTACCCCCACCGTACCGTATACCAACTGAGGTACCGTACCGCGTTCCCGTACCTATACCACGTACCAAAGCGACAAAGCGACCTACGATCCTGGTAATATTAGTTTTAGTCTTTACCAAGAACAAGGGTAGGCATTCTGAGAGTTGTGGTTTTGTCTGCATTTGTCTATGATGCTAATTTTTGACTATTTTTTACTCATGAGAAATTCTTTCGATTGTTAATGGTGACAATTAACATGCTTGAGAACCTCTTCACACTGATGAGCATATAATATTTTGTTGTAAATTAGTTGT